>VDFB02075321.1:327293685-327312655 GCA_007258455.2 Sequoia sempervirens | reverse complement strand
TATACAAAACGGGGAGAGTCTTATTCGAACTACCAACTAACTAACTAACTACAATCATAAATCTCACTCATAGATACGAGGAGATGGAACAATGATTGACTTATTCGTCTAACTGAAAAAAGAGACATATTCAAATAAGGAAAGCTTGCATGTAGAACACTTGGGAAAACGTCCAACATTCAAGAACATATATCTTCTAGCATTTATTCCTTCCATAATGACCATGCTCAACTCCACAGCTTCTTGCACCTTGGATGGTTTGAACTTCATTAATTTTCCCATTTTGTTGCTTTGGTACTCGCTACAAATACTCCATCCTTGCTACCACGTGCTAAGTTGCAAAGAGATTAATCCATACACATACATATGCAACTAACCACCATAGCTAAATCACAACATTTCATTCATAACATATATATACATACTTAAACCATGCAATTATACAAATATTTCCACCATATTTCATTTCCACAAAATGGGTTCAAGGTTGCAAGGTATGTATGAAAGGATAACATATTATGGAATTATTGTCTAAGAGATACTTTTAAAACATAGGTAAAGTGTCTTAAAAGTATATGAAAAACAACAAAAAGATACTAATAACCACACCCATCATTAATCCATTATTATTTACTACATTTATTTAATTAGGATTATATTGTCTATTTTTAGTCTATTATACATTTGTTAATTTTATCACCCTTTTGTATATTATTATTAAACCTTTTTTTAAAACATTCCACTCTCTTAATATTCTTTGTAATTTTTAGTTGACTTTTGTTTACCAATTTTTATCAATATTTAGTTTATAGTTTTCTTAATTTAAGACGTAAATATTACATCATATTTTCTTACTATTTGTGTCTACTCCTATTATTTATAATATTTGAATAAATTAGCAAAATTAGTCATCTAGGATAACAATAATTACTTTTTGAACTATTTAAATAACATTCTTCTAAATGATTTATAAATTGGCCATGGATCCCCAGATTATGCAAATTATCTAGTGTATTCTATACAATGTTCTTCCTATTAGAACCTTTGACATTTAGCATAACTTTGGCTTCATTCTTAAATGAATTATAATAATCTTGCCTCAATATCTTTGAGGTTATAAACTATACATTGTATACAAATGTAAGGTGATAATATTGGTATGTATTTAAGAATATTTTGTTGCAAGAAAGTATCTTCATGCATGTACATAGAATAGTCATAGAACTCATTTGTGTAGTATTTAACAAACTATTACAATTTATAATAATTCATATCCTCATAATCATAACACCCTATATTTTCCAACCTCCAATTATGCATAGATAGTATGTTATAATGAAAACCTTTTGTTACTTGGAGAGTACGATTATAATGAAAGACAACTTCAAAATTTACAACTATTATTTAGAGTAAAAATTGTGTTTCAGTTTCTTCATATGATGGAAAAATAAATGTACAAAATAATCAGAGGTTAGAAAAACATAGTGGGTTGTGAGTTATTTCATTGTGCTTGTTCAAAGCTCAAGGGTGGAGAGCTCAGGGAGGAGTTGCAGGTGGGGGATACATAAAACTAACTAGATTGACTTGAGAGTGACTACCCAATTGTGTTGTTATGTGTAGAGGGTTTTACAATAGTATGCGGGTTGTAGGTTTCATAACACCAAGTGTTTTCCAATATCCAAATAGACAGTATGATTATAATGAAAACTTTTTCTATTTAGATAATAAAAATGCAACGGAAGTCACCTTCCAAATTTACCACAACTGTTAGTTAAAGTAAAAATTGTATTTCATTTTCTTCATATGATTGAAAAATAAATGCACAATATAATTGGAGGTTGGAAAACACAATGCCAGTTATCAGTTAGTTCATTGTGCTTATTCAAAGCTCAAGGGAGGAGAGGTCAGGGAGGATTTGATGGTGGGGGATACACAAAACTAACAAAATTGAGCTGAGGGGTAACTAACCAATAGGGTATTTGCAGGTAGAGGGTTTTACAATAGTATGTGGGTTGCAGGTTTTATAACACCGAGTGTTTTCCAACCTATAATTTTACAAAATAGTAAGAATGTAATATTTTTTTTTGTTACTTACACAATAGGAATGTAATAAAATTCACCTTCAAAATTTATGACAAGTCTTCTCTAGAGTAAAAATTGTGTTTCAATTCTTCATATGTTCAAAAAATAAATGCACAGTATAATAGCAGGTTGGAAAACACTGTGGGTTTTGAGTAGATGGTTTATGAAACCAATAACTAATACATTATCTATCTCATTCAATTTGGTCTACTTTTTTTCAAGTTTTTTTAGAGTAAATTCATTTTTCATTTTATACATTCTAGTACCTATTTTGATAGGATAAGGTGCATTTATAGGGTGCAGTACCCTTTACACAAGGAGTCCAGAGGGCTAAAAAAGATTAGAAACCAAAAACTAGCAGCATAAAGTCATGTTACAATAACAGCAGAAAGACTCCAAAAACTTACAAACATAGTAGACCAACAACATAAGAAAGACCCACCCACCTGAAACACAAACCCCACCCATTACTTAGCTATGCCCTCCCACTTCTCAATGAGAAGTTTTAGAACATCATTGCTCACCCACCTAATACTAGGTCCCTCTTCCGCAATCTTCTTATCCACCTCCTCTTTGAGCACCTCGAAGAGAGTAACAATGGACATGTGGATGATCTTAATAGTGAAGCGTGTTCGCTGAGTAAATTTCTTTTCCAGCTTGTCCACCTGAGTCAGCAGTTTGTTAAATTCATCATCCTTATCATTTTCTACTTTGTTCGTTCCTTCCTCCCTAGCCATGTGATGAGAGGACTTAGGAGTGGAATCCTCTTGTAACATTTTGTTCTAACTCCTCCATTTCCTCAGTAGTGTCATGTTTAATCTCATTTTTTCCATCGGTCTGCTCAGAACTACTAGATATCTCATCAACATGGACCTCCTTCTTGTTCTAGTACCTATTGCTCCAGTTGGCATCGCCAAGATCTCAAGATGCTTCATGTTCAAAACTTTAGCAATGCCCCCTTGCGTAATGAGAAAATATGGGTTGTTGACATTGAGCTGCATGGAATGAAAAAGGTTTTGTACACACAAGGGTTGTGCAAAGTGGCCATTTATTTGACACTTATTTATCCCTCCCACAACATTCTTGATAACATAATGTAAGGCACATTCAATATTTACAACTCTTAGAGTAAAAATTGTATTTCAATTTCTTCATATGATTGAGAAAAAAATGCTCAAAATAATTGTAGGTTGGAAAACACTGCAGGTTTTGAGTTATTTCATTTTTTACATTCAAATCTAAGTGGTGGAGAGCAGAGGGAGGCATTATAGGTGGGAGATACATAAAACTAGCCAAATTGAGTTGAGGAGTGACTAACCAATTGGGTTGTTGTGTGTTTATGTTTTTAAAACAGTATGTCAGTTGCAAGGATTCATAACACCCAATGTATTCTAACCTATAATTTTACAAAACCGTGTGGATGTAATTAAAACCTTTTGTTATTTAGATAGTAGGAATATAATGTAAGGTGCCTTCAAAACTTATAACTATTAGTTATAGTAAAATTGTGTTTCAATTTCTTCATATGATTGAAAAATAAATACACGAAATAATTGCATATCGAAAAACACAATGTGGGTTGTCTGTTATTTCATTCTACATGTTCAAAGCTAAACAGTGTAGAGCATAGGGAGGAGTTGCATTTTGGGGATACATAAAATTGATGAGAGCCACAACCCGAGACTCAGAAAAACACACAATAGAGGCAATAATAGAACTATTATTTTTCTTTAGCAATATGTGCTCATTACAAAGAAATTACATTCCAAAAGATCAAATCCTCACAAGCTACAATACATGCAATTTTTACTATTTCTAAAAAGAAATTCCCCCTTTCCCAATACAATTTTCTCTTTTCCCCCCTCTCCCTCTGAATTTCCAAAATGAGTCCTAAATAGCCTTTTTTTGACTTGGAGCCAAAAATACAATTTGAATTTTGAATGTAGGTGGTTGGGCACCGAAATTTGAAATTTGAAATTCAGAAATTGAGCGCCAATTTGAAAATTGACAATTTTCCAAAAATTGATCAACTTCTAGAAGCCATAACTTTTGATTCGGGACTCCATTTGACACACCGTTTGAAGCGTTGGAAAGGTCTCGGAGTGTATTATGTGCTAAGAACCATATTCACTAGTTTTGATAATTTTTGGGCCCGTACAAGACTGTTTAGTGCCTCAAACTTGGCTCGAAAGAGTTTTCAAGGCAATTTTGGGAAACTAAAACTTGAATATCTTTCAAACTGGGAATGATATTGGCTTGATTCTTTCGCCAAAGTGTCTATTTTTCTCTTGAAGCTTCCCATAATTTTTTTCCTCCTCATGCCTTCCAATTCATACCTGCTAAAAATAGCAGTTTGACCAGAAAAAGCGGAAAAATAGTTTTGAAAGTTGGGAATTCGTATTCGATGAAAAGGGTATCCAGAAATGCAAAAAAATCTACCAAAAATCTAATAGAAAGGAAACATATTTTTGGGTGATTTAGGATTACCCTTACACCACTGGATGCTCCTGCATCAAAAACTAAGCAAATCGAGTTGAGGGGTGATTAACCAATTGGGTTGTTATGTGTTTACAGTTTTAAAACAGTATGTGGGTTGCAGGTTTCATAACACCTAATGTTTTCCAACATGTATTTTTACATAACATTATGAATGTAATCAAAACCTTTTGGTATTTACATAGTAATAATGCAATGAAAGTTACCTTGAAAATGTATCACAACTGTTAGTTAGAGTAAAAATTGTATTTCAAATTTTCATATGATTGAAAAATAAATGCACAATATATTGGTAGGTTGGAAAACATGGTGGGTTGTGATATATTTCATTGTGCTTGCTTAAAGCTCAATGGTGGAGAGCTAGAGGAGGATTTGTAGGTGGGGGATGCATAAAACTAACCAAATTGACTTGAGCGGTGACTAACCAACTAGGTTGTTATGTGTAGAGGGTTTTACAATAGTATGTGGGTTGCAGGTTTCATAACACCAAGTGTTTTCCAATCTCCAATTATAAATAGGTAGTGTCATTATAATGAAAAATATGTGTTATTTAGAGAAAAAATACAATAGAAGTCACCTTCCAAATTTAACATTAATCTAGTTTAAACTTTTATAAGTTGTGCAATGACACCTTTGACTTTTGATCTATCAATGAACTTGTAGCTTGCTTAAAAAATAATAAAAACCCTACTTTAAACCAAATTCTCAAGAACATGAACTACCAAGGTAAAGGCTTGGGCCTATATGAACAAGGTATATTGGAGCCCATCCAAATCAAAGAAAATTGGTGATCATAAGGTCTTGAATATATCTTTGAAGTCTCGTAATCCAAAAATGTCGGTACAATCTTTTAGGTTTACTATACTTTTCCATCTTTGGATCCATCCTCAAACCATTTTGTGAGGTTAAAAATTTAAATATACCAATTATGCCTTTATGAAACTAAAATTTTAAATTGTGTAGCATAGGAGAGGTGGGTATAGAGAGTGTTGGGGTAGGTAAAACTTAATTCTCCCTCTCTCTACCTCTCTCTACCTACCTCAAGTTCTCTCTCTCTCATACACACACACAACCTCTCTCCACCTACCCTTCCCATTTTCCCTCCCTCTTTCCTTCCCTCTCCCTCACTCTCTCTGTGCATACATCTCCCACCCTCTCTCTATATGTACCTCTAGATCCCTCCCACCTTACCACTCCCTATCTCCCTCCTTTCCCCTCTCCCTCCCTCACATGTGTAACCTCTCTCCACCTACCCCTCCCTCTCTCCCTAACTCTCTCTATACCTACCTCACCTACCTTGCCTCTCTCTATCTCCCTCCTTGCCTCTTTCTCTCACTCCCTATCTCCCTCCCACCCTACCACTCCCTATCTCCCTCCTTCCCTCTTTATCGCCCTCCCTCTATCCATCCCACCCTACCACTCCCTATCTCCCTCCTTCCATATCTCTCTCCATCCCTCTCTCCCTCACACACACACACACACAACCTTTCTCCACTTACCCCTCCCTCCCTCTCTCCTCAACATTCTCTATACCCACCTCTCCTATACTACAAAATTTAGAATTTTAGTTTCATAAAGACATAATTGGGAAGGATTCATCTTGATTCGGATGATTGGTATTTGATCAATTCTCAAAACAAGGCTAGGAACATGCAATGATGATGATGAATTAATCCAAAGAGACATCAAGATGGTGTTGAAAGACCATATAATGAATAAATTGAAGAAATATGAAGTAGTAGTTCATAATGAAATAAAAGAATAGATGAATATTAGATATATATATGGTAGATGTAGTGAAATATTCTTCATAAGATTTTATTTTATATGTGGAATAGAAGAACAAAGAGTATTTGAATGTTTCCAAAGAAAATGGAGTATTGGTAGAAGACCTAAAGGTTGCACAAGAGTTATAATGCTTATGAATAGTCAAGAAGATGATAAATCCCAATAAATAAATTAGAGAGAGGTGAGTCATTGGTCATGAAAAGAGTTTTTTTTAAAAGTGATGGTATCGATAAAGAACTACTACAAAGGAGAAGTCTCTTTATAAATATATACAAGACTAAATATAGGTGCTATAAATTCATCATAACTAATTTATTAGTAAAGATATTTTAGCGCCAAAAGAGATGGTTGATAAGTTAAAATTTAAAAGGTTAGAATATCCAAATCCATATAAAATTTTACCATTGTAGAAATAACATAAGTTACTAGTAAGTGAGAAATGTTTGTTAAAATTTAAGATAGATACATATCATGTGAAAGTATTGCATCATGTTAGAGGATATATGTCATTTATTTTGGGGGATCTTGGCCATTATAGTATGAGAATAAATTCATACATTTGTATAAAGAGAATACTTGCACTATGATGAAGGACATAAAGAAAGACACTCTAATTGCATTAAAGGAAAAAGATAAACACATTTGTTTTAATGCTAGGATTTATTTAGTAGATGGTAAGAAATTATAAGACATGAGAGGCTATGTTTTATATTGATTCGTAGAGTAAATCATAGTATAGGTGAAGGAGAGGCACTATAAAAAGAAATTTTAGAATTGTTAAAAAACTTTAGTGACATCATTTTAAACATGCCAAATGGATTGCCATGAATAAGAAGTATAAGGAAACATTTATATTTGATCTAGAAGAAATTTTACAAAATTAAGTTGTACATATGATGATGCTAATATATGTTGCCTCTAGTTCTGCATTTCCAATTTCCCATTGCACATAGTGCGTATGCTCCTTCCTCAACTCCTCAAGAGAAGGAAGAATCTCTTTAGTCGATACATTATCTATCTCATTCACTTTAGCCTACTTATTTTCAAGTGTTTTCAGAGTAGATTCATTTTTCATTTCATACATTCTAGTACCTAATACCTCCTCAAGAATCAACAAGATCTAAGGAAGCTTCATGTTCAAAACTTTATTGATGCATCCTTGCATAATGAGAAAATGTGGGTTGTTGACATTCAAAAATTTCTTATATGAAGCAACATGTGTAGTGTGAAGTGTGTACTGTGAAGGATACCTTATGAAATCCATACTACTTATTTTCTATAAAATATTGGTCTCATGAGGTTGTGTGTAACATTTGATTTCTATACATTTGGAGAGGAGGATTGCATCCACCAAAGAAAGGCCAGAAAACTATTTTTCAAGAAAAAACCATGAAAAGACCCACTAGATCTCTCTCTTTGTACCTATCCCACCCACCCTACCTATCTATCTATATTTATCTACCTCTCTCTTTATTCCTTGCACCTTACCTCTCTCTACCTATGTCTCCCTCCCTGCCTCTTTCCCTCTCTCTATATCCCTCCCTCTCTCTCTATCTCTCACCTCTTTATATCTAACTATACCTATCTCTCCTAAATGTGATGATGATGTTGACACAACCTCTCTCCACCTAACCCTCCCTCTCCCCCTAACTCTCTATACCTATCTCTCCTAAATGTGATGATGATGTTGACTAATGGAATAAAAGGAAATTTTCACTTGTATGATGATGTCTAGAGATAAGGTGCACGTGCCTTAGCATAGTAGGTTGAAAAAGTACTCAATTCATATATTTTCTAAATATTTTAAAGATTTCTTGGAGTTAATCTGTATATTATTTTGTGACAATAATTACACCCATTTTATTGGAGATAGGATCCTCTAGGTACACATTACTTTAGAGAAATAATTTCTTCCAAACTATATTGAAATCTTATTTTTGTAACTCTTAATAAATAATTTGTAAAGGATAAAAATGGAAGGGATTTTCATATGGAATCATATCTCACTGATGCAACCAATGATTTCATGAAATTTTCACCTCCTAAAATCTAAAGGCTAGGTACAAGGTTCTAGTGCATGTTATGAACATAAGAATTCAGTGGGACAAATACAATTGGAAATAGATGACAAGGAAAACGAAAAATTAGATCTAAGTGAAAAAAAGAGAATCAATTGGGTGGAGAGAGGTTGTGTGTGTGTGAGAGAGAGAGAATTAATGTGGGACATGTAGGTATAGAGAGAGTGAGAGAGGGAAGTAGGGAGGGAGGGAGGGAGGGGTAGGTGGAGAGAGGTTGTGTGTGTGAGAGAGTGGAGAGTTTGGGGAGGAGTTGTAGGTGGGAGAAACATAAAACTAACCAAATTGACGTGAGGGGTGACTAACCAATTGGGTTGTTATGTGTATAGGGTTTTACAATATAAAGATAAAGAAAATATACAATACCTTTTACTTTAAATTACCTTGCTCCTTAGATAGAGTTAAAAAGGAGTGTACCCTTGCTCTATTTGATATGGTCTCTTAGATGCTTGATTGAATACTACAAATGGAATGTTGATTTCTCTTTAAACCAACATAATTTGATGAAGGAACATGTGCACTATATGCAATGGGAAAATGGAAATGCAAAACTGGATAAATTCGAGAGGTTTTGGAGTGATGGATAACAAAAGATAGGGAGAAGTAGGGTGGGAGGGATAGTAGGACCAATATACATAAATAAAATATTACATAGGGTTTGTTTGGTGGATGCAATCCTCTTGAAAAACCTTTTCCTAGCCTTTGTTTGGTGGATGCAATCCTCCTCTCCAAATATATAGAAATCACTTTGGTCTGCTTCTTTTCATGTGTTTTTAGAGTAGATTCCTTTTTCATTTCATACATTCTAGTACATGCTACCTCTAGTTCTGCATTTGCATTTTCCCATTACACCTAGTACACATGATCCTTCATTGACTTATCAAGAGAGGGAATAATCTCTTAAGTCAATAAATTATCTATTATCATTCTTCTAAACCATTTCTCACCACCCCCCTCCATCATACCAACCCAAAAACATTATCCTTATCCCTCCTCCATCCTATAAATCCATTTTGGTGCATATTTCCCACTATCCACCATCACATCTCCCCTCCTACTAATTCTATTATGGGTCCTTCTATCCCTCCCTATTTCCCACTCTTGAGAAGTTGACGAAGGTGCATGCGTAACATGTGCAATTGGAAAATGGCAATATAGAACTAGAGAAACAGGTACTAGTATGGGGCACTAGGGAAAGTCATCTAGGTAGTCATCTCCAAGGTTATATAATACTCAATATATTATATGTCTCAACTAGGGAATTTATATCTATCATAGATCTCACAACTTATAGCTTGATATCCTATCCATCTCTGGTACATTTCTATTTAAGGGTTTAAAATTTAGTCCTCATCTATTTAAAGTCATAAGTACTCATGTGACCATATCAAAGTGGTGAATTTTATGCCACCTCATGGCCCTAAGAAGTGTAGGATCTACTAGAGGCATCACTTACCAGTATAGTTTTATGTGCTCTAAAATCCATACCATGAAAAGAGATAAGTGGTTGAAGGAAAATGCACTTTCTTGTGTAGCATAATAAAGGTCTAAATAAAGTAGTGCTATAATATCAAATCCTTAAGTAAATACTAAATTTCTCACTCTACTCAATGATCACTACCTTCTCCATCTAAGCATGGTTGTAGGTATAGAGAGTGTGAGGGAAGTAGGGAGGGAGGGAGAGAGGGAAGGAGGGGTAGGTGGAGAGAGAGAAGTAGGGAGGGAGGGAGGGAGGTGTAGGTGGAGAGAGCTTGTGTGTGTGAGAGAGAGAGAGAGAGAGAAGTAAGGTGGGGCATGTAGGTATAGAGAGATCAAGAGAGGGAAGTAGGGAGGGGTAGCTGGAGAGAGGTTGTGTGTGTGAGAAAAAGTGAGAGAGAAGTAAGGTGGGACATGTAGGTATAGAGAGAGTGAGAGAGGGAAGTAGGGAGGGAGGGAGGCAGGGAGGGAGGGGTAGGTGGAGAGAGGTTGTGTGGGAAGGAGGGAGAGAGAGGGAAGGAGGGAGATAGGGAGAGGTAGGTAGAGAGAGGTAAGGTAAACATAATAGAGGTAGGTAAAGAGAGGGGTCTATGTAGGGTGGGAGATGTAGAGAGAGGTGGTGTGTGTGCAAGAGAGAGAGAGAGGGGGAGGGAGAGGTAGAGAGAGGGGTAGGTAGAGTGAGGGAGATGTGGGGTGGGAGGGATGGAGGGAGAGAGAAGGAAGGATGGAGTGATAGATAAATGGATGGGTAGGTGGAAAGAGAGAGAGGGGGAAAGAGGGACAAAGGGAGGGAGAGGAAGGTTAGGAGGGATGGTGAGAGATGAGAGATAGAGAGAATTATAGAGGTAGGGGGAGATAGGTAGAGAGAGGTAAGGTTGAAGGAATAGAGGGAGAGGTAGGTAGAGAGAGTTTTTTAGAGAACTCCAGTTTTAGTTGGACTATAAGTTTGAGATGAAATATCTAGGAGCTATAAGACACATCCTTGGTATATAAATACATAGAAATATGGATAATAATAAGCTATATGGTTAAAATAAATGAAGTATCTTGAGACTATTCTATAGTGGTTTTACCCTATATCTATATCTCTTTCTACCTACATCTCCCTCCTTCCCAACTTCCCAACTTCCCCCCTTTTTCTACTTCTCTCTCCCCTTCTCTCTCTACTTTCCATATCTCCCCTCACTTTCTCTACTTACCTCTCCCTCTATTCCTTCAACTTTACCTCTCTCTACCTACCTCTTCATGTCCCCCTCATTTCATCTCTCCCCCTTTATCCCTCCCATACTACCTTCCTCAACTTCTTAAGAGCAAGAATAATCTCTTCAGTCAATACATTATCCATCTTATTCACTTTGGTCTACTTATTTTCAAGCATTTTTAGAGTACAAGTATAGAGGGATAGGGGGAGAGGTCTAGCGAGGTAGAATGGGAGGGATTAAGGGAGAGAGAGGAAATGAGAGATACATGGAGAGGTAGATAGAGAGAGGTAAGGTTGAATGAATAGAGGGAGAGGTAGGTAGAGAGAGTGATGGGAGATAGGGAAAGTAGAGAGGGAAGGGGAGAGAGAATTAGATAGAGGGGGGAAGTTGGGAAGGAGGGAGAGGTAGGTAGAAAGAGAGGTGGGGTGGAATGGATTAAGGGAAAGGTAGGTTGAGAGGAAGAGAGGTGTAGGTAGAGAGAGGTAAGGTGCAAGGAATAAAGAGAGATGTAGGTAAATCTAGATACAAAGGTAGGGTAGGAGAGGTACAAAGAGAGAGATCTAGTGTGTGTGAGAGAGAGAGAGAGGGGGGAGGTAGAGGTAGAGAGAGGGGTAGGTAGAGAGAGGGATTCTTATTGAATACAACCCATGTATATATTTTAGTTGTTACTATATGGTTTTTCATCATGTTTATATCAAATGTTCTTATTAAATTCCAATTCTACCCTTTTTTTTGTCAAATTTGTGGTAATTTATCAAAACTAAAAGATCTAATTATATCTCTAAGATTTGAAATTTACATAAAGTTATAAGTTTATAAAACTAACCAAATTGACTACTTTAATCCATACAAAGACCCTTATAGTTTAAAATCCAAATATTCTAACCCTTTATTTGAAATTATGTACCCTTTTAATCCATCTCCTATTTATAAAACTATTTTTCTTGCATGACACATAATTTGATTCAAGGATCTTGTATACCCCCTTGAGTCATCCTTTGATGTGTCCATGATTTTCATGATTTTAAATGTATAAGAACTCAAATAAGAAACGCATGTTTGTATTCATTTGATGGATGATTATGGCTTAGGATAGGTTGAATTTACAAGGTTCTTTGATTGGAAAATGGATGACTCAAATTTCCTCGAGAGATCAAGGGCTAACATTGATCTTTCTCTCAGGCAAGAGTAAAAAGACAAGTATCCATATGGCTGGAGGGAGATTGAGAGGTTATGACAAGTGGAAGGGTCACTTGGCATAAGTTTTTATTTCTACATAACTATTTTTTTAAATAAAAAATTAATTAACCATGCACACTAAAATCCAAAATTAAATAAATAGAAACATTTATTTGATTTTTGATGGAAAGGAGATTTATTTAAAAAAATATTATTTTTTCTAAAATCCACTACTATAGAAAGATCCTTGTATGAGTGAGTGCAATTTGTGTGTCTTGTTCATGTGTTATTAAGTGGTAGAGTCTATAGAAGGTCAATGTGTTGTGGGTAAAAGCAACAAGTTTTGTCCACTTTTAGTGAAACTATAGAGCTAAAAAAATCTCTTCAGTCAATACATTATCTATCTCATTCACTTTGGATTTCTCCTTATCAAGTGTTTTAAGAGTATATTCCTACTATAATTCTATTTAGGAGATGACTACCTAGAGGACTTTTCAATAGTGCCCCATACTATAATTCTATTTAGGAGGCAACTGAGGCTTAGCAAGGAGTACCCATCTAGATGCTTCTCACTCTTTGTACATCTATTACACAACCATTATGAGGATAGGTATAGATTAAATTATTACCATATAGAGGTTAACACATTTTTGAAGTAGAGTAGTCTAGATGATAAAGAGGATGATGGGTCTAATAATAAATACATTCTTGAGGCTAGAGAGGATCCAACATAGTAAATTTTTAAGGAGGCCCTATATACATATGATTTTGTACCCATTACACATGTGAGGATACTTGGTATTACATGGTGTATTCACTATTTTTAGCATAATTTAATCTTATTCTATCTTATCCTTTTAAAAAATTATATTTTTATTGCCACAATATTTATAAAATAAGTTTTTGCTATCATTTTAGGATCCCCAAGGCTATGGGATCCCTCTAACACTACTCGTGTAAACCTCAATTATTATTTTGGGTAAGGAAATCAACTACCTTAGATCCACATATTTCTTTTTTTATCTATTGAATTTTGTACATTGATGCAGGAGCATCTAGGTCCACAAACAATCAACATCACCCAAAAATATTTTTTAGTTGGTTTTATTTTATTTTGGCTCATATTGGTTGTTCATGGCATCTCTCCAAACATATATTCTTTAAGGTACCATTTAAGATATGCAAAAATAATTAGAGTAAAATCTTTCACAGTTTGAGAGATTTTAATGCTCAAAGTTGGAAAAAAAAATGTGTTGACAATTAATGGAAATTTTAAAATCTTGAGTTGTATGAAGGCTGAAGCGAAACAGTTTGGTGGAAAGGTTTGAAATGACATTATATGCATCTTGACAAGTTTTCAAGGGAATATGAGCTTCTAATAAAAAGTTATGCAAAAGATATAAATTTTATGCAATTATTGGCAACTGGTGGTAACTTGCATAAAATGAATTTTAATATTCATTGGTTTAGTCATTTTGAAATTTATTATTGGACTTATTCTTAATAAATTTTAATTGAAATTCAATTAAGAAGAGTTATTGAGTATGGTTCCAAATTGAGAAAAGGAATCCATGACAGTTTGTAACAAAAATGTATTGATTGACATGCCATTTTTTAGGAGAAAATATTACTCTCACGTCCAAAAAAAGAGTGGGCTGTTACAACAGTGAGAACAACTTTAAAATACCAATTTGTAAGAGAAAAAGGCAGCCATAATGGAGTAGATGGCCCAGACAACAAGTTTTTAGCAAATAGAAGCAAAAATATTGAAGAAAAGGAGGGTTTTTGATGCCTGCAAGAAGAAAAAAGTCCAGCACAGAGTTTGAAGAGTTGTGAAAAAAAATTGGGTTGCAGATTTGAGAGTGAGGAATGTGGGAATGATAATGTGTGTGAGAAGCCATGGATGGCTAATGTAATAAATTTAATTTGTTGATTTATGAAATTATTTTCATTGCTGAAAATGAAATGAATTTATGATTTTTATTGTATTAGATTTGTTGTATTGCCTATTGTGTTGTGCTAAGAGTATGCAGATTTGAGTTATGCTTGGAGGTGGGAGGTTTCCTCTCTCTGCATCATACATATATGATTGGAGAAAAAAATGCTCACATTATTTACAGTGTTGGAAAACACACTGTCCCTTCTCAATTATTTTCTTATGAAATTTTTTTGTTTCATACGCAACAAAAATGTGATGAAGTCCACCTTCAAATTTTTAAAAAAATATTTGGTATAGTAAAAATGGCATTTCACTTTCTTCATATGATTGGAACAAAAAAAACTCACATTATTTGCAATGTTGGAAAACACATTGTCCCTTGCCAGTTATTTCCTTATGAAAAGTTTTTGTTTCGTATACACCAAAAATGTAATGAATTCCACCTTCCAATTTTAGAACAACTTTTTGGTACAGTAAAAATGACATTTCACTTTCATCATCTAATTGGAACAAAAAAATACTCACATTATTTCCAATATTGGAAAACACACTGCCCATTGTCAGAAAAGTTTTTTGTTTCATACACACCAAGAATGTAATGAAGTCCACCTTCAAATTTTAGAACAACTCTTTGGTACAATAAAAATGACATTTCACTTTCTTCATCTAACTGGAACAAAAAAATGCTCGCATTATTTGCAGCGTTGAAAATCACACTGTCCCTTGTCAGTTATTTCCTTATGAAAATTTTTATGTTTTGTACGCACCAAGAATGTAATGAAGTCCACTTTAAAATTTTAGAATAACTCTTTGGTATAGTAAAAATGGCATTTCAATTTCTTCATTTGATTGGAACAAAAAAATGCTCGCATTATTTGCAATGTTGGAAAACACACTGTCCCCTATCAATTATTTCCTTATGAAAAGCTTTTGTATTGTACACACCAAAAATTTAATGAAGTCCACCTTAAAATTTTAGAACAACTCTTTGATACAGTAAAAATTGTATTTCACTTTCTTCATACAATTGGAACAAAAAAATGCTCACATTATTTGTAGTGTTGGAAAACACACTATCCCTTATCAATTATTTCCTTATGAAAAGTATTTTTTCATAAGCACCAAGAATGTAATGAATTCCACCTTCAAATTTTAGAACAATTCTTTTGTACAAAAATAATGGCATTTCACTTTCTTCATATGATTGGAGCAAAAAAATACTCACATTATTTGCAGTGTTGGATAACACACTATCCCCTGTCAGTTATTTCTTTATGAATTTTTTTTGTTTCGTATGCACCAAGAATGTAATAAATTCCACCTTCAAACTTTAGAACAACTCTTTGGTACAATAAAAATGGCATTTCACTTTCTTCATATTATTGGAACAAAAAAAAAGCTCACATTATTTGCAATGTTGGAAAACACAGGTCGTCCCCTGTCAGTTATTTCCTTATGAAATTTTTTTGTTTTGTACGCATCAAAAATGTAATGAAGACCACCTTCAAGCTTTAGAATAACTATTTGGTATAGTAAAATGACATTTCACTTTCTTAATATGATTGGAACAAAAAAATGCTCACATTATTTGCAGTGTTGGAAAACACATTGTCCCCTGTCAATTATTTCCTTATGAAAAGTTTGTGTATTGTACGCACCAAGAATGGAATGAAGTCCACCTTTAAATTTTAGAACAACTCTTTGGTATAGTAAAAATTACATTTCACTTTCTTCATACAATTGGAACAAAAGAATGCTCACATTATTTGCAGTGTTGGAAAACACACTGTCCCTTGTCAATTATTTTCTTATGAATTTTTTTGTATTGTATGCACCAAGAATGTAATGAAGTCCACCTTCAAATTTTAGAAAAACTATTTGGTACAGTAAAAATTACATTTCACTTTCTTCATACGATTGGAACAAAAAAATGCTCACATTATTTGTAGTGTTGGAAAACACACTATCCCTTGTCAATTATTTTCCTTATGAAAAGTTTTTGTTTCGTATGCACCAAGAATATAATGAAGTCCACCTTCAAATTTTATAACTCTTTGGTATAGAAAAAATGACATACTTTCTTCATATGATTGGAACAAAAAAGTGCTCACATTATTTGCAGTGTTGGAAAACACAATATCCCCTATCAATTATTTCCTTATGAATTTTTTTTGTATTGTACACACCAAGAATGTAATGAATTCCACCTTCAAATTTTAGAACTCTTTGGTACAGTAAAAATGACATTTCACTTTCTTCATATGATTGGAACAAAAAAATGCTCGCATTATTTGTAGTGTAGGAAATCACACTGTCCCCTATCAATTATTTCCTTATGAAAAGTTTTTGTATTATACGCACCAAGATGTAATGAAGTCCACCTTCAACTTTTAGAACTCTTTGGTACAGTAAAAATGGCATTTCACTTCTTCATACAATTGGAACAAAAAAATGCTCACGTTATTTGCAGTGTTGGAAAACACACTGTCCCCTGTCAGTTATTTCCTTATGAAATTTTTTTGTTTTGTACACACCAAAAATGTAATGAATTCCACCTTCAAATTTTAGAACAACTCTTTGGTATAGTAAAAATAACATTTCACTTTCTTCATATGATTGAAACATAAAAATACTCACATTATTTATAGTGTTGGAAAATACATTATCCCATGTTAGTTATTTCCTTATGAAAAGTTTTTGTTTCGTACGCACCAACAATGTAATGAAGTCCACCTTCAAATTTTAGAAAAAATCTTTGGTACGGTAAAAATAGTATTTCACTTTCTTCATCTAATTGGAACATAAAAGTGCTCACATTATTTTTAGTGTTGGAAAACACAATGTCCCCTATCAGTTATTTCCTCATGAAAAGTTATTTATTTTTCAAACATATAAAGAAATTAAAACTCAATTTTTACTCTAAGATTTGTTATAAAAATTGAAGGTGAATTTCATTGCATTCCTACTATGTAAATAACAAAAGGTTTTTCATTACATTCTTATTATTTTATAAAATTACAGGTTGGAAAACACTGTGTTATGAAACCTGCAACCCAGGTACTATTGTAAAACCCTCTACAAGTAACAACCCAATTGGTTAGTCACCCCTCTGATCAATTTGATTAGTTTTATGTATCTCTCACCCACAACTCCTCCTCGAGCTCTCCTCCCTTGAGCTTAGAACAAGCACAATCATATATCACTTACAACCCCACTGTGTTTTCCAATCATTTTCATATGGTTAACTAATTTCTATTTGCTCATTTTAGGCTTTCACATTATATCTTAATGAACCCAGTGTTTGATTGATAAAATTAGATTTGCATACTTCTTGGAGCATTAAAATTTATAATATTTCACCTTATTTTAACAATATATAATCCAACCCTATATTCCCCCTATAAACAAGCTAACCCCTTATTGACATAAATCCTCACTATTTCATTGCTCCACCTTCTTCACTCACTACCCCTTTGGTACCATTTCATTTTTTAAAATAATTTCTATTTCTTGCAAGCCCCTATCAAGTAACCAACCTTCTCTCAGGTATGTGCAGGATCATCATGGAAAAAACGGGCCCTTAAGTGGCAATGAAAATTCAGAAAAATCAGAGTTATGCAACTTGACGTAAAAATTGGAATAAGTTATCTGTATTATTTCAAAAATATGTAAGAATAAAATCTGTGAAAAATTGAATGTAGTTTCTAAACTACTAGGTTTATTTTTCTAAAAAAAAATCTATTTGGTGAAAAATTGAAATTTCAATGCGATTAGTACTTAAATTTTAAGGAAAAATAAGTAGGTAATGCAATAGACCACCCTAACCATAATAAAATCATAATATTTTTTATAAGATTTTAGATATAGAAGTAAAGAGAACTCATGTTGGATGTGATGCATATTTTTTGTATTTTTTTCAAGTAAATAATTAATTATGAATTTTTAATTATAATTTTAAAAAATATAAAACTTCAGATGTCGACCACCTTAACTTGGTCAAAACTTCATGAAATTCAATTTATTTTTTTAATCCTATAGTATGTGAAGCATAGAATGTGATGCATGTTTTGGTTAAAAAATGTGATACCATTGAAGTTATAAAAAAAAATCAATCAGGCTATCAATCAGGACTTTAGTCGTAATTCTAATAGAAAATGAATAATAATTATTTATTAAATTCAAACTAAAGTATAATTTATATTGGTGGAAATCTGAGAAGCTCCTTTAAAAACCCTTTTTGTTTCATCAATTTTGGGTAAAAAAAAGTCGGCAGCCATATGCACGAAGTCTGGAAAAGCAAGGTAAGTTAAACACGATTTTTGTGTTGACTTCTTAGGATTGGCAGGTCCGAACCAAAATCCAAAGCAAGCCTAAGGCTAATCCCTAGGCATTAATTTTGTGTCAGAAATATCGTATATCTGATTTGAATCCGATATCCGATATGTTCTATATAGAGTTACAAAAATGTTATACAATTTATAATATATGATTTTAAAAATGCAATAAAGTTTATAATTTAATATGTAATATACAATATAGTTTATAATATAATATATAATATACAATATAGTTTATAATGTAATATATAATATATAATTTATGATAATCTCTTACCAAATTATGTATTTAATATATAACATATTATATTATTATGTATAATATTTCAAAAATTTTGTTAATGTATAAATATTTAAATATATATTACTAATATATAAAATATTTAAATATTCTCT
>VDFB02075321.1:327232129-327293585 GCA_007258455.2 Sequoia sempervirens | reverse complement strand
GACAAACATAGATGGACATCCCAAAAGGAAGGAGTGTTGAAGCAAGCAAAGATAAGATGGTGGAATGCTCAAAAGAGGCCCCTGCTGATTTGACCGAAGAACAATTGGCCATGTATGTTGCAGAAGAACTCAAGAAACTAAAGGTAAGTCTCTTCGTGTATGAGTTATTGAGAGTTCCAACTATTAGGAATGCAGTTCTAGGAACTTATAATGAAAATCCCATATCACAAGATAGATTAGTTAGTGAAAGTGTCAATAAGGCGTCTAGTTCCCAATTGGTAGGAAGGAAAAATCAGACTCATAATCAAGTTCACATGCCTCCTGGAGATAAAGGAAAAGAGAAATATGGAACTCAAGTTGCTCAAGTAGATACTCCCTTAACTTTGTTTCAAGGGAAAATAGACACCCCTCCATTCCTAATCTTTGTTCGTATATTTGGTAAGAATTTGCATAATTGTTTGCTGGATTCGGGTGTCTGTAGAGCTTTAGGTATTACTCCTGCTGATTCCCAAATGAAGGTTACTCAATTGGATAGGACTAAAGTTAATGTTGTAGGGGAATTAAATATGATTCATATGTAGGTTGCTTTTGATCCTAGAATTCAACAAGTTATCAATATATAGGTGGCAGATATACTTGATGCTTATGGCTCGATTCTAGGAAGAGACTTTATGAGAGCTTTGAATGGATATGCATCAACTGATCACTCTCACATGTGGCTTCCTTGGAAGGGATTTCCAAATCAGATTATAATCGAAAGAGAACCCAAAATGAGGTACATGATCATAGAATATTAGAATACCTCTAATGAAATTCTGATATCAGAGGTAAGTATGGGTAATTATGTGCTTGCAACCCCCTTTTATGAGTCAGATGTAGAAGAAGTTCTTATGCTACATACAATACCTGTTGATACAATGACAAAATCCAGTATTAATGAAGCTCTAGTAAAACCAGTTGAAAATGATGATGATCCTGAAGATAATCAGCTTATTTTGCTAAACAATTTCCAAGAATTCATTCACAAGTGCATTGAGGATTAGGTTCAGTTGGGAAGGGAAATGAATTTTGGAGACTTACTCTTGCCAAATTGGTGTAGAGTCCATAATTCCTCCCATTCTGAATTGGATTGTTGCTTATGCCAGACTGTAGTAGAACAAGTGCAAAAGTGTATCAACCCCACTCCAGTAGTCAAAATTAATATCCAGAATATTCAAGAGGACCCCAAGGGGAAGAAGGTCATGCTTTCTAAGGAACCTTCCAGTAGCAACAGTGTAAGGGATACAATAAGGAAGTCTGCAGTGGCTGGTTGTTGGACTTTGAGGTTTGATGGATCTAAGTCAAAATAAGGAGTTGGAGCAGGATTTGAGTTGATCAACCCAAAAGGTAAAACTTTCTTTGTTGCTCATAGAATCCAATATCATTGCACTAATAATGTAGTAGAGTGTGAATCTTTGGTCCATGGGTTGTTAATGGCGCTAAAGAAAAAGGTCAAGGTTTTGCAAGTCTTTGGGAATTCTGAGTTAGTGATTAAGCAAGTTAGGAGACAATACTCTTGTCATGATAGAAGAATGACCAATTATAGACACAAAGTATGAGATCTTATTGAAGGATTTGATTCCTTCAACATTCAATTAATACCACACAGTAAGAATAAAACAACAGATTTCCTTGCTCAGGAAGCTAGTATGTTACAATCCCAATCTGTTTCTGGATTGAAGAAGTTTACAGTGGAATTAACTCCAGTTCCTTCTATACCTGACAATGTCACCAACTTCCAGGTATTTGAAGATGATAAGCATATTCTAGATTTTATTACAAATACAGATGTCTTCGATTCCCAGATTATTGATGAGATTGAACCTCAAGAAGCAGAGATGGATCTGGAAGGAGTAATTAATTTAAAGACTAATACTATTCCCAGGGGAATGGTGCGATTGGAAAGGATTTTTTATTTGGATAAGTCAGGGATCAAGAACAAGATGCCAAGAAGGAGTCCATTAGTGGACAGTGTGAAACATATAATATGGGAACTCATGATGATATCATGAATGTCTTCATTGGAAAAGTATGTACTCCAGAAGAGAGGAAAGGAATAATTAACTCAATACATAAATATCAAGATGTGATAGCGTGGAGTTATGAAGATTTAAAGACTTATGACACATCAATTATAACTCACACTATCCCTCTGAACCCAGGGGTGAAACCTTTCAAATAGAGACAAAGGCCCATCAATGCTCTACTCGAACCAATAATTCAAAAGGAAGTGCAAAAGTTGCTATCTTCCAGAATCATATTTCTAGTCAAACATTCAACCTGGGTGGCAAATTTGGTTCCTATCAGGAAGAAAAATGGTGAAATCAGATTATGTGTAGATTTTAGGAACCTTAATAGAGCATCAAAAAAGGATAATTATCTAGTATCCTCACTGGATGAGGTACTTCAAATTGTTAATAGATCTCAGATGATGTCCTTCTTGGATGGCTACTCAGGATACAATCAAGTTATGGTACAATATGAAGACAGACATAAGACAACTTTCACCACCAAGTGGGGGAATTTTGCCTATAGAAGGATACCCTTTGGAATGATCAATGCTAGAGCCACTTTCTAGAGAGCCATGGACATTTCCTTTAAAGACATAATTTGAAAATGCATAATCATTTATATGGATGACTAGATAGTCTTTTCCAAGAAGAGAGGCGATCATATCGCAGATTTGTGCAAGGTGTTTCAGAAGTGCAAGGAGTTTGGTATATCCCTCAATCCAAAAAAATGCATCTTTGGAGTCACAAAAGGAAGGTTATTGGGGCACGTTATCTATGAGAAAGTAATTTCCATTGATCTAGAATGAGTGGAAGCTATACTCAAGATTCAATTGACTACTAGCAAGAAAGAAATGAAATCATTCTTTGGAAAAATCAACTTTGTAAGGAAGTTCATCACTGGATTTGCTGAAATAGTCAAGCCACTGAATGCAATGTTGAAGCAAGAGGCCAAAGTTGAATGGAATGCACGAGCAAAGGAAGCATTTGTAGAGATAAAGAGGGCTATTGTTGAAGCTCCAGTTTTGGTGAGTCCAGATTATGCTAGGCCATTATATATATTTGTTTGCTTCTGATCAATCTTGTGTTGGCATGTTGACCCAAAATTTTGACCAAGGGAATGAACACCCTATAGAATTTATGAGTGCACCACTGAAAGATGCAGAGTTAAGATATCCAAGTGTGGAGAAACAAGCCTATGCCTTGGTAAGGGTTGTTAAGAAGTTTAGACATTATATTCTCAGAAATAAGGTGTTTGCAATAGTTCCTGATCCTGCAGTTAAACTACTATTGATGCAAAATGAACTAGGAGAGCATAGAGCTAAGTGGGTAACTATGCTGCAAGAGTGTGACATTGAAATTCAACCTATGAAGTTGGTAAGAGGACAAGGGCTTACAAGAACAATGGCAAAAATGGGCCCTGATCTTATATTCCAGCATTACAATATTGAAGATGTTTCTCCAGGGGGTTGGTATGATGATATTATTCACTATTTTCTAAAGCAAAGGTGTCCTAACCATCTCAATGCAGTACAAAGGAGGGCTCTACACTTGAAGAGTGACAATTTTGTGCTGAAGGGAGTTGTCCTATACAAAAGAAATCATGAAGGCATATATCTAAGGTGTTTAGGACAACAGGAAGCTGAAAGGGTCATGGCTGAGTTTCACGATAGATATGGTACTGGCCATGGTTCTACACATTCTACTGCAAACCAGATCTTGAGAGCTGGTTACTATTGGCCCACATTGTTCAAAGATACTCACAACCATGTTAGAACTTTCCATGTGTGCCAGACTGTAGCAACCAGGGAGAAGTATGTAGCTCTTCCACTCCAGCTGATCTTTGAGGTAAAACTCTTTGCACAGTGGGGAATGGACTTCATTGGTCCCATCAATCCACCTTCCTTTGCGGGTCACATGTATATTCTCACCATTACTGATTACGTTACACATTGGACTGAAGCTCTTGCATGCAAATAGTGTACTTCTAAAGTAGTAATTGAGTTTATTGAATCAGGTATTATCAATCGCTTTGGATGTCCTTTATCTTTAGTTTGTGATAATGGTCCTGCATTTGCATCATTGAAAATTTTCAATTGGGCCTTTGATTATGGGATCATAATAAAGTTTGCATCCAATTATTATCCACATGGTAATGGGTTGGCTGAGTCTTCTAATATAAACCTCTTAACAGTCATTCGTAAGCTATTAGAGAAGAATTCTAAGGATTGGCACACTCAACTTAGATTTTCTCTATGGGCAGATCAAACTAGACAGAAGACCTCCTTAGGGACTTCCCCATATCACCTTGTGTATGGCCTGGAACCTGTCTTCCCAATCCAATTAAGGATCCCAACTTTGCAGTTCATTAATGAGTATTATGATGAAGAAAACAAGCATGAGGCCCGCTTGCAAGAACTGTTACACCTTGAAGAGAAAAGAGATGAAGCCCTAGAAAACTTTGCCAAACATCAAGGTGTAGTCAAAAGATGGTTTGATAGTGTTGAAGTTGTGAAATCCAACCTCACAGACCTCGAAGATCACCTGCATGCAAATAACTTGTCACATAAAGAAGACATTCCAGACAAAAGGCAAGGGTGCTCTGAAAGCTGAAAAATGTATTAATCAGAGAGATGTAAAATACAATGATCAATCCTTATAAAAAGAGATTGTGCAACCCTAAAGAAACCCTAAAAAGTAGACATTTAATAATTAATATAATTATTAAATGTCACAATATGCAACTAAAGTGAAATATTAAGAGAGGAATAAAGGTAACTTAATTAATATAATTAAGTTAAAACCTTTACTCTAACAGATAGGAGAGCTAGGGTAAAAGCCTTTAGGATTTCTGACTTGGTTCCCTACTGGGATAAAGCCCATGATTGTAAGGGGGAGCATGGTAAATTTGATAGACTTTGGCTTGGCTCTTACCAGATTTTAGAGATCCTGGGAGATAATGCTTTTCATTTGAAAACTCTCACTGGAGAAGACATCCCACTGCCTGTCAATGGGTAGTACCTAAAGCATTATTTATAGTCCTGAGCTATTTTCAACTCCTTTTCTGTATATAGTTAGATTATGTTTTTTTTTGTTTTGTCTACTTTGCTTTGCTTTTATTAGAGTAGGTTTCCCTTTCTATTTTTCTTTGGTTATTTTAGGTTTGCTTTCGGTTTGGTGTTTTGCTTTGCTTTTGCTTTGGAGGTCTTCCTGTTTTTCTTCTGGATGTGTTGCACCTGCATGGAAAATATATTTTATCTGAAACTATTCTGAGTCTTTTTGTTGATGAACTTTTATCAAGTGTATTGAATGGATGGTTGAGATCTTTGTTATTGTCAAGCAGTCTAAATGTTTGATTTAAGGATGATGGGTCACTGGTTTGATTTGAATTTGAAGTATTCTAAAATATTATATCTTTTATACATCTTAAGAATCCTGAGGTTACTGTAGGATCTCTGTGAAGTCTTGTTAGGTGAAAAATCTTATTTCTACTTCAACGCCACTGTGGTTCTCAACCCTGAGTGTGAAATTCATTGTTAATAGGTTGAAATAAAAGTGAAAAGACAAGAAATATGAAAAGAAAAAGAAAAGGAAAATATTGAAAATTAAAAGAAAGAATTCAACTTATCAGGAGTATTTGAATATCTCTACTGGGGCTATGGACGTCTGGCTGGCAATAGAGCTATGTTCGGGAGAATCACAGTGATAACCTCTTCAGAGCTATAGATGCCTAACTGACAACGAGGCTCTATCCAGTTTGCTTTTGAAGTTAGAATCTTTATGTAGCCTGACTTGACTGAACTTGGTTTTTGCAGTAGCTCAAGGAGGGAAATGAACTCATGTGCACACACTTGGATTTTCAGTTTATGGAAGGTTCAGTCTACCTTTGGTTCTGATTCTTTGATCTTTGCATTTTGATTTGTTTGTCTGATAGTGAGATCAAAACTAGAGATTATGGGTTCATGATTCTTGTTCATCATCAAAATGCTCTGGAGCATTTTCCCAGTAGGAGTTGCCATTTATTGTGCAGTTTTGCACACATGCTTCATTAAAAGCAGGGACCCTCTTTCACTTTATTTTTTGATGCTTTGGCCCTTCAATTTTGATGATCTACTTTGCCTTGACATGTACTTAAATGTTTATCTTTCTAGCCTAAGTGATTTCCCCAGGTTACATATTAAAAAACTTAAGTTCTGGGCAAAGTTCGGGTTTTCACCTCGGTTCGGGATTTTCCACCCCAGTCGGATTTCCTCGGATCTCGCTCATACTCCAGCTAAACGCTGTGGTTCAGAAATTTTGGGTCCTCGTGGAATTCCGCCTAGGCCAAATTTTTCTAAAAATCTACTCTTCCATCGGGTTTCTGAATTTCTCCAGGTTGTCTTGTTGACGACATTAATGTTCATTCATATTGTCATAGGGAATGTATTTCGTCAATTTCTTGAGGACTCTTGTGCCATTATGCTTTATCATTTGTATTCCATTGAGCTAAGGAGTGCATTCTTGGAGTATCAGATTTGATTTGGAGCGTTGATTTTGCAAATTGTTCAATTTAAGTGGCGATTTCCTGGGAATTTTTTTTGTTGTCTTTGCTGGGCGCCATTAAACTCACGTTTGTTGTTTCTGAGGTTGATTTTGTTTCATCATGGTACATATATGATTGCTTTGATTTTGATTGATGAATGTAGGAAATGCTTTGGCGTTTTTGGTTTGCTTGGAGTTTAGATTTTTGCATATTTGAACATTTCATGGCAAGGGTTGCATGATACTGTTTGATTCATTATTTGCCAAGTTTCAAGTTCACTCTTTTATTTGCATTATGAGGTAACTTGCTTGTGAGCCGTGAATGCCCCTAGTAAGGATTTAGCAGTTGAAATGATTTAATCATGAGCTTTCCTGTACGCCAATGGCATATATGTAGGGTTTGATACCTAGGGCATCACCATTTAACTTTAGTTTGCTTTCGAATTGGCCTAGAATTCTAAGAAAATATATAGAAGGTCCATATCAAACTCGTCGCAGGCCTAGATTCCTAAAATTTATGAATGATTCATCAATTTGAGCTAAATCGTGAGGGGTTGCCGAAGTTCGGGTTTTTCACCCATCTCGGGATTTTCTGACTCTAGCGAATTTTCTCGAAATCCTTTGTTCCCTAGTTTTTTCTGAAATTTACAGATTATCTCCCCTTTCGCGAAAATCCATCCCATGTGGATTTCTTTGAGATTTGATTGAAAGTGAAGGAATATTAAATAACATGACTTGTTAACGAATGATGGTGCATTTTATGATTAATTTATGCCATTTTGATATCTCACATGCTATTTCTCAATTGATAATGATCAGATTGAGTTGCTAATAGGTGTTTTCATGTTCATTCCATTGGAATCCATCTGGTCCAGAATTCTCCAAAATTCCTCCTTGGCTTGGATTCCACAAGTGGATCTGAAACCCAGATTTTAATATGATCATTCTATATGTAGATTTAATGGCTTTGATTGATTAAACTTGGTTTCATGTGATATTTACTATGGTTTCTTTGTCAAGTGCAGGTTGAGTCTAGCAAGATAGTAGTTGGAAAGGCTAAGGGTGACATGGAGGGGTCTTCGGTATCTAAAGCGGAAAGAATCAAGATGGACATTCAGAGTAAGATCCCAGAAAGCAAAATCACCTCTATCTGGTCAGAAGTAACATACACAAATGTTGGACTATGGGATTATGAAGAATTCAAGGTTAGAATGGAAACACAAGACCTTCCTTTGGTGGCTAAAAGAATGATGGAGTCAGGCCTGGCACATGTAGCTGGATTCCCTTCTACAGTGCAATGTTATGAGCTAGTCCTTGAGTGTGCCAGACATTATGACAGGGATACCCAGAGAATAATTGGTCCCCAAGGGAGAGTTGTAGAAAATTTGAATCTTGTCTCCATAGCTCAAACCTTTGACATGCCAGATAGATCCCACATGGTGGCATTCAACATGGAGGTAGCTAAAAAGTACTATGAGGAGGAGACTATTAAACCACAACAACTCATCAATTCCTGGCTGAAAAAGCCCAAGTCTCATTATTCTCAACTGCCCAAACAACTATTTAGAGAAAAAATCAAGGAGCATTATGATGGCATCACATTGCTTAGTAGGGTGGTCGGATTGAAGAGTGCAGGTATGTTTGAGAGCTAGATGTGCCATGTTATTGTAAGGATGGAACATGAAAAGATTAATTATCATTGGGTAGGTGTCATAAGTAGGGTGATCCATGAGTAATTGTCCAATGTGCTACAAACTAAGACCTTCACCATGACTTCCTACTTATTCTATGCACTTGCAAGATTTCATCCTTATAGGGGATTGAGCACAAGAGGAGTCTTTGGACATGATTTTATTTATGAAGTTTACCCCCAATTGCACTTGGGAAGCTTGAGCTATAGGAGGGTGAATGATGCATTCACCATGCATATCACCAGAGTACTTTTGAAGGTGCATGAGATGGTTGATATAAATAAGGACAAAGGGGAAGGCAGTTAATGCTGGGCTACATTGAAATTTGTGCTTCCCTATTATTTTGCATGCATTGGTCCGAGCTACATTGGAGATCCCAGGCTGACTTAAATGAAGTTCAATCATTTAATGCAACGTTTATTTTATTTTGAATTTCTCCTGGCCGACTTGTTTTGTGGCCAATAATTATTGTAAAACTTAGCTAGGCTGACATGTTTTGAGAGGTCACTATTAATATGGCATTCTGCCTCATTTGTAACATATAGATAGACATTGAGAAAAGATAGATAAGGCTAGAGCGAATTAAGTAGAGCAAGAGTTAGAAAGTAGTTGTTCTCAAGCAAATATTGTAATAGAAAGATGGAATTGTTGCTATAGTGGATAATTTGATGCAAGTAATGGCATTGTGATTTGGTGCCATACTTGTGTTCTTCTTATCTTGCATGGTTCTTATTATTCTATCTTTAGAATTGCTTTGAGGAAATTTGATATTTTGATATTTAGAATTAGATCTGATTCAATGATGTTTATGGTTTGATATTTGAAGTGTTGCAGCGATCCCTGGTCCATACTTTTTGAAGCTAGCTGACTGTTAGTTGCTTTGCAAAGTTAGCCTGGAGTATATATCTATTGTGCTTAGTTCAATTGTGGAGGTTTATTCATTTCAATTGCTTTTGGGTTGTCTTGGATGAATGTTCATGATCTAAAAATCTTTACTACCTTAGAAGATTACACTGTTCTTGTGAAGTTGTAGATTCATCTGGGTTAAGCAAGAATTGGTTTGTGAGGGATTGGTCCATTTCGAGCATTCCATCATTTTTATTGTTAATCTTAGGAATAGACTTAATTTAGGAATCTCTTAGAAACCCTAATATTTTTTTATTTATTTTATCAATTGACTTAGATTTAGGATCAAAGTATCATTACATTGCTAGATCTGATAAATTGAAGATCCAGTCTTTGCTTGTAGTAAGGTCCCATTGTGATTACCAACATTTTCACATTGATCACTAAGTTGTTTATGCATTGTCAAGACCTGAAATTAGAGACCTTGGGGTTATCTTTTGAGGCTTGTTGATAGAGATTTACCTTTCAAGAGAGATAGGATTTCATATTTTGTCTAAGTTGTTGCTGTGCATAAAACATCATCAACAATTATTTTATCATTTCAAATAGTTTATGATTTAACTTTGCACTCGTTGATCCGAAGGATATTTTCACTAAAAATTGAAGTGTCTCCAATACTCCAAATTTTAGCACCATTAGAAAGAGCTCGATGTCTTGATTCCAGCGCAACTTGAATGGAGTCAAACAGAGCTACGGAGCCCAAGTTATTGCCGGTCAAAGTTCAGTCAACAACTGGTCAACTCAGGGCCCATGGCAAGAAAAAAGGTCAAAATTTGATGTCACCAAAAGTGGTCAAAATTGATATTAACGCGGAGAGCTCGGAAAGATCTTTCCGACGGTGTTTGTTTTGCGTAAATCAGAGCTCGTATGTGCGAGATATGGAAGGTCAAAGCTCATGGTTGACTAGGTTGACTTGAAGGTATAATGATGGCGTCAGCATGATGTCATCATGCTGACATGGATGAATCATGAGGTGACACATGGTGTCTTCCCAAAGTTACATGTTGTAGCAATTTGTTGGAGATGGCTTTATTTAAAAAATTAAAAAAAAAAATATATAAAAGCCTACCACTCCCATTTAAAAGCCTTAATTTAAGGCCTATGTGAGAAAAAGTAGGTGGGGTCTTAATTTAAAACAAAACAAATTTACCCCTATTTAAATGGGATAAAACCCCTTTAATATTTAAAAATACATGTGGTTGGGAGATCCCCTTTTTAAGGGGAACTTAAACATTATTTTTAAAGAAAAAAACAAATTTCCAACCAATTCACCCCCTATAATTAAGGATTAAATCCTTAACAAAATCAAGCCCGTTTATATTCAAAGGTGAATTATTAGGATCTCCTAATAAATCCTGAAACAAATTATGGAATAAAATTACAAGAGGCCATCCGTGAAGATTTTATGTAAAATTGGATGGGTTGTTTTAACGGGAGGATATCCCTATGTAAATAAGGGGGGATTTTCAAATAATATTTTCTATGTAAAGGGGATATTGGGAGGTTTTGAAAATCAATTGGCTATGAACCAATTTGAGTAATTTTTTTGTATAAAAAGGGTAGAATGGGGGGTGTGAGTTTAAGTAATTTTTGAAGAATTTTTGGTGAAGTTGTGAATCAGAGAAATAGGGAGATTTTCTAAGGAGATTATTTTGAGCCTTTTGTAAGTCGGAGTATTGTCATGCTGTCGAAGTGCTCTTGGTGCATTTGTAATTGATTTTTCGAGATTAATTGGATCGGTCTCACTCTATTGGAGCGGACCCGGAGACATAGTCACGTTTGTGGCGAACTCCGTTATCAGATCGTTTGCACTCTCTCTCTCTCTCTCTCTCTCTTCTTCTTTCTCAATTTCATTCTTTTCACCTTCAGTTTTTAATGCATATTTTCAATAATGTATGCATGAATTGTATTTCCGCTTAATTCACATGTTGATGTGTTAATTTTGTTTATGTAATTTGGATTTCCATGATTTGTAAACATTAAGCATTCAAATGCAATTAGTCTAGATCCTAATCAGATCACTCGTAGATCTTTAATAGTCACCTACAACTTATGTTGCAGGTACTTGTAGCTACTAGGTTCTATAACTATTTTCACTGTTTTTGCAATTCTGTCAAATTCCAACAAGGTAGAATAGTTTGAATAAATTTGTGTAGAGTAATTTAGGCTAGCACAAGCCTGTGAAGACACATATAGTGGAGTACCATCATAAGTTTATGCACCTTGGTTGATAATTTAATGTAGGCTTGCAATGTCAAGAGGACTGTTCAACTGGACATACACCTGAATTGTCTAAAATTTACCAAGTCCATAACACATTAGTTTTCCTCTACATTTTTGGCGTCATTGTCCAGGATGGTACTATCTTCATAGGCCTATTTTTTACAAGCTTTCATAGTTAAAAATATCATAGTTAAAATTTCTTATTTTGCATCAGAACTGATAGATTTCATCTTCAAAAACCTAGAGTTATACTAACATTATGTAGGGCCATTGCCATACAAAGACAAACCTACCATAAGTAGAGGTGGAGAGATAAAAAAGGAAGATTCATCCCTTTAGACACTCAAGATAGAGATGATACTAGTGGTTTTTCTGATTATACTATAGAGATTGTTGAAAGAGTAGACACTGCCTTTCCATCTTCATCATCTTTATCATCATCATCATCTTCCAAAGCTACTGAAGGGACTTTCTGAACAATGGAAGATCCTAATCCACCAGAGTAAGGTACTTTTGAGTTCCCCATTATAGACCAAGCTAGAACTACTGTGCTGAAAAATATTCCACCATCAACATTACTAGTATTTTATGGCTTGGTAACTTAGGACCCAAACACCTTCCTCTTTGAGTTCAATGTCTTGTGTAGATTTATGATTGCACTTTTGATGCCCATCAACTCAAGCTCTTCCTAGATACGCTTAAGGATTCTTCCCTTAGATGGTTTATGGGGCTTGGCAAGCATGTTGTTCTAGATTGGGACACCATGAATACAAAGTTCTTAGAAAAATACAAGGACTATTATAGAGGATTAGATTGAAGAAAAGATGGCATTTTATTAATGTCTCAAAAAGAGGATGAGCCACTAGAAGACTATGCAGAAAGATTTCAATTTGCTTTAAAGAAGAACCCCCAACATAAACTATCAGAGGAATCCCTTATATTGTTATTTTTAATGGGGATTAATGAAGAAAGTATGGATTCCCTCAACCTTATTGGGGGAGGATACATTTCTATAGGTCAATTTGAAGACATCTATAAAGTCTATAGGAATTATTCCAGGCCCCTTTCTAGGAAGCCAAGAGGGGAGAGGTCATCCATCACAAGTAAGTCCTCTAATGGGGTTTCTAAAGTTGAAATCAATAATTTATTGTCTAACGTGAAGCAAAATATAATTAGTCATCTAGCAACATAGTTGGATACCCTCCACATAAAAAAGAAGTAGGAGGAAGTAGAAGCCATGCTCAATGAGTACTGTCCTACCTACAGGAAAAGGAAAGCCAATTGTAAGTGCAAATGAGTGGCCAATATCTAGCAAGAAAGGATTGAGAAACCAAATTTCCAGGCAATGGAAGGAGATGATTGAAAATTTTTCTACATAGCACAAATGAGGCTTTGGAAACAAATACAAGTTATGCCACCAGACCCCCTTAGTTTTAATCCATCTTTCCCTTTGGGAAATCAAAATTATCTACTTGGAATACTCAACCCTAGCCAACAAATCATAACTAGTGGCATAGTTCTCAACAATGGCCACAAGCCCAACCGAATTGGAACAAGCAACCAAACCCATGGCCACAACAAAACTTTCAAGGTTCCAACTAGAATCCATAATGGCCAACCCAATAGAATCAGTGGCAGCCTTAGTGGCAGAAAAGCCAAAAATGGCAAAAAATTATGAATTACCAGTAGCCTATGCTACCTCCTCCTCCACCTCAATAACAAGCTCTAATGCCTCCATCAAATCCTAAGTCTCAGACACCTAAACCATCTCAAATACTTACCCAACCTACACCTAACCCTAACACTAAGCTTGTTCAACAAGCTTGTGCTAACGAAGTTGTCCAATACCCCACTTATGGGGTAGAGGTGAGTGACCTTCATCTCAGATCAGGGAAGTAGCTTGCAGGACCTTCATCTCCCAAAATTATAGAATTAGATGATGAAGAACCTATAAAGGAAGCCTCAGATAATCCACCTTTGGAATCCCAGACCAATCAAGGGCTCCAAACCACATCACATCCAAAGCCTCCATTCCTTGAACATTTGGCTATCCAATAGCAACATACGTAGGCTGAAACAAACCTTCTAGGCCAGTTTAAAGATGTCATCATTAAAATCCCTTTAATCCAAGCTATCAAAGATATTCCCATCTATACTAAGACTGTTAGGGATCTCTTCCTAAAGAAGCTAGGAAGGAAAAGAAAGGACCCACAAACAATCCATGTTTTGGGTAATCTTGTTGATATAATGTTGGGAAATATAATTGTTCCCAAATATACAGATCTTGGCTGTCTAGTAGTGGACGTTAAAATCAATGGGACTCTTATTAAGAATACTTTGATAGACCTGGGTGCTACAATTAATGTGATGATCAAAGATACCATGCAACTACTACAATTAGCCAATCTTAGACCTACTCAGACAATTTTGCAATTAGCTGATAGGTCTAGAGTTAAGCCTTAAGGAGTTATTAAGGACCTGGACATTGCATTAGATTCTTGGGATTACCTTGTTGACTTTATAGTACTTCAGCCCAAAGTTAATCTAGTTGTTTATCCACTAATCTTACGTCAACCTTGGTTAGCCACAACTGATGCATTCATAGGCTATAGGTCAGGAAAAATGATCATACCCAACATAACTATAACCAAGAATCTAATACTTTATCCACCAGCTCAGCCACATTAAGACCTTGAGCAGACTATATGGCCGCACCTGGATGATAAAGAAAACTATTCATTGCATACCTTGATGACCATAGAGCATATCCCTCTACTAGATATTCAAGATGAGGATAATTTGATAGCTCGTAACATACAAAATGATTATGGAAGACACCCACAACAACAAGGTTGTCTATCCTGTTTGCAAGGTCCTTTGGAAAGCATAATACTTACTAGTTCATCACAAGAGGCATCCCAAATAATCCATACCCTGTTACCCTAGCAATGCCTACCAATAATACCCAGCCTTGATCTATCCTCTGTACAAGACATGTATATGCAACTAGAGGTCAAGCCTGGAAAAATGTTGAATGTTAATAATGCATTGATTGATGAACAACAGAAATCCCTGCACACTGTGTTGCAGGCACATGCAACAACTTTTGCATGGGATTATAGTGATATGAAAGGCATTGATCCTACCTTATGCATGCACCAGATTTACATCAATGATGGCTATAGACCCATGAGGAATCCTCAAAGATGCATGAATCCAACCCTTAGAGAATTTTTGAAAGATGAACTGCAAAATATTTTGAATGTAGGATTTATATATCCTAGCTCATACAGTGAATGGATTTCACCATTAGTCATAGTACCTAAAAAGGGTGGTAAATGGAGAGTTTGTGTTGACTACAACGAAGTCAATACTGCTACCAGGAAAGACCATTTTCCATTTCCATTCATTAACCAAGCTCTAGATTCTTTGGCTGGAAAGGAATATTTCTCCTTTCTTGATGGTTTCAGTGGTTACAACCAAATTAAGATTGCACCTGAAGATCAAGATAAAACCATGTTTACCTGTCCCTAAGGTACTTATGCATATTTTTTTTTACCTTTTGGCTTGTGTAACACTCCAGAAACATTTCAAAGAGCAGTGCTTAGTATATTTTATGATATTGCACATGATAAGATGGAGATTACATTGATGATTTCACCACATATGGTGAAACATTTGATGAGGCTTTACAAAATTTAGAAACAGTCTTGAAAAGATTCACTGAACACAATTTGTCATTGAGAAATGAGAAATGTTTTATGATGATGACAGAAGGCATTGTCTTGGGACATTTTATTTCTAGTGCAGGGATACAAGTTTACCCTAAGAAGATTGAGATTATATCTACACTACCTGTCCCTCATATACAAAAAGATGTGAGAAGCTTTCTTGGACATGCAGGTTATTACAGGAGATTCATTCAAGATTATAGTAAAATAGTTGCACCTTTGTTTACTTTGTTGACAAAGGATATTGAATTTCAATGGACTCTAGACTGTCAATAGTCCTTTAAGAAGTTAAAAATAGCTTTGACTAATGTACCAGTTTTAAGAGGTCCAAAATGGATGTTTCCATTTCACATTCACATTAATACATTAGAATTTACAATTGGAGTTTTCCTAGGATAGAAAGAGGGAAAGAAGGAGTATGCCATATATTATATCACCAAAAACCTACAGGGAGCAGAATTTAACTATATTGTGACTGAGAAAGAAATGCTTGCAGTTGCCTATGCCATTAACAAGTTTAAACATTATATTACTGGTTATCAAGTATTCATACACATAATCCATACAACAATTAGATAGTTTATGAATAAGCCAGTAGTAGGTGGAAGACTTGTGAAGTGGTTATTTTTACTGCAAGAATTTGATATAACCATAGTTGATAAACCAACAAAAGCTAATGTGGTTGCTGATTTTCTATCTAGATTGCCTACAACATCTAAAGAAGGAGTGGTTTATGATTCTTTCCCTGATGAACATTTATTTGGTCTAACAATACATAATCCATGGTATGCTAATCTAGCTAACTACTTGGTAAGAGGGAAGATTCTAGCTTACTTCTCTCCTAAGGAGAAAAGACAGTTAGTTCACAAGTGCTTCCCCTATTCTTGGATTTCTAGATTCTTATTCTACACTGGACTAGATAACATTATGAGAAGATGCATTAGGGAGGATGAAGTGTTTTACATACTGAAATCCTTCCATTATGAACCTTGTGGGGAACATTTTGCAGCCAAGAGGACAACTTTTAAAATCTTAACAACGGGATATTTTTGGTCAACCCTTCACAAGGACTTTGTTAAGTATACTAAAAGCTGTGATAGGTGCCAGAGAATGGGGAGACCTACAAGAAGTGATGAGATGCCTTTGCAACCCCAACTAGCACTAGCTTCTTTTGATAAATGGGGGCTATATTTTGTTGGCCCTATATCTCCCACTTCAAATAACAAAGAATATATCCTGGTATTTACTAACTACTTAACCAAGTGGGTAGAAGTGAAAGAATTGTAGTTTGCTAGAGATGACAATGTTGAAACATTCTTATATGAAGAAATCTTCACTGGGTATGGTGTTCCTAAGGAGATAGTGACTGATCAAGGGCCACAATTCACATTAGACCTCATAGCCTAGCTGGTTAAAGAATATCAGATCAGGCACAAGAAATCTACCGCATATCATCCTCAGGGAAATTGACAAGTTGAAGTTACAAACAGGGAGATTGAGAACATATTGAAAAAAATAGTACAATTTCACATACCAGATTGGGTATCAAAATTTCCATAAGCTATTTGGGCATACAAAACTACCTGGAAGACAATTATAGGGTTTACTCCTTATGAGTTGGTTTATGGAAAAACAATAGTGTTACCTATAGAGTTTGAATACAAAACTCTACGTACAATAGTTGACTTAGGGATGGACTTAACATAATATCAGAAAGAAAGATTACAACATTTGAATGCCTTGGATGAAATCAGATTGCAAGCATTCCACCATACAGAGGTTTTTCAACAAGGGAATAAATGGCATAACCAGTACATCAAGACTAAAGAATTTGCTACAGGTGACTAGGCACTTATGTATGATTCTAGATATAAATATTTTCCAAGAAAATTACAATCACAATGGCCAGGACCTTATGAGATCCAACGGGTGCTCCCTAATGGTGTAGTTCAACTATAGACAATTGATGAAGTCAAATTATCACTCCTGGTTAATGGCCATAGACTCAAGCTATATAAGAAACCACTTGAGCATGATGATTTCATCCTAGCTTTGATGGATGAGTATGGTGTACATAGTTCTATTGATTCAAGATCTAGGATACAGGATGATGTTCCACCAATTGATGTTCCAACAGGAAGCAACTTACCCAACACATCTAGTAATCCATATGTTGAGTTACAAAAATATACCTCTGAGATTACCCAAGCCTAATTTTCCATGTTTTCAATCACATGCACACATAGCACGATATTTGCAATGACAATGTTCTACCTCCAGAGGACTTGCAGTTTTTTTTTTCTTGGGACCTGTTTAGACAGGACTTGACAATAACTTTTTAATCAGGCCTTGTGCTTCGCGTATCTATAGCAATACCCATTACATGCATGCTACAATCACTTGGAGGATTCAAATTATTTTTCTTGCGAAATATCCTAGCGTACCCATGTGTCCTTTACTTTCCAGTAAAGCACTTTTCAATAGTACAACCCCCACTTTTCATCAACTCCTATGCAATCAATGCACATCACATCACTTGTATGCCATGATATGTTCCTTTTTCAATTCATAACTATGTCGAGCATTAATTTCCATTATGCCCGTATGGAAGGTAACCTCATATAATTAAATCTAGCTTTCTTTTTGTATACATTATTATTCATTGTTTAAATTATGCATGCCAATTTTATCACCATTAATTTTCATCATTATCCTATCACCCTAACCTAGTTATGCATGAAGTGAGATCACTTCACTTTAAGTTGGGGGGAGGGGTATCATTGTTATCAATTTTTTTATTTTTCCACCCAAGTTTGTGAGACTACATTAATACCATCCTTTAAAACTAGAAAAACTTCTCTATAATTTTGATAAATGTTGTTCCTTACCTATGATGAGTTAAGGTAGAGAATTTGTGATACCTAATTGAACTATAAAAGACAAAGGATTGTGAGTATCGGGTACAGAGAAGGCATTTTGTGAGGCAGTTGGATTTGAAGGTTTTTGGGTGGTGAAGTTCAATCTGTAAGAATTTGAACTCTTTGAGGTTAGAAGAATCAACAGAATAATGGGAGGTGATGTAATTCGTAGAGAACCATATGCTCACAAAGAGATCTTGGAGGATACGATGGTTATACCTCTATTCACTAGAGTAGGATGGCTGGACTATTTCTTGAAGTTGACATAATATGATAATGAGATGGTCAAGGATTTTGCAACCACGTTAAAGTATGATGAAGAAATAGTAAAGGGATTGGTGGTGGATAGATCAGAGATGGAAATCACTCAAATAACGAGGTTACCTCGCACTGGCTCTGACTACCTAGCTCGTGTAGATGTGGTAGTAGTGAGGGAAGCATTTTGTGAATGGGGCAAGAACTTGGATTTGATGTCACAAGGTACTAAGAGACTTTCCCTTTCATTCTTTTGGGGAAAATGTGCTACATATATTATCAAATAGCTTACTTGTGATTGGCCTTTACAATCTGTTATATACTGTGCATTTCAAGTTGTTGAACCACTTACAACATGACCAATTAGTCAATGTACCCAAGTTTCTATACATTCTGAAAAGAATGGCCTCTAAATATTAGGGGAAATAAATTGACACTACATTATCTCATCACTATTTGATAACCCTATTGGTTAAGAGAATTTTCAGAATTCAACATCCCCAGGTTAATTGGGAAGATTTTAAAAAATTGCAAAGAAATCACTGAGTTGTTTGAGGCACTTGAAGTAGAAGATGACCCTCTACCTAAGCCTGAACCAAAAGTTGACCCTGAGCAAGATGAATCTGAGAGAGAAGATTCCCTTGTTATACCGTCTGCTTCACCTACCTGCAGCCAAAGTGGGACTAAGAAATATAATGTGTTGGTTAAGGTAACAAAACCCTCATCTTCTAGAAACCCTAGAGCTAGGAGAAGTACTACGTCAACCTCCTCAAAAGGAAAAAGGAGAAAAGGAGTTGAGAAGTAGGAGAATATTGTTAAAGAAGAGGATGCAGGAAGGAAAAGGGGGAGTAAAAGAGGAAAGAATATTAAAGCTACACAAGAAACCACTACTCCTTGACACTCAAGAAGGCTAAAAAGATAGAAATTTGAGAAGAGAGACATGGAGGAACCATTTTAGGAAGGAAAGGTTGGGGAATAGCAACATCATATTCCACTGATGGTAGACACAAATACAAATAGGGAAAGAGCCGACCCTGACAGTGTTCATGATGAAAATGTTGATGTGCCTACTAGAAGGAGAAGATATATATCATCTTCTTTTGATTTTGACTCAGAGGATGTTTTCATTGCCAATAAGACCAGAAGAGTAGTTCCCAATGATTGTCTTAAAGAATTTTTCGATGTCATAGGTGATGACAATGATGCTTTAAATTTTAAAGAAGAAAAGAAGTTGCTAGAGGATAGAAACATAAGGAAGGAACTTCAAGAAGCCCTTGATAGGATAAAGCAATTGGAAGAACAGGTAAAAGGGTATGAACAAAAAGACAAAGAAAAGGAAATGAGAATTAAGGAGCTTGAAGAGAAGGTACAGACCTACGGCCATGGAAATAAATTGGACCTATTGGCATAAATGGTTGAAGGTAAAATGGGAATTAAAAAAAATTTGAATTTACAACCCCCTATTGCAAAAACACCAACCTACCATACTACTTTGTATTTGGGATTTGAATTGATGAAAGTTATTAATCAATTCAAGCAGGGAAAAGAAAACTGGGAAAAAGAAAAGCAAATTTTGAATGAAACTAGAATTTGGAGTTGAAAAGACTGGAGGAGAAACTAACAAAAGTGGTCAATAGAGCTATTCAAATAGTTGAATGTAGACCTCCATCTAGGGTATATGCATTGTTCTTAAAGGAAAAATTTCTTAGTTTTCAATTCAATAAGTTTGTTAATGACCAACCCTTTACTTTAGATAAGAGACACAATTTTCTCACTTTCTTCAACAAAATCAGTTTGGAGGAACAAGACCAGTTATGTGAATATTATTTGCATAATTATGTGATGGCAGAATATATTGAGTGGAATCCCCCTATTTATGTTGGGGATTTGCAAGTGAGAGCTCTTGCATCTTACTTCATAAATGAACAACTACGTGGGGAGTTAATGGAGAAATATGAAGAATAGGAGAAAAAAATGGCATTACAAATTTGAAGGGAAACTATGAATCCTAATATAGTCATTATACAATGGTTAAGACTCCTTTCTCATAGAGGGCCAGGGAAAACAATTATAGACTTAAGACTCAGGGATTATAGAAGGATTCAACAATTGGCAATGACCACTCTTCAAAACTCCCTGGTACGAGAAATAGATGGGACAGTCTAACTCCAAAATTGCAGAGGAAGGAGCCTCACCCCCCTTACAATTTTATGAACATGTTTGAGAGGTTACACAAGTATATTGAGATCTTAGGAATGAGGGGTGTAGCACAAGGAAAATTCCAAGATTAGCAATACAAGTGTAAATCAAACTAAACCCAAGCTAATAACAAAGAACAATGGAAGACAAAACATGCATAAACAAAAGATCTCACCAAACACACATGCAATTCCATGATTCACCTCCATTACCCTTCTCAATTTTTCTATAGTATAGTACTTTCCCTCAAATTTTAATTAAGTATGCAAATATGACCTCATGACAATGATAATAGAAAAACATTGAAGATTTCTAAAGTTGCTTCCAAAACTCAAGATTTCGGGAGGAGTAAAAATGGTAGAGGTAAAGCCAATTTATAGAAAATATGATTTTCGAATGACAGGTTGAGATTGAGAGATAATTAATTGACGATCAAGATTAAAAGATGTGGCATGCAATAGGGTTAGGGTTAAATTAGTGTAAGTGATAAAGTTTGAATGGTGGAGATTAAATTAAAAGTACTTTAAATTAAAGGTGAAAATTAGTTGAGACACAAAAGGATAAAGATTGCATGTAGAAGATCAGACTAATGAAGTGATCAACACAGAAAGACTATTCGTTAGAGAAAATCAAATATTATCTCACCAAATAACTAAATTTTATCAAATTTTATCTAGACTTAAGTGATAAATGACTAATTAGATAACAAAGAGATTATCTAATTATAGAGGAATATGATAAGGATAAATCCTTTTGAATTAAATGTGTAGACACCTAAATTTGGACACTTAATTTATCCAAATTTATCCCCTTTCGTCTAAGCATCCCCTTATTTGCATTAATTAAGTAATATCGCTATTATTTAATTAATATCCTTAATTTTTTGAAATCCCTAAGGTATTTAATTAATAAATAAATACCTTATCTCTTTAATCCTCCTTTTCATCAAATGAATTAAATAAATATGACATTTATTTAATTCCTCACATGTAACATCCCTTTCTTAATCCTAATTATTCTCCTAATCTCATCATTAGGGATGTGCACATGCCTAATCCTTGATTAGGATGTATCACATCCTCCAACTTTTGCAAGTTGACCTCTAACCTCTCTTAACCATCTAACCCTCTTCTAATCATAATTAATTTATGGTTAGGATGTGCACACCCCTAATCATCACTAGGGTCACATCCTCCATAATCTTCCACTTGCCTCTAATATGTCATTAATTTGTCTAATCAGGTAATTGCACAACCTTAATCACTTAATTAGGTCAAACTAATCTCCATGTCATTTATGGAATGTGTCCTAAGTCAACCCTATTAATTTTTTTCTCCTTTAGGAGAAGGTACCCCTTTCCCCATGTGAATTTTTAATTCACATTTAATCCCCCAATGCATTTCAAAGAATTTTAAATTCTTTCTCTCATTCCCATGTGGATATTTGAGGAATTTTTAATTCCTCGCATGTCCTCTCACCCACATGTGGACACAACCATCCACATTCCTCCTTCATCCGCTCCATCCATTTTGGGTCCTTATGTTCCTTCCTCTACCATTTCCCATCCTCCATCTACTTTGTCCATGTTTCCTCCAAGCCCTACATCTATTTTGGGCCCCTATACCCTAAAATCACCTCCTCCATCTCATCCTTTCATCCATCCAACACCTATCCATGTCATCCATCATAAACATCCCTCTCGCATGTCCCCTAATCAGGATCAACAAAGACACATACCTACACATTCTCCGTCTACACGTAATCCTCATAATCCTACCTCCATCGCTCCACATCATCCATCTCCTCACACCCATCCCATTGCTAGTAAAAACACTTTGGGTGCCAAAGAAAAAGTGCCTAAATATAAAGATCCACATGAACCTAAAGCTCCTCATATCCCCTCTAAACTACATGTTGAAGAAAAGAAAAATAAAATACAAAATCAAAATCAAATCTATAGCCCACGAAGGTCCACCAAAGAAAAGATCAAAACCATGTGGATCCCAAAGAAAAAAGATGCAATGCCATCAAATGAAAAATCTATAAGAACATCCAAAGTTGCTAATCCAAAAGATAATCATACACCCCTTTCATCTCCTAAGTCTGTTTTGGGCCCTTATGTTCCAAAATTCACCATCCCATCTCCTCCATTATCCCCACATTCCCCATCCATTAATACTCCTATCATTTCACATTCATCACCATATGTGCCAATGTTGGTCCTGAACTCACCATCCCATCACACATCCACCCCATCATTCTATCCATACCCTTTCCAGCATCCCATCCATTACCCTACATATCTCCCCCATCAAATCCCTCTAATTCATCCTCTTGCATAATCCATTTATCCTAATAAGATTGTACCAATGTCCAATAGTCACTTTGAATATGGGCTCTTAACACCTTGTATGGAACTTGATGCTTGATTCCTCCATCCATATCCTTATCACATGTCTTCTAAGTCCACTTATTCTCCTCCCTATCCTTATCCATCTCCTTCCACATGCTATCCAAAAAGTAAAAAAATCTAAAAAATTAGAAAAAAAAATAGTAAAGAGAAATAATCCATCTAATGGTGAAAACTTGGCAAACAAGCGTCTTGGATAAGTACCATGATGAAAACCTAGAAAATAGGAATCACATCTAAATCCCAATTTGCACTTGGGGGAAACTTCCTGATATGTGTTCCCTTCATCTGCTATGCTTCTTGCTATGCTTCCAACTATGCACCCGTCTTCCTCCTATACATCCTTTTCATTCATCCCCTCCATCCAACCTATATTACACATCTTTCTTGGCATATCTCATTTATCCCAATCCTTCCATCCTCGTAATATTGATAATGATAGGGGCAAACATATAAACATGATTTGGACACCTTTTAGCATACATTCCCCTCATTCGCACACTATCCTACTCCTCATTCACACTCGTCTACCTTCCTTATCCACCTGTCATGCTACCCTCAATCTCCCTTCCTTATCCATGCATCCTATCTTCATCCATCTCACTCCTTTATTTTCCTATCCTTCTCTATTGCATCCTTCATGCCTCCTTGCACATGACATATCTAGAGTGGGGGCATCTATCTTCATTTGTGATATAGTCCTTGGAGACATCATTCATTCCATCAGAGAAATCCCTTCCATTTCCCTATTCTCATCTCCTTATCATTATATCCATCTCCCCATCCTTATCTTTTATCTCTCCAAACAATCCTTATATCCATCTCGCCATCCTTATCTTCCTATCCTTCCATCATAGCATCCCTTTTCATCTATCCATCTGGTAACCTTTTCCTCATCCAAATCTTTATCCCTCTATCCAATCCATCCAAACAATTCTTTTCCTCCCCCATCCTCTATCCTCATCCCATCTCATAATCCCTTGTCATTGGTATCTAGCTATAGGCTACTCCCCATGCAATCCAATGCCTTCTATCTTATCATCATCACTTCTGCTTCTTTTGCACATCTTTTCAATCTCCTCTCCTTTTTCATCCCTCATCTCTCCATCATATCATCCTACCAATTCATCTTTTGATGATTTGGATAACTATCCCATCCCTGAGCTTCATGATCACCATCATCCTATCCAATCCAGTAGGTCTATCTTGTCTCATCGTATTGGTCCCATCATTTTATCCGCTTGTCATGGTTACCTCATCATCTTTTATCCATCATTTGTCTTTGGCCTTTTTTTGAACTACGTTACCCTTGCACTTTCACATAGGCAAGGTCGATCATTTGATATCCCTCGAGGATCCTTTATCATCTATCATCAGTCTTTCTTCTTTTTCCATCCTGTCATCCATCGAAGTCTCCATCATAGTTTGTCGTTAGCCTTTTATCGAACTATGAGGGCTCTACACTTTCACGTAGGCAAGGCTAATCTTTGATCGGCCCGTGATCCCCTAGGTCACTAGGATGTGTCAGTCTCCTATCTTGTGTCATGTCTTTTATGTCACGTCATTGAGCTATGCCCTTATCTAGCTGGTTCTTAACAAACAAGATCCACTTGTATCAGCAGATCCAATTAGTTTTGAATATCCTGCGTCATATCGGGCTTAATAGGATGCATCCTTCCTAACAAACTTCATCAATCCCATCCATCCCCTTGATCCTATGGAAAAGGATGTTTGAAATTGATTGCGATCTTTTGATGCTTTTGGATTTTTTTATCATTTGAGCTCCCTATCATCACTTGTCATGGTCGCCTTGATCCTTCATATCATGGTCTGCTTTGACTAGTCAACATAGGGGCGTATCTTGATCTTTTCTTTGTTTTTGTCTTCTCGTTTGTCCCACATAGTACCCACCAAGATCTCTGAGGTCTTGTGTTACACTGGGTAATCCTTGTGTGTTTGTGATTATCCCAATACCTGGCTCGACCAAGGTCATCGTGACTTTGGGGTGTTGGGATAGCCTTCTTGTTTGATGTGTTTCTTTCATGCATTAGATACTAATCTGCCTTGGTCCTTTATACCTTGTCGATCGTGTCTTCTGCTATAACAAAAATTAGTGCTTCTAAAGATGGAAAATTGCATTTGGATTGCATTTCATCTCCATCCCCTCATCTATCAAAATCCCCCCATCCATTCATCCTTCATCACTCTCCCCTCCCAATCTCCTGCCCCCTTTTCATCCTTTCTTACCCATCACTTTGCATCATGTTCCTCATATACCCTTTGCATCATCTTCCTCGTGTACCCCTTGCATCATCTCCTCCATTTCGAGAGCACACCCGTGTTCTCTTGAACTCACATGTCCTATTGAGGGGGCATCCTTCATTCCTAATTTTCATCATTTTCTCCCTTCCTAGTCACTCCTTTGAATGATTGGGGAATCTTTCCCAATCTAACCATCTTTTTCTAGGTTATATGTTTTAATATTCTTTGAAATGATGAAGGATTCCCCCTCAAGATGACATGTGGGTTCAAGATAACACGGGTGTGCTCTCGAAATGGAGGAGATGATGCAAAGTGACAGGTAAGAAAGGGTGAAAAGGAAGCAGGAGATTGGGAGGGGAGAGTGATGAAGGATGAATGGATTGGGGGGTTTGATAAATGAGAGGATGAAGATGAAATGCAATCAAAATGCAATTTTCCATATTTAGGAGCACTAATTTTTTCTATAGCAGAAGACACGATACACCAAGGTATAAAGGACCAAGGTAGATTAGTGTCTAATGCATGAAACAAACACATCAAACAAGAAGGCTATCCCAACACCCCAAAGTTGCAATGACCTTGGTCGGGCTAGGTATTGGGATAAATACAAGCACACAAGGATGCCCCAACATAAAAAAAGACCTCAGGGATCTTGGTGGGTACTATGTGGGACAACTGAGAAGACAAAAACAAATAAAAGATCAAGATACATCCCTATGTTGACTAGTCAAAGCACACCATGATATGATGGATCAAGGCAACTATGACAAGTGATGATAGGGAGCTCAAGTGATAAACAAAGCCAAAAGCATCAAAAGGTCGCAATCAATTTCAAACGTCCTTTTCCATAGGATCAAGCAGATGGATGGGATTGATGAGGTCTATTAGGAAGGATGCATCCTGTTGAGATCGATGATGGATACTAAACTGAAAGACCGATATGACACAGGATATTCAAAACTGATTGGATCTGATGATACAAGTGGATCTTGTTTGTTAAGAACCAACTAGATAAGTGCATATCTTGATGACATGACACAAGAGACATGCCACAAGATAGGAGACTGACACATCCTAGCGTCCTAGGGGCTCGGGGGCTGATCAAAGATTAGCCTTGCCTATGTGAAAGTGCAGAGCCCTTGTAGTTCAATAAAAGGATGATGACTGACCATGATGGGGACTTCGATGGATGATAAAGATAGGATGTAGAAAAGGAGAAAAGTGGACAATGAAGATCGATGATAGACAATAAAAGAGCAGATAGACAAAGCCTCGGGGGGATCAAATGATCGACCTTGCCTACGTGAAAGCGCAGGGGCAATGTAGTTCGACAAAAGGACAAAGACAAATGATGGATAAAAGATGATGAGATAACCATGACAAGTGGATAAAATTATGGGACCGATACAATGAGTAAAGATAGACCTGTTGGATTGGATAGGATGATGGTGATTATGAAGCTCAGGGATGGGATAGTTATCCAAATCATCAAAAGATGAATTGGGAGGATGATATAATGGAGAGATGAGGGATGAAAAAGGAGATGAGATTTAAAAGATGTGCAAAAGAAGCATAAGTGATGACGATAAGATGGCATTGGATTGCGTGGGGAGTAGCCTATAGCTAGATACCAATGACAAGGGATTATGAGATGGGATAACAATAGAGGATGGGGGGAGGAAAATGATTGTTTGGATGGATTGGATAGAGGGATAAGGATTTGGATGAGGAAAAGGTTACCAGATGGATAGATGAAAAGGGATTCTATGATGGAAGGATAGGAAGATAAGGATGGCGAGATGGATATAAGGATTATTTGGAGGGATAAAAGATAAGGATGGGGAGATGGATATAATGATAAGGAGATGAGGATAGGGAAATGGAAGGGATTGCTCTGATGGAATGAATGATGTCTCCAAGGACTATATTACAAAGGAAGATATATTCCCCCACTCTAGATATGTCATGTGCGAGGAGGCATGAAGGATGCAATAGAGAAGGATAGGAAAATAAAGGAGTGAGATGGATGAAGAGAGGATGCATGGATAAGGGAGATTGAGGGTAGCATGATGGGTGGATAAGGAAGGTAGACGAGTGTGAATAAGGATTAGGATAGTGTGCGGATGAGGGGAATGTATGCCAAGAGTTGTCCAAAGCATGTTTATATGTTTTCCCCTATCGTTATCAAGATCACAAGGAGGATGGAAGGATTGGGATAAATGAGAAATGCCAAGTAGGATGTGTAAGATAGGTAGGATGGAGGGGATGAATGAAAATGATGTATAGGAGGAAGACGGGTGCATAGCAGGAAGCATAACAGATGGAGGGAATGCATATCAGGAAGCTTCCCCCAACTTCAGATGGGGATTTATGCATGACACCTATTTTCCAGGTTTTCATCATTGTACATATCAAAGGCGCTTGTTTGCCAAGTTTTCACCATCAGATGAATTATTTCTCTTTACTATTTTATTTTGTTTTTGATTTTTTGGATTTTTTGACTTTTTGGATAGCATGCAGAAGGAGATGGATAAGGATAGGGAGGTGAATAAGTGGATTTAGAAGACATGCAATAAGGATATGGATGAAGGAATCAAGCATCAAGTTCCATACAAGGTGTTAAGAGCCCATATTCAATGTGACTATTGGACATGGGTACAATCTTATTAGGATAAATGGATTATGCAAGAGGATGAATTAGAGGGATTTGATGGGGGAGATATTTGGGGTAATGGATGGGATGATGGAAATGGTATGGATAGAATGATGGTGTGGTGAGTTCAGGTCGAACATTGGCACATATGGTGATGAATGTGAAATGATAGGAGTATTAATGGATGGGGAATGTGGGGATAATGGAGGTGATGGGATGGTGAATTTTGGAACATAAGGGCCCAAAACAGACTTAGGAGATGAAAGGGGTGTATGATTAGCTTTTAGATTAGCAACTTTGGATGTTCTTACAGATTTTTCATTTGATGGCATTGCATCTTTTTTCTTTGGGATCCACATGGTTTTGATATTTTATTTGGTGGACCTTTGCAAGCTACAAATTTGATTTTGATTTTGGATTTTATTTTTTATTTTCTTCAACATGTCATTTAGGTTCATGTGGATCTTTATATTTAGGAACTTTTTCTTTGGCATCCAAAGTTGTTTCACTAGCAATGGGATGGGTGTGAGGAGATGGATGATGTGGAGCGATTGAGGTAGGATTATGAGGATTACGTGTAGATGGAGAATGTGTAGGTATGTGCCTTTGTTGATCCTGATTAGGGGACATGTGAGAGGGATGTTTATGATGGATGGCATGGATAGGTGTTGGATGGATGAAAGGATGAGATGGAGGAGGTGATTTTAGGGTATAGGGGTCCAAAATAGATGTAGGACTTGGAGGAAACATGGATAGAGTAGATGGAGGATGGAAGATGGTAGAGGGAGGAACATAAGGACCAAAAATGGATGGAGTAGACGAAGGAGGAATGCGGATGGTTGTTTTGAGGGAATACGATAGAGGAGGGATGGCATTATATGATTTGGTGGAGCGATGGGAAGAGCTGACATTTATTTTGGAAAAGGCTTGTTGAGGACGACTAGAGGTTGTACCAACATCTTTAGATTGTGAGTCTTGGGAAATAGGTCCAAGACCTTGCATGCAGATTTGTTCTTTGACTTGGATGGGCTCTAAAATACCTTGCTCATGAAGGCCTAGACCTTTTCCTTGATAGTTAATTTTCTTGAGCATGTGATCCATGATAGGATTTGTGTTATTTTCAAAACATGATGTGAGTCCATTATTAGGTGGAGGATGATGGGTGGTATATACGCTGTGTTTTTCTTCTACGAGGAGGCCACCATGGAAGAATGTGAGAGTACCAAGGGGATATGCAAGCAGTGTGGGGATAGCAGTTTTAGGTGATGATGGGAGATCATGAGAGGGAGATGACGGGGTAGCAACATTTGGATGGGTGGTATCAGGAGAGGGATTAGGGGATATGATACGATCTAGATTTTTGGTAGTGGGCTCATGCAATGGAGATGGAGATTGAGCAGTGGAATCTTGAATGACAAGGGGATCATGGGATGGAATGGATGGGGGACTATGATCTTGAGGTGGACTAGATGGGATGGTAGGATCTTGATCTGGAGAAGGGAATATGTTGGCATGCTTTGGATTAGGCTCTTGGCATGACTCACCATGTGCGGGAGGCATGATAATGGAGTCTTGGTGGGACTCTTCAAGTGGGGAAGATGGAGAGATAGAGTATTCAAAACATTCATGGGAATGGATTTTAGTGACACTAGGAGTGGAAGAAGTGGATTGGATTTGGGTGTTATCGATGGGTTCGATGACTCTCGGAGTAGGAATTGGGTGTTCAATGGATTTGGTGTTTGTGATGGTAGGAGATGGGGGCTTAGTGGATTCAAAGGATGTGATGGTTTCGATGGTTTGAGTGGTGCTAGGGGTGGTATCATCAATGATAGGTGTTGGGTGGAGAAGGGTCTCCTCACTAATGACCGTGAATGATGGGTTAGGATGGTATGATTCCACAACTTCAAGGTGTGGAGTGGGAGATGTCTTCTTTGTTATAAGTCCTTGGAGAACTTATAGAGTGAGAAACTTGAATACACTAGGCTTAGATGGCGTGGTAGGAGTGGATGAAGGATTATGGATTGGTGGACTAGGATTAGATGGGGGAATGGGATTGGATGCAGGACTGGGAATAGATGGGGGATTAAGATTAGATGAAGGGTTAAGATAGGGGTATTGGAATGGTGAATTAAGACATGAGGATGCAGGTGGTGGATTGTAGTAAGGGTATTGGGATGGTGGATTAGTATGGGAAGATTTAGATGGCAGATTGAGATAGGGAAATGTGGATGTTGGATTAGGATAAGAAGATGTGGATGTTAGATTAGGATAGGTTGGTGTGGATGTTGGATTAGGATGGGAAGGTGTGAATGTAGGATTAGGGTGAGTAGATTGGTATGGAAGATTAGGGTAGTGGGTATATGTGGATGAAGGATTGAGATAGGAGGATGTGGATGAGGGATTAGGATAGGGGTATTGTGATGGAAAACTGGGATAAGAGGATGCAGGTGTTGGATAAGAGGATGATGTAGATGAAGGATATGATGGATATGATGGATATCCCTTGTCAAAGGTAGCATAAGGAGCATGATTAGGCATGGATGAAGACATAATGGGATAACTCAAAGGGGTGATTGGATTTTGGAAAGCGGGTGGAGAAAAATTACTAGCAATGATAGTGTCAAGGGGATCTATTTTATATTCTTCTTGATTGACAAGACTTTCTTTATTGTTGTCGATGTAATTAGGGTTTCCATTGACCACTATTGATGGAGGATAAGGATTCATGATGATGAAAGGATAAAGAGGATGGATTAAAGATTTTGGATGGAAACGAACTAAAGCTCAAATTGGGATTTAGGTTAAGCTCAGAATGGGATTGGATTAAAGCTTAGATTAGGATGATTGGATGATGCGATGGGATTGATTTTGATGATCAAATTTGATTACCAAAGGATGACTACAACACCAAATCTACTTCAAGATGGAAGTAGATTGACTGGGTCAAAAGTGATTGGATAGGGATGTGATTGGATTGAATTGGATTGGATTGGATAGGATCGATCAATGATTGATAAGATCGACTAATGGATCAGATAGGATGATGGAAAGGATTCCAAACCTTGTTTAGAGATTATCCTAGGTGACTTAGGATGCTGATTGATTGGATTAAAGGATAAAAGGATGATTGTGGCACCGAATCCACTTTGAGATTGAAAATGGATTGATTGGGCCGACGAAAATGATTGATTGACTTAGGAAAAATGACAATCCTAAGCAGATGTTGATGATGACGATCATATAAGACACTTAGGTCAATTTGGGTAATAACCTGAGACAAAGTTTAGGGGATTTGGATGGGGAAAACAATGATTTTATTGGAGGAACGAATGATAAAAATGGATGAATGAATACTCAAACTGAGTAAACGATTGATTGGAATAGATGAACGACTACTCAGAACAAGTAAACGACTGCTCACAATAGATGAATGATTCTTGGAATGAGAAGATGAAGGTTTGGAATAGATGAAAGATTACTCAAAATGAGTAAATGATTGATTAGGACTATTGAACAAGAGTTCAAAATGATAGGAGGAGGTTTGAAATGGATGAACATTTACTCATAATGAGTAAACGAATGATTAGAACGACAAAAAATGAGTTTGAAATGATGAAAGGACATGTGAAATGGATGAACGTTTACTCTGAATGAGTAAATGAATGACCGAGATGACATAATGAGAGTTTGAAATGATGAAAGGAGATGTGAAATGGATGAACGTTTACTCGAAACGAGTAAATGAATGACCGAGACTAAAAAAATGAGAGTTTGAAATGATGAAAGGAGGTGTGAAATGGATGAACGCTTACTCAAAATGAGTAAACGAATGACTGAGATGATAGAACGAGAGTTCAACATGATATAAGAAAGTTTGAAATGGATGAATGTTTACTCAGAACGAGTAAACGAATGATTGCAATGACTGAATGAAAGTTTGAAATGATAGGAGGTGTGAAATGGATGAACATTAACTTAGAATGAGTAAGCAAATGATCAAAACGATAGAAAAAGAGTTAAAAATGATAGAAGAATGTTTGAAATGGATGACTGTTTACTTGAAATGAGTAAATGATTGATCAAAAAAGAGGAAAAAAATGTTCAAAATGGATGGATGAAAGGTCGAAACGAGTAAACGATTGATAAGAATGGATGAACTAATGCTTGGATGGGGAGAATGACTCTCAGAATGAATGAAAGGATGAATAGGACAAAATTGAAGAATATGGAGGGAGGGATCTTAAGATTTGTTTTGATATCCAAAGATCTTGACTGTAGATGGACTAAAGCTCATATTAGGATTTTGGTTAAGCTCAGATTGGGATTAGATTAAAGCTCAGATTAGGATTAGATTGAAGCCTAGATTAGAATGATTGGAGGATGTGATCAAATTTATTCTACACCAAGTTCCAGGGTTTAAAGGACGTAAGGTGCTGACAATCAAATTTTTCCAGATTTGGAAATTCTCAAAAATTATCAAATTTTGCCATTTTAAGAAAATTCATGGACATGTTTTTGAGATTCTAGTTTTTTCCCAAAAGATACCCAAAGCTAAGATAGTATTAATTTCCAACTAACATCCCAAATTTGAGGCATGCATTCTGAGTTATTAACAAAAATGATTTTTCAAAAACTAAAAAAAACACTAAATTGCAATTTTTTAGGGTCAAGATGAAAGTTTGAGGCCCCAAAAATGTGGCAAAACGGGGTCCAACCGACTCAAGGTTTGATGGGAATCCCCATGCCACCTCATAACACAACCACCCATAGAATTTCAGGTCAAATGGACACCCGAGTCAAAAGATATAGCCTCCGAAAGTTTTGGCATAAAAATTAACTCTCGAAACGAAGTCTAGGTGATTGGGATGGATGATCTGATGATGGATATGGAATCTAATGATGTTCTAAGTAGCATTTATGTGATTTTTGTGATAAAACGATGACTTATGAAAAAGTGTTGATGATGGGAAAATGGGTGCTCGAAATGACTGAACGAAGGGTGGAAAATGTTGTTTGAAGGGCAGGTTCGCCCCTAGAGGAGGTCAGGTTCGCCCCTAGAGGAGGTCAGGTTCACCCCTAGAGGGCAGGTGCACCCATGGCTAGGTAGGTCCAGCCCTATAGGAGGTTAGGTCCAGCCCTGGAGGGCAGGTCCGCCCTTGGCTAGGCAGGTCCACCCCTGGGAGCGCAGGTCCGTCCCTGGATGAAAACAGTCAAAAAATATTTTGTCGGGCATACAAAACAAGGAAATGGATGCTTGGAATGGATGGATGAGTGCTCGAAACAGATGAATGACTCTCAAAATGAGGGGAGGAAGATTTGAAATAGACGAATGAGTACTTGGAATGAGTAAACAAGTGCTCAGAATGGATGAATGAGTAATTAGAGTGGATGAATGAATAATCAGAATGAGTAAATGATGACTCAGAATGGATGAAGGACTCTCAGAATGAGGAGATAGAGGTTTAGAATGGATGAATGTTTACTCAGAATGAGTAAAAAAATGATCAGGATGACAAAATGAGAGTTTGAAATGATAGGAGGTTTGAAATGGATAAACGTTTACTTGGAACGAGTAAACGAATGATTAGAACGACTAGACGAGAGTTTGGAATGATGAAACAAGGTGTGAAATGGATGAACATTCACTCAGAACGAGTAAATGAATGATCAAAATGGTAGAACGAGAGTTCAAGATGATAGACGAAAGTTGGAAATGGGTGAACATTTACTCAGAACCAATAAACGAATGATTGAAATAGGTGAATAGGTACTTAGAATGAAGGAATGACCTCCAAAATGACTAGACGAATGACCAAAAAAGCTATTTGAAGGTCAGGTCCACCCCTAGAAAGGGGCAGGTCCACCCCTAGAGGTCAGGTCCACCCTTGGGATTGGTCAAGTCTACCCCTAAAACTAAAAATTGTCAAAAACAACTGTCCAAAACTACAAACGGGCAAAAAATAGCTATTCAAGATAGGTAAACGGGCACACTAAATAGGGAAATAAACACTCAGAGTGAGGGGATGAATGTTTAGGATGCCGAATGGATTCTCAAAATGGGTGTACGAATGTTTGAAATGGGGAAACGAGTGATTGGCATGGTGAAATAGGTGCGTGAAACAATAAAATGGGTGTTTAGAATGATGAAACAGATGTTAATACTGAATAACTGAGGGTTAGGTCCACCCTTGGGATGGGTCAGGTCCACCCCTATAGGGTAGGTTTTCCCCTCAAAGGGGTTAAGTCCACCCCTAGAGGTCAAATACGCCTGTCTGACAAAATTTGGTCAAAATTGGCTAAAACAGGCCAAAAAGGGGCTAGTTCAGAGGTCAGGTTCACCCCTAGAATAGGTGAGGTCCACCCCTAGAGGTTAGGTCCACCCCTAGACAGGTCTAAACTTGAGTTTTGAAAAGAAGACTAAGGCAAAAGACCCAAAACACAACAAGCATCAAACAAAAGGATACAACTGAGTCAACTGAATAGAAAATTACTGGTTTCACACAAAGAAGACATTTAAGATAGTACAATCCTAAGACTAGTAGAAGGGATATGACTGAAAAATTCTTCTATCCTAGGATGAACATGGTTGCTAAGGATTCCTTGATATACACCCGATACGTGAGGCCCAAACCATGAACACCAACTTGTTACAAGTGTGAGTCAAGAACCTTAGCGAGATACTAGAGGCTTAGACCAACTCTTCACGTCATTCCGACGCTTCACCAATTAGAACGTGGTTGGATTGAGGTACAAATTTCACTCTCCCTCCTTTATATACCCCTCTGGTACGCGTGGTTGAAATCATCCCTTGGGGTGATGAAATCCTCAAGCAGGTCCCGCTAAGAAGAGAAAAAGGGTGACTAAAAACACTTGGTAAGCTACGATTTCTTGTCACGCAGGATTTCCAAATGGCGCAAGGGGTTGGATATGTCAAATAACTTACCATCAAACACAACACAAGATTAATTGACACCCCTAGTTAAACTATGTGCTTAAGTTATGCAAAATAACAAGTAGCATTTGATAAATAACTAACCCTACAAGGAAACTTGTTAGTGTATCTTGTCCTTGTTTCTTTCCAAATGTTGATCAGATGCTTGCACAGACTCAAACATGACACATTAGGAGGTCACAAACACTTAAAACAACAACAAAAAGTGCTGAAAACTAAAATTTCACCTTCTAAAAAAAGTTGTCCAGGTTAGGTCCGCTTGTCTAAAGGTCAGGTCCGCCTGTCCGAAGGTCAGGTCCACCTATTTGAAGGTTAGGTTTGCCTGTCTATTAGGTCAGGTCCACCCCTCTGCTAGGTCGGGTCTGCCCCTCTACAACCTGCACCTACAAAAAGTGAAAAAAATAGAGAATGCAAAAGATACATACCCATCTGTGGGTCCCACCAGGTGTGCCAAAAATGTGATTAGGAGAAAATGTGGTCTTAGAAATGAGAAGCAACACAAAACATGTAAGAACCACCTAAACACTTAACACCTCAAGATTGGGCAAATGATTAGCTTAACAAAACAAAATGGAACATTTTACCTCGTTGAGTTGTTCTTTTGGTTGGCCCTTCGATTATTGACGTGATATATGCTCCTCTTGATGGAAAAATATGTATGATTGAGATGCAATATGGATGCAAAGTAGGTGGGAATGGATGCAAGTGCAAGTATTTGGCTAAGTGTGGCTCAAGTGAAATTTTTTCAAGAGTTTGGTTAGCATAATGATCTCCTCTGAAAATGAGAGAAAAGAGGGGGTATTTATAGAGAATTTTGAATTCTCTAGAGAAATGGACGGTTGAGATTAAACCAACAAGGCCAAGATGTAGGGCTATGGTGAGTTGAGAACTCACAAGCCCTCACATCTTGACATGTGGCATGTGAAGTGGCTTGAAAAAAATGATGTGGACATGACATGTAGGTACTACATAGTACCTTGGGATTTGGACAAGATCTCCTCATAAAGGAGGTCTTTATCCACATGTGAGTGAGAGGACATGTGAGGAATTAAAAATTTCTTAAGTATCCACATGGAATGAGAGAAAGAATTTAAAATTCTTTGAAATGCATTGGGGGATTAAATGTGAATTAAAAATTCACATGAGGAAAGGGGCGCCTTCTCCAAAAGGAGAAAGAATTTAATAGGGTTGACTTAGGACACATTCCATAAATGACATGAAGATTAGTTTGACCTAATTAAGTGATTAAAGTTGTGCAAGTATCTGATTAGACAAATTAATGACATATTAGAGGCAAGTGGGAGATTATGGAAGATGTGACTCTAATGATGAGGAGGGGTGTGCACATCCTAACCATAAATTAATTATGATTAGAAGAGGGTTATATGGTTAAGGGGAATTAGAGGCCAACTTGCAAAAGTTGGAGGATGTGACACATCCTAATCAAGGATTAGGCATGTGAACATCTCTAATGATGAGATGATAAGAATAATTAGGATTAAGAAAGAGATGTGACATGTGAGGAATTAAATAAGTGTCATTTATTTAATTCATTTGATGAAAAGGAGGATTAAAGAGATAAGGTATTTATTTATTAATTAAATACCTTAGGGATTTGGCATAATTAAGGATATTAATTAAATAATAGCGATATTACTTAATTAATGCAAATAAGGGGATGTTTAGACGAAAGGGGATATATTTGAATAAATTAAGTGTCCAAATTTAGGTGTCTACAAAATGATTTCAATTCAACATTCAAAATTTTGGGATTAAATTAAATAAATAAAGATTTATTTAATATTAGAGAGAAAAGGTTAAGGAATAATTAAATAATAAAAGCGATTATTTAATTATAGTTGAAAGTGTCGTAGAAATTAATTAAATAAAGGTAAGAATGAATGAATTAAATAATTAAAGTTATTTAATTAATAGAGGGCATATGACTTTAGAAAATAATTAAATAATTAACATTATTTAATTATGAAAAATGAAGATAAAAGAACTATGAAGAAGTTAAGGGTCGCGGGCCCAAGACAATTTTTAGTGTCTACATTTTTTCCCTCTTTGATACAATGTTGTTTATTGTGTTGTGTCAAAGAAAATCAGTCAAAACATGCCATAGTGATAGCAGGATAGGGTTATGCTCCCTTGGAAGGATTTTGCAAATTTTTCAAAAAAAAATCAAAAAATTTAAAAATTGTTTCAAAAAGTCAATTTGATAGCTGGAAAAGTGATGCCAATATTAGTTTTGAATTTTGACAAGTTTAAGGTATCCAAAGTTGTGTTCAAACATGCAAAAGGTTGCGTCCAATTATAAATCCTTAGGTGAAAACCGTATTTTGGGGGGGGGGGTATAAATAGGAAATTGGCACTTCTAGGTTCATTTTGCACTTTTAGACTTTATAAACTAGAGCTTTGAGTGAAGATGGAGCGAGTTCCCCATGATGATCATTGTGCTTAGAAAGTACATACGTTCAAACAGCCGAGGGTGCATGAGATACTGTAATTTTTACTTTCACACATTTTTAGGTAGGATTTAATTTCAACGGTCAGTTGTGTCACTTTTCAATAGCCACAAATACTATTGTGTTCAACACATCTGACCATGAAACGATGTAATTGAAGTAGACACGCTAGGGGTAGATTAGGTTTCTAATTTTTTGTGATGCAACTATTAAAATGTGATGCATTCACGGGTTGGTTAACTGCACCTGCATTTGTGTGATGCATTTGACTGTGATTGTGTGCAATCACAAAGGGATAAGCCGCAACTACCTAGAAATGATGCATTTGCAGATAGTGTGACACAATTGTTGAAATGTGATGCAAGTTAATTGAAGCAATGCAATTGACTGTTGACCAAGTTGTCCTAGGTTAAGCTTGACTTGTTTTATTGACATGTGTAAAAAAAGCTAACACAATGATTGTCATGTTGGTGACATGTTCATCTAGATCCAATTTATACCCGAGAATCATGACCACCAAAGACCTATCGTTTGCGAGATCAGTTGACTAGCGATGAGAGGCGTAGGTTATGGTGTCTTTGTTTGTATCATGCGGTGTTCATGCTCATCATTAGGGAAAATAGAGGGATGTTGACTATACGGGCTGAGCGTTGGCATTCAGAGACATTCTCCTTTCACCTGCTTGCAGGGGAGGCTACCGTCACTTTGGAGGATGTCTAGAGGATCCTACATCTACTGATCTAGGGAGAGAGAGTTAGATATGAGACTACTTGAGGATATTAGTCACTGGCTACCAATTATGTATATGATGATATAGCACAAGGTATTGATCGATATGAGATCAGATGGGAGACACTGGCTGCTTGGTATGTGCAATTTGACTGTGTTCTATGCATTGCAATAGCCAGGATAGTGATCCCAGATCATCAAGGACATGGATTTCCTATAAGATGGGAGGAGATTCTTGTTGGTATGTTGGCCAAGGAGACATTGTATGAATGGGGGCCATGTTTATTGGTGATGGTTTATTTTCAGTTACATGACATAGTCTAAAAGCAAGGACAATTGATGAGCTACGGTGTGACTCTGTTGATGGTATGGGCTTGGGAGTACATTTTAGTGTTCTATCCACCAGTTGATCAGCATTTGGAGATTACCACACCATGCGTATATCTGTACTCAAGGGCAGTGACAGACTTATGTGGGAAACATTGGTTACTAGAGACATGGGCTGGACACATTGGTGAGTTTCATCTGGAGGCCTTATATGGATTGTCATTAGTGGCCAGATGAGGGTCAAAATCTACCTTGGTGTCATTAGGAGAGATATCTAATTGGATGTACTTTCCAGTCAGTACATATTATCGACATGTATTTTCCAGGTTGAGTCCTGTGACAGTTTGGGGAGCAACAAGGTGTGCCTCTGGGAGTAGCAGTGTATGCTCGATCGTCTAGGGAGATGGCACCACGGGGTCTAATGATCTTAGCTACCATAGTAGCGCATGCCATTGAAAAATTACAAGCATAGCAGTGGGGATGGAGAGGGGGACTAGCAGATGAGGGGACCATTCCTGAGTATGATGCATGGTGGAGGGTACATAGGCCTATTCCTTTGACAGATCCAAATCAACCTGCACCAGTTTTTAGATGAGGATGGGGTCCTTGAGTTAGGAGAGGTAGAGGTAGAGGGAGAAGAGATGGAGGCTGAGGGGATGGTGGAGGTCGGGGTGATGATGGCGTGGGTGGTGATGATGGCAATGGGAGGGGAGGAGGGGATGGTAGGAGATTCTGACAGAGGTTGAGGAGGAGGAGGAGGCCATTTCCTCCTATCCATGAAGAGGGAGAGGAGGAGGAGAGGGAGGAGGAGAGAGAGGAGAGAGAGGAGGGTCAATAGGAAGAAGTCAACAAGAGGAGGGTTGACAAGAGGAGGACATGCTTGATGTAGAGGTCAAGGAAAAGGAGGTCGAGAGAGAGGAGCTTGAGGTGTTAGTAGCTGCAACTACCATGGATGTGGATATGGGGGGACATGAGGAGCAACCAAAGGATGAGGAGTTGGGTGAGGAGGAGCGGATCCTTTGTGAGAGGATTATGGATGGAGATGATGGTTTTGAGGATGTTCCCATCATGGGCGGTTCTAGGGACAAGGATGAGGAGTTGTCGAGATTACAGGCTAGAGTGTAGGCACTAGAGGATGAGGTACAATCTCTACGAGAAGAGAGAGATGGGATATAGGTGGAGAGAGACACCCTGCAGTCAAAGAGGGATAGGGCAGTGATCCAAACTCACACTAACTCATTTGACTACAAAATCTGACAAAAATGTCTGACGAAATATGTATAATTTGATGTGTAAGTTTCAAAATTTTAAAAGTTTATCCCCGATGTTCATCAAAATTTTGATGAACCTGGGTTTCGTTGAAATTTTGACTATTAGTTTCATCAAAATTTTGACAAACATGAAAAATAAGAAAAAAATCAAATTGTGGCCGACATAAAGAAAAATGAGTTCGCTGATTTATTGCGACAGTGTTTTTCTCTACTTGAGATAGTTTGTGGAGAACTAAGGATGATTTTCTTGGGAAAAATCAGAAAAAATTCAAGAAGATATCACCAAGTTGAGGGTAGTCATTGTCTTTTTGCAAAATTTAGTTGTGAAGTTAGATTTGTAGTTCTAGGTTTGAAAATCATATTTTAAAGCAACATCTCATTAGATTTCATTTTTAGAGGTTTAAGGTTTTGAGAATTTCATGTCTAGATTTTGTTGTGTGGAATCACCATAAGATCAAAACCAAGGAATAGATTCTTGTGACTGTAATTATGTGATCCATAAATCTATTGGTCATGTGTCACATTTGTGCTATAACAAATACAAAATGCATTCATGTGTGACCCAAGTTTAATGTGGCTATGTTGTGATAGAAATGGAGGCACTCATATAATGTATTTAATTTAGGTTGTATAATGTAGGTGCCAATCATCATTGGGTGCATTCAGGTTGTCTCAAGTTTAACAAGTTAGGATGTAATTATAGCATGATTGAAGAGTGATTACCTCTTGCTGCAATAAAGAGCCTATAACTCTAGTTGATATGCAGAGTGGTTGTGTTCTATCAATTATGTAGTGCATTCAAGCACAACCCATGTTTAATGGGCTATTGTAGAGAGTGATCAATATTTTGTAAACCTTATGAATGTTACTTAAAAGTGTACAACTTAAACTACAAACCAAGTTTGTTACATACTTGAATGCAATCTTGGGTTACCACAAACTATAATAATGTGATATGCTAATAACCATTATGGAAAGTATTAAAGCAAGACCCATGCTATATAGGATACATTTCCTTGATCAGGTTTACATACCTTAATGATCAAACACAAGCTTCCCACACACTCTAGGATACAATCCAAGATCATACCACAACTTTTTCAAGACAACTAATTTTTTGACCCAAGATTTAAGGTTGTTTTTTAATACCAACAGAAGCATTGGTAAGAGCATGATTAGGGTACAAAACCTAGGCCTCCTAGAAACATAAACAATAAATAGCGGATTAGTGAGGTTGCAATACCGAAAAGATTGAGACATTGTAGCTAATAAGAAAATCTTGCAATCTAAAGATTTTAGCCAATAACAAGCACACTATGTAGCTTAGTGAAATTTGTAAATGCAATCTACGGTAAGAAGAATGACAGTCACTTGAGATGTGACAGTAAAAAGAGGCTAAGCAGTGACAAGATAATAAAGCTCAAACCTTGCATAGTAAAGTGGAGATTTTAACAGTGAGTTTTCTTACCCCCTTGCTGACCTTAAGGGTTTTTCAAATGCTTTTGGTAGTGTTAGACAAGGCAAATGCAATCAGGGAATGACTGTCCAAATGAAGTAACAGTGGTAATCATAGGTTCAATGTTTCTTCTTAGCCATTAATGTATAATGGAGGTAGTGGATTCAATGTTTGGCAGTGTTTTGAGACTCATCAAAGATGGGAGAATAGTGAATAATACCTTGTGGACTATGAAGTAGTGTCAATAAGGTTGAAGGATCTTAAGATCTACAATACCATGAAACAATGAGTCCCCTGTAGTAAGTAGGCAGTCTATAAGGCATAGTTTGATTTTATAGAAGGATGCTCATGAAAGGAATCTTCAAGTGATAGTGAGTGAGCTATTTGAGATTGCAGCTGAGGGTGCAATACCCGGTTTTAAAGGAAGTTAGCAAAGCAGTAATGAGCAAGAAAATCAAATTTTACACAACAAACAATTCACAATATTATCTTGCATAATGCCTTGAGTTTGAAGACAAAATTATCATTGTATCTTGATGAAAGTGGTGACCTTAATGGTTAATCACTTGCAACTATGATTTTAAAACATGCTTATGTGCTTATAGAGGCAACATTTTAAGCAAGATAATGAGTGGTGGTTTGGAACAATGGTAGGTATGAAGGACTTGCTTTATATGCATACTATGCAGTCTAGCTTAAGACATTGTTCTTAGAAGAGATTGAAGGTGGATTATGGAACTCAAGGGTTACCATGAAAAGGATTAAAGCAAAGACTGAGATCTATTTAAAAGCCACGGTCATGAAGATATTAAAGATGTCACATGCAAAACTCTAGTAGCTGCAGTAATGAATACAATGCCAAAGAGGATAGTGTGTTGGGACAGATTTAGGAGATCTCCACATTCTCTAATTATAGGGAAATACATCATTTATTTTTATTTTTAATTACCCTATATAGGATACATTGATACTTCAAAATCCTTTGAAGGAATTTGAGATTATGCAAATATATGTCAAGTAAATACCTAAATTACAAAAAGTAGCGGGAACAATGTAAGATTTGTTGAGCAGAGTAGGAATGAGATAAGTAGCAATGAATCCTATGCCTCCTTTCACGCACATCTCCTCACTGTTCTCTATCATTCTTTATGAAAACACTTCTCCATTTTGGTGGTCTATGCTTGAAAATAATGTTTTGACGAAGGTTTTAGAGTATGTTTATTAAAATGAAAACTCCATTCTAGTGGGCTACACCTGAAAATAAGATTTTGACAAAAAATTTAGGGTATGTTTATTAAAGTTTTAGAGTATTTTGGTAGGCTATATTCTTGATTCCTTAAATGATTTATTCAAATGGATTGTGACTAAATAAATGACTAACTATTTAGTCATTTTTATTTGTGTGACTAAATAATTTTTAATCAACAACCAAATTAGTAATTTATTTACTCATTTATAGTTGAGTTGCAAAAAATGAGCATAATTTAGTCATTTTTAGTTGTTGTGACTTAAATTTTTAGTCACCTAGTCATTTATTTGCCAAATTGTACTAGTGTGTGCTTCCTTGTACGATTAGGGCTCTCTCAATGTTGAGGGCCTTAAGGATAATATCGTCATAAGAAGTGAAACATTGCATCTTTAACTAAAAGGATAAATCCGTATTGACATTAGCAATGATGATTCTGACTTGTTGCTCCTTAGGAATGGGTCACTTGCTCTTACTAGCTTGCTACCTCCATCGTTGTAGGAAGTTTGCGATCAAGTTCAATATTCTGATTTTAGGAGTCTTAATGGTTGGAAATCATAGTAAAATCAAAATTTAATAAGTTTTGGATTTAGCATTTTAAAGTTTTTTTTGGGGTCATTAACTTCAGACTATCTTCTCTTTTGCAGGGGTGGTTGCATGCCAAATTTTTTTGGTGTAAAATATCAAAATTATTAGATTTTGTTACCTGTCTATGAGTAAAAATTATTGGAGTGTGAGTTTGATATTTTTTGAGGATCTAAATAGTCAAGCTTGGTAAAGAAAAATCATGTTAGATAATATTAGTCCAGAACAAAATGAAGAGACACTTGATAGATTGTGAGCTAGATTGAAAAGAAAGGGTGATGGGAAATACTATTGTCTTTGCAATAATTGCAAGGGCTTAAAGATGAGATGACTTTTAGTCACAACAGCTGAGAAACATTGTAGGAAGCATGGTCACATTGAAGGGGAGCATGATTATCATCCATTGGTAAGTTGTTCATTATATGTGTTTATTTTGATGATATAAAAATCGCACACAGTTTATTCCAAAAATCTTGCATACAAGCATCATGGACTGTGGAAACAAAATGTTATTAATTATATATATATATAATCACTTGATCATGATCATGGTTTATTTGTGTTTATTATTATTATAAAGGTGGGGCACCCTAGGGTAGATGATATGGATTATCACGACCCGAAGAATGTGGTTTTTCAAGTGGACGAACATGGAGCTGTGAATATCGAAGTTGAAGTTAATGATCCTATGGAAGAAGATGATCATGCACCAAAAAACATAGTTGAAGATGATGGTGCAAATACATTGATCCATGACACATTTAGTGGTAGAGTTGATCGTGATGATCGAGATGACTTTGATGATGTTCATGATTTACCTGTACTTGAGAAGGCATACAAGCCCCTTTATGAAGGCTCCCAAAAGACTCTTCTCTCTGCTGTATTGTTGTTGTTGAAATTGAAGGTTATGAATGGTTTATCAAACATAGCAATCTCACAGATGTTAAGGTATGTCATATATGTCATATTTTTTCATCTATTTTAATTGTTGTTAGTTCATCACTAGTAAATAAAGGATGAAATATGCACCATTAATATTCTTTATATTAACAAATTATTTTTTGTTTAAGATTGATTGGTGAATTTTTATTACCACTATCAAATATTTTACCTCACTCATACCGAGATTTATCTGCCATTATGAAAGATATCATAATGGAGTATCAAGCAATAGATGCATGTCCCAATGATCATATTATATATCATAAACAAAAAGAATTTGCAACAAAATGCCCAGAATGTCATATCAGTAGATATTGAATAGATCAACTAACAAAAAAGGTGCCTCACAAGGTTCTTCATTATATTCCCATTATTCCACGTATGCAATGATTATTTAGGTGTGAAAGCTTAGCGCAATTTATGGATTACTATGCACAAAATAAAAGTGGAGATGACATTCTTCGAATTCCTGTGGATGGTTCTGCATTTAGGGACATGGAGGAAAAATGGCCACACTTTAAAGAAGAACCTCGTAATATCAGACTTTCATTGGGAGCAGACGATGTCAATCCATTTGGAGAGTTGAGATCTATTTACTCGGTGTGGCCTATTTTTGTTATCAACAATAACATTCCTCCATGGATGTCAATAAAGAGGGAGCACATAATGTTGTCAATGTTTTTTTCTTTTTAGACTGCAAGAATCGGGTAGCATGGCCCCATATAAACTGCAGTGTGCCTGGTAAAATTTTTAACGTGACCGACGGTGCTGGCTCAACACGCCCTTCGATACCACGGGGGTGGGGGAGACTAGACCTCGTAACCAACCTCCTGCAACAGGAAAGCTTTAACCAACCGATCTAGTGCCTCAACCTCTATTGTTGTCAATGATTGTTCTAGGTATTTGTTTACATCAATTTTCTTTAATGTAGTAGCATCTCATTTGTTGCATAATGACGTATATATTTTTCATTCAATAGTCATGTACATTAATTTATATATATTGCAGTAAAATGGTTATAATAATTATGTAATGTTTATGCTCATTCAACTAGGTAAGTACCAAGTTAAAGATATGAATGTATATATCGAGCCTCTTATTGATGAGTTACTAAAGTTATGGAATGACGTCACTATGCATGATGTCTCTAGACCAATAGGACAAAGAAAATTTCAATTCCATGCAATGCTTGTATGGACAATTCATGATGCCCCAGGGCTAACACATTTTTGTGGTATGTTATAATGTTCGATTGCACTTTAACAATATTGAATTTGATGAAGTAGATATCATGCATATTTTTAAAATAATCTATTCATTATATATAATTATAAAAATTGACATATTTAATCCAATTATATATGATCTTGCAGGTCTTCAAACAAAGGGAGAATTTGCATGTCTAATTTGTGGTCCAAAGATGAAATCTCGTCATTCAACAAGTTTAGGAAAGAAGGTGTTTAATGAGTATAGGCACTTCCTCCATAGGAATCATAAGTATTGAACTATTGAAAAACATCTTTTGAATGGGAAAGAGGAAACTACATCAAAACCACGAAGAATGACACCTCGCCTATGGAAGTTGGAATATAATAGAATTAATTGTCAAAGTTATACATCAGATCAAATTGTTTATCTATCATATATGATATGTTTTGAATTTATATTTTTATATTGTGTTGTGTTTACTCATGTTGTAATTGACAATGATTGTCGTTAATTTTTTTAACTTATACGCTTCATGAAGGTCATCAAGGCATTAATGGCCGGCTTCCACAGGGACTGAAAAGTTATCCCAGACAATTTAGTAGGTTGCCCTACTATGAGCAGCTACAAATTGTGCATTTGTTTGATACAATGCATATGGGAAAGAATATAACAGAAACATTATGGAAAATATTAGATGGAAGGCATGACAAAGAAAAAATTGTCAAAATTTTTAGTGACATTCAGGAAGCCAATCATGCAATGAAAAATGTCATTCAATTAAATAGCGATGGAGACCAAATTAATATAAGTGTTCTTCCTTGGTTATTAACAGAGCAACAAAGCAATGCTATAAAAGAAGTCATATGAATTTTTTTATTTCCCACAGGATTTGTTGCGAACATAAACAATATAATAACAAAGAAAGGTGAATTTGTGTCAAGGATGAAAACGCATGATTGGCATACCTTCATTAAGGTAATTATTTTGGTATATTATATACACTTGTATAATGCATGTACTTTTTAGTGTATTGTTTTTACTAATTTTGGAAAATAATGAAAATATTATTTTATAATTGTTGCAGTACGTTCTACCTCTATCTCTCCCAGACAACTTTGACAACAATGTCAAGCAAGTTATATATGATCTTGGAAAATACATGAGGTAAATAGCAATATTTGTTTAATTTGTTGTATACATCTTATAATTTCCATTTGTTTTACTTGTTATGTAATATACTGTATATTTTTGTTAAATATGGTTAATATATTTGTGCCTTGAATCACTTATAGATGGCTGTCATGTAAAGAAATCCATAAAGAAGATATAAATTATTGGAAGAGAAAAATTCTTCGTCTAATGTGTGAAATGAAAAAGTGTCTACCTTCAACATTTTTCAATGCACAAAAACACTACCTCATTCACCAAGTTGAGGAGATTGAATTGTGTGGACCTGTACACACAAGGTCAATGTGGATGGTTGAGAGGCATTTGAAATTTTTGAAGGCTTTGGTTAGATAAAAACGACATCCTGAGGGTTCTATGGTGGAGGGATATATGGTATACCAGACCATGGTGTACATTAGTGAATATTTTCCTAAGTTTGCAGCAAAGATCCATGTAGATTGCATTTGGGATCCCAACTCCATTAACAAATTCGAAGGGGAGTACTTGATGGGAAAAGGTAGATTAAAGAAAGTGAGAGGTAATTGTTGCCTCTATTTTACATATAGTTAAATCAGGTGAGATAATCAAATGTTAGATCTTCAGAGGCCAGTGGGACATTCAAACAAGGGCAAAGACTCTACATCTATTGCTAGGTCATGGGGAACTCATGGGGAGAAGCTACCCTAGGAAGATTCGGCATGAAAATCATCCAAGGAGAAAGTCAGAAAGACTCTCCTACTGTCTGGTTGACTGACTGTTTGATTCATTCCATCCTGAGCAGGTCGCTGAGACCTAGTTTCTGTCATGCCGAACGAGCCTGCAGAGCCTATCGCTATAACGAAGAGGGTTTGGTATGACCTCTTACCACATGGATTTCCTTGGCTGATAGGCCATTCAATCATCATTCGCTAAGACTCTCGATGACCATGGGCTTTGTGGAGACCTACAACGCTTGGTGAGAGGTCCCAGCGAAGGTTCATGTCTCGCTGATGTGTGAAGAGTCTCAGAGCGAGATATGCTTTTGACAAAAGTGAGGGGATTTGCCGGAAGGTCTTGGCGAGGATGAAAGTATCACTAAAAGGAAAGGATGGGCCTCTATGCAGTTATCTTTGGCAAGAGTCCTGCTGACACAAAAGAACCCTGGTATGACTAAGAGACTCTGCCAGGATGTCACGCCGATCTGTGGGGGATCTCGCCGAAAGAATATTGCTTTTGCTGAGTGTCTTTCCGAATGTAGGGTTCAAAAAAGGTAAATGAAGTTGCCATGAATAAAGGGCTATCGAAAAGGGTTGGTGCCCTCAATGTAACATCTCACCGTCGGGATGATGTCTGGCCGACATAGTGATGTCTCGGCGAATGAAAAGTCTCGGCAAGGGAAATCAGTTCGGCGTATGTCTTGCCAAAGGATGAAGGAACCACCGAGGATGAAAGAAAGGCCTCACCAAGACTTGAGGCTTTCACAGTGATGTATCAGCGACCGACAAGGGTTACGTCGATGGTGTTTCATCGGGGTGTTCGGCGTGGGTCTCACCGACAATGGAGGAGCTTTTGGCATAACATAAGGAGCTCGAGGGGACCTCTTCCCAACCGGCAGGAGTCAGGCTGAAAGAAAAGAAGTCGGCCGAGGGTTCATACTTCGGCGTGAGTCTCACCAAGCAGTGAAGCCTTCAGAATGAAAAGGAATTTTCCAAGAAGAGGGGGAGTTCTACGATATGTCTCGGCGACACAAGAGGTCATGCTGACAGTAGGGGGTCTCGCTAGGTGTCTTGCCGAATGAAGAGTTCGCTGAATGGAAGGGATTTCTGTGTGATGTCTCAGCGATACCAAGGAGTCTTGCCAAAGCAAAACACAATATGTGTTCGCCAAAGCTAAAGTGCCTTTGGCACAGCCTCTCCCTGATATGAGGATATCTTACCGACCATGGGTGTTCTTAGTAGCAGAAAGGGATCTCCACGTGACTCATCAACTCACTGATCTCTTGGTGATAAACGATGTCTTTCCGATGGCTCCGGTAGCATCGGTATGATCTTTAGGTCTCCCTGGGAGCTCTCAATGATGACTCCATGTCTTTCCAATGCTTGCGAGAGGATTTAACTGCATCGGGGAGACACGATTAGTGTCTCACCAATATGCGGTTCTGCAGGGGAAGTTTTGACTACCCGAAGAAGCTGCATGGATTTCACTTAGTCAATCAAAGAAATATGAAGGTAAACTGTGGTAGTCTAAAGAGCATCAACAGGATGAAGGGTGACATGTATCTATTGTAGGCTCAGAGCATTCAAGGTGCAACCGAAGTAGCTCAATCAGACATGATGGATTGAATGAATGCGGTAGCTAAAGAATATCTGAAGAAGGCTTCTACGAGGGTAACTCTTCACCGACACATACAATAGGGACATGCAGGCTTCAACATTAACTTCGTCCAAAAGATCTGAGGGTAGATATTTCTGGGCTTCGATATTTTTGTAAGCCCTAATGGGCCGATATCAGTCTATATATAAGGAATTTTTTGCCTTTTTTGTAAATAGTTCTGATTGCACAATTTGAAGAGTTAGTGATTTTCAATCAATCCTTTCTCAATCAATGTATGTTTTTTGTAACTCAACTAGAATCCTAAATACAACACATAATTTACCTTGGAAGTTCATGTTCATGTTTGTATTGATCCTCATTTCTGTATCTTTCTTTTGTACATGCAAGTCTTTAATCGTGTTTTATAATTCTGTATTCATATCTTAGAGCTGTGAGATTAATCTTTCCTTCCTGAGATATGTATGTGGGCCAAACCTGTTAGGACTAAAGCATTAAGTCTGAAAGAAGTTGCTCTGAGAATAACAATTAGGCCTTCCAGTGTATGTTCTTCTTGTGTTCATTTAATGATTTCTCACCAGTTCAGTGTATCACCCTAGTGTAGTCCTTTAATTTATGTATATGTTCCCTCTTTCCTCTCAAAGAAATAATAGTTTAGGTGATACCCAAAGGAAGTCAGCCTTCTCTGGAGGTTCATTTCAGCTATAGGTGACCCACAGCCTTGAGATGATCCCATGTTGCTCTAGAATGCTCAGTTTTTTGTAAACTTTGCATAGGGTGTGCTTCTAGGTGACAACAGTTTTTGGCACACCCGGTGGGACAGGAATTTGTTTTAACTGTTGGTTTGGTATGTAGCCAGTGAATTATAAGACTTTATACAAACCTTTTTTCATACCTGGCAACTGCAGAAAGAGTAAGAACTCCAGAAATCCATGCCTTCCATAGTATATGAAAAGAGTTCGAACAAGAAGCAGCTTAGGCCCTTTTGAATACTTGCAGTTGTCACCACCAAGAAGAGAAGGCAGAGTTGAGGAGAGGCCGAGAACAAAAAATATCCATTCTAGAAGAACTCAGTCCACTCCTCCACCTGTAAGGTCTCATTTCGTCGCACCAACAAATCCACCTCAGATACCTTCAATGGCTGCTCCAAGGAATCAACCCTTTGTTGCTTTCAATGGAGGGAGTCCTTTGAACTTGGTGCAACACAATGATATTCCAATGGTAGCCTTGAAGAGTTTTCCAACTTTCATGGGAGAAGATCAAACTACTCCAATTGAACACATGCAAGATGTGGCTTCGCTATGTGGAGTCCATCGCATAACCCAAGAGGACGTTGCAGTGAGACTAGTGGCTGCTTCACTGAAAGGAAGAGCTGTACAGTGGTATAGGAGCCTACCAGTCAGTTCAATTGCAACTTGGGATGATTTTGGAGAAAAATTGCACAAACAATTCCAAGACAGGTCTGAAAAATTATCTCTATTGGAGCAACTGACTACAATTAAGAGGGCTCTGCAAGAGCAGATGAACGACTTCAACTTCAGATTTCAAAGAACTTGGGATAGAATCCCTGCAATGATGAGGTCACCTCTAGAGTATGCATTCCTATACTTTTTGAGAGCTCTGAAGAGCGATATAGCTGTCATGATACAATCAATGGGAGGAGTGTCTTTACCAGATGCCTTTGAAGTAGCTATCAGAGCTGAGAACAACTTAATACAAGCTGGTAAGATTGCTCTCAGGCCACCAATGCCAATATTTCTAGAAATTCATTCAAACATCCCTTTGCAAATACCTCCTTTCACACCTCTACCAGTTGTACCAATGCTACCAGCTGTTGTTCAAACCATTGACAAGCAAGAAAGTATTGCTTCAAGCTCATCAAATGAATTACAAGAGATCAAAAGTCTTTTACAGACTTTTGGTAATAAGTTGGTGACTTTGGAAAAGCAACAGACCTATTCCAGGCCTTATCAACAGCAAAATCAAGCCTCAAGTCAGCCTTTTTAGGGTCAACAGCAGTAATTCCAAGGGAATAAACAGTAGTATCAGGGCAATTATCAGGGCCCAAGACAGAGTATGAACACAAGGCCTTTTTAGGCCTATGCTCCAACACCTGTTAGTGCAGTTAGGGACCTGGTTCCCACTCAAAACAACTTAGCAGTTGATTATGAGTGGTGCTACCCTTGTAACCAGCCTCATAATCAAGCCACTTGTTCAAATGGACTCATCAATCAAGCACTGATGGTATAAAATGCTTCAGGTTTGCAGTAGAGTGCATGCAATGATGCATCTTCACAACATCAGGACCAATTAAGCAATGATACAACCCTGCTTAATTGGAAAGGTCAAGAATTCTGTGGGTTGAATGAGGATAGCTCTTTAGTTGCAGCTAACACCAAGGAAAAAAAGAGAGCATTTGAGCTTGACCAAGTAGCTGATAGAAGAAGGGCGGTAGCTGTGGAACCATCTACCTCTCGAGTGGCTAGTGTTTTGCAAGGAAATCAGAAATTCCCAGTTAAAGAGCAGCCACACTTACAAGTTGATCACACTGGCGTAAAGGTACACAATAAAGTAAACCTAATTGTACCTTTTAACATTCTTGACAGTATGAAAAGGAAAAATGTGATGATGTCTATGTGGGATTCATTGGTCATCCCTGGTGAAAAGGATATTCTATGTTCAACCTTGTCAAATCTTAAGTTATCAGGTGAGTCTGAATCCCCTTTAGGTCAAGATAGGGCTGTTTTGACAAATAATGCTTAGGTAGATGATAAATAGTCCAGCAAAGAGGTAGGAAAAGAAGTCAAACCACCTCTTTTCTATGTGTCAGTGATTATTGGTGATAAATTAGTCCATAACTGTATGGTAGATAGTGGAGCTAGCAGCTCTGTCATGCCAAAACAAATTGCTGACAAACTTGGACTAAGATACCAGCCTTTAGAGAAGGGAGTGATCCAATTGGATGGTACTTCGGTTAATACTTTGAGTATTATCAAGGATTTAAATCTCACCCTCCATGCTTGTCCAAATTTTTTAGTCCCTCAAGACATGTGTCATAGACCTTCCACCTTTCTTTTCCTTGTGTTTATCTAGAGACTTTACAACCAAGATAGGTGGTTATGTATCAGCCGATTGGTCACATATGTTATTTAGAACAAGATATGGAACCAAGGTTACCTTAAATCTGAGAGACTGGCTAAAGATCACATTGAGCCATATAACTCAAGTCCCTTTAATGCTGTTCCTATTGCTGCAAACACAAATTGTGTCATTCTTTCTGACAATGAACTAGCTATTGCTCAAGAACTCCAATCAGAAGTTGTTCCTGACGTGCTGCTGCATGAATGGGTAGTTGAGAATGTATTGGATAGTCTTGAGGACCTTATTCAAGATGCTAGTATGGGAAACTATGTCATTCTTGAGCCTGACACAGAGATTCCAAACTTAGAGAAAGATGCAGATCAGTTGTTGCAACCACTAAATGGACTATGGGAAATGTATTTTGATGGTTCAAGAAGAAAAAATGGCACTAGAGGAGGTGCAATGTTGGTATCTCTGCAAGGTGATAAGTACTATGCTACTTTTCATTTTGCTTTTGCATTCTCTAACAACACTGCTAAATATGAGGGCCTAGTTCAAGATCTAGAATGGGCAAGAAAAAGAGGAATAACTCACTTGAAAGTGCATGGAGACAGCGAATTAGTTGTTAATCAAGTGAGGGGCCTGAATGTGGCTAAAAATGACAGACTGAAGTCTTATAGAAATAGAGTGTGGAACATGCTTGAGGAATTTGATGCCTTTAATTTAGTGTCTATCCCAAGAAATCAGAACAAGCATGCTGACAAGCTCGCAGCCATTAGAGCACAATTTGATATTCCAAATGACATCAGAAAAGAGACGGTGCAACATTATGTGAAGGTTGTAGTCAGACCCTCAATTCCTGACAACAACATTTACTGGAAAGTCTTTAACAGTGACGAACAGATCCTTTCCTTCTTGCTCGAAGAAGATCAGTTCTCCATGGTGAATCAGACAAAACTCAAGCAGCAATATGGTGATCAAGTCATACAGCTAAAGACAAATAAATTACCCAAAGGCTTGGTTACCTTAGAGTTGATTTTCAGTACTGATGATTAGCTCAAAAAGGGTAGAGCTGGCTTGCAAATCAAAGAAGAACACTATGAAGAGCTGGAGATTTTCAAAGGTAAACTTCTTAAGATAGGAAAACTTTGTTCACTTGAAGATAGACAAGCTTTTGTTGCTTTGTGCCAAGAGTTTCATGATGTATTTGCTTGGGAGTATTCAGATTTGAAAGGATTTGATCCCCATATTGCTTAGCATACAATTGAATTAGAACCTAACGCCAAGCCAATAAGGCAAAAACAAAGGCCCTTGAATCCTAAACTTGAGCCCCTAATGATTAAGGAGCTGACTAAACTAGTTGAGGGGGGTATTGTCTTCCCTATCAAGCACACTTCATGGGTTTCTAATCTTGTACCGGTTAGAAAGAAAAGTGGTGAGATAAGGCTCTGTGTAGACTTCAGGGATCTTAACCGATCCTCTCTAAAAGACCACTACCCATTGCCCTCCATGGAACAAATCTTACAAGAGGTTGCTGGTTCTGAAAGGTTTTCCTTACTAGATGGTTTTTCAGGATATAATCAAGTGCTGGTTAAAGAGGAAGATCAGTTTAAGATTGCTTTTACAACTAAATGGGGCACTATGGCATACAAAAGGATGCCTTTTGGTTTGTCCAATGTTGGTACCACGTTTCAGAGAGCCATGGACATGACATTTCAAAGTTTGATCAACAAGATTATACTGAGTTACCTAGATGACATCACAGTTTATTATAAGAATGCTGATGAACACCTGTTACATCTTAGGCAAGTGTTTGAAAAATGCAGAGAGTTTGGTATCTCCCTCAATCCAAAGAAGAGTATCTTTGCTGTCCACAAAGGGAAACTATTAAGACACAGTGTGTCAAAGTAGGGAATCACTATTGACCCTCAAAGAGTCAGAGCCATGCTTGAGTTGCCGCTGCCTAATCACAAGAAGGGCCTACAAAGATTTCTGGGATAGATCAAATTTCTGAGAAGGTTCATTCCAGACGTGGCGAACCTGCTACAACCTCTAACAACCATGTTAAAGAAGAATACAGTCTTCAGTTAGACAATGGAGGAAAATAAAAGTTTTGGAGAAATCAAGGAGGCGTTAGCATTTGCTCCGACATTGGTAAACCCTGAATTCTCTAAAGACTTATTTTTATATGCTTTTGGTAGTGGAGGTGCAATCTCTGCTATGCTGGTTCAGAAGAATAGCAACAATTTAGAGCAACCTATAGCCTTCTTTAGCCAAATACTTGTTGATTACGAAGAAAGGTATACATTTGTTGAAAAGCATGTTCTCTCTGTGATTAGAAGTCTGAAGAAATTTAAACCTTTGCTTTCAAACAATAAGGTTCATATTCTAGTTGCACACTCAAGTGTGAAGGAATTTCTGTTGAATAAGGATCTAAATGAAAAAAGAGCAGGGTGGATCACTAAGGTCATGGAGTACGATGTAGATATTAGCATCACCAAACTAGTTAGAGGTAAAGGTCTTTGTGAATAGCTTGCTTCAGGGTCGAGCAATGAAAGTGAACTAGAAAAGGATGTTGTGCTTGCCAATAAAAATGAGCCTCAGAATGCTCAAGATGATGTGCCCATGGGGATAACTAATTGGGTTCAAGATATGACCCAATTTCTACAAACTGGTCAATGCCCATTAGGTCTGAACAGAGCCAAAAGAAGATGCTTTAGACTGCAGTCCATACCATATGTGCTGATGGGTAATGTTCTTTTTAAGAAAGATTTGAATGGTGTCCTGTTAAGATGCATTCACAGAGACCAAATTGAAAAAGTGCTTCATGAGTTTCATGATGGAGCTGTAGGAGGTCACTTTGCTCCCAAAACTACTGCCTGGAAGGTTATGAGAGCTGGTTACTACTGTCCCAGCTTGTTCAAAGATGCGTATGCCTGGTCAAAAAAGTGCATCAAATGTGCTTTGTTTTCAAGAAAGGAAAGGCTACCTGTTATGCCCCTGCATCCAATTCAAGTGGAGCAACCCTTCATGAGATGGGGCATCAATTTTATTGAACCAATAAATCCACCTTTTAGTGCTGGTCACAAATGGGTACTTACAACCACTGACTATTTTACGAGGTGGACAAAAACAGTTGCATTGAAGGAAGCAAAGGAATCCTTAGTGTTGAACTTCTATGAAGATATAGTCACTAGGTTTGGAGTACCTGACTCCATCATATCCGATAACGCCCTTGCATTCACGGGTCTAAGGGTAACCAACTGGGCCGTTAACCATGGCATTCATTTGAGCACATCTTCAAATTATTACCCTCAGGGTAATGGCCTAACTGAGAGCACAAATAAGAATCTCATCAGGATCATTAAAAGAACCATAGAGGATAATCAAAGGACCTGGCACATTAGTTTAAGGAATGCGCTTTGGGCAGAAAAAGTGACCCCTAAGAGGTCTGTTGGTAACTCGCCATATATGTTGGTCTATGGTAAAGAGGAAAGATTGCCACTATCCGTGGAGCTTCCGACTCTTCATATTGTCCGCCAGTTGGAGATGTTTGAGGAGCAGGACCCCATGTCTGTAAGGTATGCAGAGCTCATGGAGCTCGAAGAATCAAGGGACAAAGCAATGAAAACTTTGGAGGATCATCAGCTCCAGACAAAGAAGACTTTTGATAAGAAGGCTACAGGAAAGTTTTTTAAGGAGGGAGACCTCGTGCTCAAATGGGATGTTCTAAAAAGCAGACCAGGCCATCACACCAAGTTCGATAATATGTGGACTGGTCCATTTATTATCACAGGCTGTAAGGAGAACAATGCATATCAACTAGCTACAATAGAAGGTGAAGTGCTTCCTATCCCAGTCAATGGGATACACCTTAAGCCCTGTTTTCAAATCTGATAGGTCTATCTATTGTACATAATAGTTTAGGCTTTATGTTTTCCATAAGTATTGTTTCAACACAGTATATATTTTCTCTTTTAGTTTCCCTTGTCTTTCCATTTTGGCAACCTGTTGTATCCTATAAGTCTCATGCGAATCACAACCATGTGGCGACTGATGTTTTATTTGTTCTCTAAGTTTTCTAACAACTCCATGCCCAATGGATAAGCCTAGTCATTGGTTCTTGTGTTTAGCAGGAAAACATCCCACAAAGGTCGCCAGAATTGTTGCCTCTATTTCACCTATAGTTAAATCAGGTGAGATAATCAAATGTTAGATCTTCAAAGGCCAGTGTGACATTTACACAAGGGCAAAGACTCTACATCTGTTGCTAGGTCACGGGGAACTCAGTGGGAGAAGCTACCCTAGGAAGATTCGACATGAAAATCATCCAAGGATAAAGTAGGCAAGACTCTCCTACTGTCTGGCCAACTGACTGTTTGATTCATTCCATCCTGAGTAGGTCACCGAGACCTAGTTTTTGTTATGTCGAACGAGCCTGCATAGCCTATCGCTATAATGGAGAGGGTTCGGTATGACCTCTTACTGCTTGGATTTCCTTGGCCAATAGGCCATTCAACTGTCATTCACCAAGACTCTTGGTGACCACGGGCTTCAGGGAGACCTACAACACTCGGTGAGAGGTCCCAGCGAAGGTTCATGTCTCACCAACATGTGAAGAGTCTCGAAGTGAGATATGCTTTTGGAAAAAGTGAGGGGCTTCACCGGGAGGTCTTGGCGAGGATGAAAGTCTCGCCGAAAGGAAAGGATGGGCCTATATGCAGTTGTCTTTGGCAAGAGTCCCGCCGATGCAAAAGAACCCCGGTATGACTAAGAGACTCTGCCAAGATGTCACGCCGATCTGTGGGGGATCTTGCTGAAAGAATATCACCTTCGCTGGGTGTCTTGCCGAATGTAGGGTTCAGCAAAGGTAAATGAAGTTGCCATGAAGTCTTGGCAAAGGCTTATGTCTCCCTAACATGAATAAAGGGCTATCGAAAAGGGTTGGTGCCCTCGGTGTAACATCTTACCGTCGGGATGATGTCTAGCCAACATAGTGATGTCTCGACGAATGAAAAGTCTCGGCAAGGGAAATTAGTTCGGCATATGTCTTGCCAAAGGATGAAGGAACCACTGAGGATGAAAGAAAGGCCTCACCAAGACTTGAGTCTTTTGCAGTGATGTCTCAGCGACCGACAAGGGTTATGCTGACAGTGTTTCACCAGGGTGTTCGGTGTGGGTCTCACCGACAACGGAGGAGCTTTCGGCATAACATAAGAAGCTCGGGGGGACCTCTTCCCGACCGGCAGGAGTTAGGCCGAAAGAAAAGAAGTCGGTCGAGGGTTCATACTTCGGCGTGAGTCTCACTGAGCAGTGAATCCTTCAGAATGAAAAGGAATTCACCAAGAAGAGGGGGAGTTCTATGAAATTTCTTGGTGACACAAGAGGTCACGTCAACAACAGGGGGTCTCGTTAGGTGTCTTGCCGAATGAAGAGTTCACCGAATGGAAGGGATTTTTGTGTGATGTCTCAGTGATACCAAGGAGTCTTTCCAAAGTGAAATGAAATATGTGTTCACCAAAGCTAAAGTGCCTTCGGCACAACCTCTCCCCGATATGAGGATGTCTTACCGACCATGGGTGTTCTCAGTAGCAGAAAGGGATCTCCACACAACTCGTCAACTCACTGATCTCTTGGCGATAAATGATGTCTCGCCGATGGCTCCAGTAGCATCGGTATGATCTTTAGGTCTCCCTGGGAGCTCTCAGCGATGTCTCCATGTCTTGCCGATGCTTGCAAGAGGATTTAACCACATCGGGGAGACACGATTAGTGTCTCACTGATATGCGGTTCTGCAGGGGAAGTTTTGACTGCCCGAAGAAGCTGCATTGATTTCACTCAACCAATCAGAGAAATCTAAAGGTAAACCATGGTAGTCTAAAGAGCATCAACGAGATGAAGGATGACGTGTATCTATTGTAGGCTTAGAGCATTCAAGGTGTAGCCGAAGTAGCTCAACTGAACATGATGGATCGAATGAATGCGGTAGCTTAAGAATATCTGAAGAAGGCTTCTACGAGGGTAACTCTTCATTGACACATACAGAAGGGACACGCAGGATTCAACATTAACTTCATCCAAAAGATATGAGGGTAGATCTTTCTGGGCTCTGATATTTTTGTAAGCCCTAATGGGCTGATATCAGTCTGTATATAAGGCATTTTTTGCCTTTTTTGTAAATAGTTCTGATTGCACACTCTGAAGAGTTAGTGATTTTCAATCAATCTTTTCTTAGTCAATGTATTTTTTCTATAACTCAACTGGAATCCTAAATACAACACACAATTTACCTTGGAAGTTCATGTTCATGTTTGTATTGATCCTCATTTATGTATCTTTCTTTTGTACATGCAAGTCTTTAACTGTGTTTTATAATTCTGTATTCATATCTTAGAGCTGTGAGATTAATCTTTCCTTCCTGAGATATGTATGTGGGCCAAACCTGTTAGGACTAAAGCATTAAGTCTGAAAGAAGTTGCTCTGAGAATAGCAATTAGGCCTTCAATTGTATGTTCTTCCTGTGTTCATTTAATGATTTCTCACCAGTTCGGTGTATCACCCTAGTGTAGTCCTTTAATTTATGTATCTCTTCCCTCTTTCCTCTCAAAGAAACAATAGTTTAGGTGATACCCAAAGGAATCCGGCCTTCTCCGAAGGTTCATTTCAACTATAGGTGACCCACAGCCTTGAGATGATCCCATGTTGCTCTAGAATGCTTAGTTTTTTGTAAACTTTGCACAAGGTGCGATTCTAGGTGACAACAGTAATTATAAGATGGTCGTGGAGATTAATAGGAATACATTTTACATATGGTTTTTATGTATATTATACTTATTTAATTTTTAATCTTCAATATACATCAATTATAAATTAAGGTCGTATACTATGGTATTGAACTAATTATACATTGTTTGTGAATTTCAATTTTTTTGATACAATTGGTCGAGAGTGGGATGCACTACATTTGTACGTTGCAAGCAATCCTTATTGGATGACGTATGGATTGAACGATGTCAACAATCTAGTCGCGCATTAACATGGGAAGGTGTGGCTTCATTGGTTAAAGAAGCCCATTTTAATGGAGATTCCAATGTTACACAAAGGGAAATTGATTTAGCATATTGTTTAAGAGATAAACAGGTACACATAATTATATTAATCACCCATATTATTTAATTATTTTCAATCATATTGATGTATATATATGTTGAGATTGTTTTCTTTGCATACATTCGACCAATAATAAATATGTTTATCAACTGACGATATTGCAATAATTTTTACATGTTTGACATATTACAGGTGAAACACCACAAGGCTATGTGGTGCAATGGTCGTAAATTTCAAATCAAAATGTTGGATGACATGAAAACTTGTGATTTTGGTATAAATGTAGTCTTTCAGGTGACTAATGTTTCATCTAGAAGCAACATACATCAAGAAGTCTTAGAAAATCGATACTATGGGATTTTGGATGATATACTTGAGTGTGACTTTAAGTCCTTCAGATTAATTTTATTCGTCGTCCTATGGTACATGCTATGATTGAATGAAAATGATCCTAAGAGAGTTATTATTGAACATGATAATGGATTTACCATGGTTAATACAAGGTTGATCGAGTGAACTGGAAATGAGCCCTATGTTATTCCAAGCCAATGTGAGCAAGTATTTTACTCAGAGGTTCCATGTAAACCGGGTTGCTCATTTGTTGTTAGACATGATCCAAGAGGAAGGCCAGTAAAGTATAATTTGGTGGAAGAAGAAGATACCAAAGAACTAAAAGATGATGTAGATGATGATCAGGATAAATAGTTAGTTGATGATGTCCCTGACAAAAATGTTGAAGAGAAGGAACTAGATCATGATGATGTAGGAGTTAATGTTCATGAAGATGATATCCGTGTGGATGATGACATTATTGAAACTGATATCGATGATGATGATGATATGACCAATCCTTACAATGTCAAAATCTGGATCAAATGATACATACAAAGAGTTGGATGAAGAAGAAGATCAATGACATTGAAATGTATGTGTTATGCAATTATATTATCTATTTGATATTAATTTCTTGATAGAATTATATTTGACTTATGTGGTTACATAATTAATTCATGATGTTTTTAATTTTTATGCCATTACATAATTAATTTAATGATGTACATTTTAATGTTTGAAAGGTCAAAAAATTAAAACATTTCAATAGTGATGTTAACAACCTTGAAATTAGTGTGTTTTATGTTTCATGTGATCATAAAAGATTAAAAAGTCAGTTGTAGAGGTGGTTGTTCAGTGGTTGACATGTAAAGGCCTTTAAAAGGCATAAGTGATCATCGTAATGGTTGTTGATGGTTGAGGATTTAAAATACAAGCTCTTGACATTCAAAAATCTATGTTTTTCTTCAAAATTTATGTATTTTTCCTGTTATGCAGCACTGTACGGTAACATGCAGCTATATTTTGATGTGAAATCAATTCCAGGTCATGAAGATCTGTGTATGTTAGCTTTGATTTTAATTTTATTTGAGGGCTTAAGTCGTTGATTTGAGTTAGAAAGCTTCATTTCTTTGCATACAACCCGGTTACCTTGTTTTTGAGGGTTTTGTAGTCCAAACATGATATAAAGGGACTCTTACACTTTTTGTGATTACTGTAGCTTGTGTAAGAGGCCCCATGGATACTGTTGTAATTGTAGGATGCATGAATAGGGCATAGGATGAGAAATAAAGAAGGTATAGTTGTTGTCCTCAAGAGTTTTGTGAAGAAAAGCATGTGAAATGAGAGGTACTTTTTGGCCCGATACTTGTTTGCTCCTTCATTTTCTATAAGAAGGATTTCAAGGCCAAAATTACGGGTTAACAAGTTAGATATTTTTTGGTCGAGTCTAGTTAGAGTTGTAGAGAAAATTTTAAAGTTTGATGGTTTTAAGGAAAATGCAATTTAGGTTTTGAGACATTCTGTAGTAAGTTTTGAATTCATGGGGATTTGATGTTTTATGACAATACTGACATTTGAATTGAAATGATTAATTCAAACTCATGTCTCTCCATTGCACATGCATATCTGAATTTTGAATAAGATAATCAAGTGTTGTCTCGTTCATCTCACTCTTGTGGTGTGCATGATTTTTGTTTTGGCTTTAATTCAAGGAGTTAATTAAAATGCTTGAATGGGATTGTAGGTGGATATGTTTTGTATAAGGATTTGATAAGTAGTATTGGGTTAGAATACATGATGAAATTGTAAATCAATGTTCTCAAGGATCTTATATGTTATGTGTTAAATCTGTCATAAACCCTTAGATGTTTATGAATTTGACTCCCTCAATGGATATATCGCACTAATGTAAGTTGTACTAATTTGTATGGTTCAGTATGTTGTTTTTCTTTACCTAGAACTTGCTACAAATTGCAAATCGATGACTATTTTACACTGTGGAATGTGTTGTAGTTATCTCATGATCCAAATAGTTGATATTACTAATGAACAACCAATTCTATTCAGTATTATGCTATTATGTTGAGCTATTAAATGAGATTATTTGTTGTTGTTAATGTTGTTTACGATAATGGTGTAGAGGTTGTAAATGCATTAAGGGATCACCCTCCTGGGTCTTGGAGAGCCCAAAGTGTTGGAGGTCTTTGAAATCCTCATCAGTTGGTCTAGGTCCTTCGAGCTGCCCTTGATTGGAATTGGAAATTCCATAGGTAAATTAGAAGACCAACCTAGTTAAAGTAAAAACAACCAATAGGTAGAGGGGAGAGAGATAGAGGGATTCAGTGAGAGAGAGATGGAGGGAGTGGGAGAGAGATAGAGAGGGTAGAGGGTTAAGGGTAGAGGGGAGGGAGATAAAAGTGAGCGAGAGAGAGAGAGAGAGAGAGAGAGAGAGA
>VDFB02075321.1:326882121-327232029 GCA_007258455.2 Sequoia sempervirens | reverse complement strand
GAGATAGAAAATCTAACACATGTAACAACAGATTTACGTGGAGAAACCCTGAAGGAAAAAACTCCACCACCGAAAGAGAGGAAAGTATACTACTAATAATCTGAAATATTACATGCAGCAATAGACTTCTCTTATCAATCTCTATAAAATCTGGCAGCACCCTGTTACCATGCAAAAATTGAATTTAATAACTCTAGCTCAAGGCCCTAATTTATAGAGATTTGTGAGGATGAAAACCACCATGGTTTCACCAAACAATAGGAAGAAATACCACCTAGAAAAACCCATGCCTCCCTCCTTGAAATGGTCAAAAAATACCAAAAATAGCCTCTTACAAATGCTCTTATAGCTATCATAAGGTATCTTTCATGCATGGGCGCTTGGGGTCTAAAAATAGCATATTCTGTCATAGGGAATTTGTGATACTATCATAGCATCTAATGACAAGCATCTTATGACAACTTGCATGCATGTCATAGATGCTCTTACAACACCCTATTTTGACCCAACAACCTTATTTTAGAAGATTCCAAGGTGGGACGCCTAGCTATTTTGTCCTTTTCCAAAAAATGACAAATGGTAATGGTAACACTACATTTACATTGTCTCTTTCACCACTGTTGGTCAAACAGTTTCACCTCTTATGGGTAAATGTACAAAAAAAATTAGGAGAATAATAAATTAAAGGATTTATAAGGTTGATGACACCTAAATCCTAACACAACAATCAAATAAAAGATGAGTCATGAGACATCATCGCTCCTCTAAATCCTTCGTGGGACATCCTCGAGGAAGCTAGTAACTTGACTTAAAGACAAAGCCAAAAGACAATCGACAAACAACAGTAAAAAAAAAAGACTCCTGAAACATCTTTGCTTTTCTAAATCCTTCATGGGACATCCTCGAGGAAGCTAACCAAACAAAAAGATAAGACAAAACAAGCCATAATGTCAACATCCAATAAGAATATTTTCCAAAATTTGATCTTTTTGTTGTTTAGTTGTCTAGGAGATTGATAAGATGATGTTTGATAAAGCCTTGTTTCAGGAATGACACACATCGTATAAGACATTGAGTCTGGTTTCGATCATGTGACCACCTATATAAGGCAATGATGAAGCCTGACCAATTGAAAATGTCCATTTTCAGGAAGGACACATCTTGTGTAAGACATAGGTTGATTGTTTTGGTTATTAGAGTATTTCAGTAATTTGTTTGGTTTGACTTGATGACCTTGATGACTTGTTTGTCTTGTTGATGCGTGAATTGTCTTGATGTTTTGAAAATTGCTTGTGTTTGATGACAATGTCTGACTTATTTTGACTGACACAACAAACCCTAAAGGACTGACCTAGTGTGGCCTCAGGGGCTCATTGATTGATGGCCTTGCCTATGTTATACATGCAGAGACCTTGTAGTTCAACACAACCATTGAATTTTTTTTATGGACAAAGAACTGCGTCATGATTTCATTGTTTATTTGAAAAACCTAAAGGACTGACCTAATGCCTCGAGGGTACATCGACAGATGGCCTTTCCTACATCTAGTCGCAAAGGCAATGTAGTTCTACAATGACGAAGACTAACTGACGCTACTGACTTTGACTTTGTTTTTGGGTTTTTTTTTTGACATGTTTTGATTTTTTTTGTCTTTTTGAAGTTTTATGATATTTTTGGATTTTTTTTAGGACATTTTGTGATGTTTTTGGATTTTTTCAAGACAATTTATGATTTTTTTGGATTTTTTTTAGGACATTTAATGATTTTTTTTGGATTTTTCAATGGTTTTACATCCTCAGAACAACCACTGTAAGAACCAAATGACGTAAGTCAAGTGCCTACCCCTAGTCGAGTATAAGACCAATTTATTATGAATAGGATGGAATGGGGATACAAAGTGTGCTCGATGTCAATCCTTTCAAGTCATGGAAAGGACAACCATTTATTATGGGTGATATGAAAAAGATAAATGATAAGGTGTGTGGATAGGAAAGATAGGTGATATGATAGGGAAGTTAGATTGGAATGATGGTAGACAAAGGAGTAGAGTTGACTATACATGGCGCTTGTATTTGAGGTTTTCACCATGGTACTCATCCAAAGTGCCATTGAAGTGGTTTTCACTATTGGAAAAATTATTTCTCTTAACTATTTTCTTGATTTTTCAATTTTTTTGATGGTACTAAGATGCATGTTTGCCAGGTTTTCACCTAGGTAACGATTTTTTTTATTTTCCATTTCTTTTTGTATTTTTCATGACTAAGACAAGGCTCTCAAAATCTATGTATAGAGCCTTCTTAGATGAAGGTTGTTGATTGGCACTAATAGTGATTCTCCTTTAGGGGTAGAGAGCCGGTATGCTCTTGATCCAAAGGCTTTTGTGACAATATAAGGTCCTAGCTAGTTTGGCTCAAACTTTCTTGGTTTTCCTCTTTTTGCTTGATTCTTTGGATTTTCCATTAAGACCAAGTCACCAATGTCAAAATTTTGATTCAAGAAATTTCTTGTTGTAGTTGTGACAAAGATGATTTTGATATGCTTGAAGATGATCTAATGCCTTTTGTCTTCATTCGTCTAGGAACTCTAGCTCATGTAGTCTTGACACACGGTACTCTTCATCGTCAATATGCCCTTTCAAAGATACCCTTAGGGAAGGAATCTTGACCTCAATAGGTAAGATGGCCTCATAACCGAATACCAAGGAATATGGAGTGTCACCAGTGGGAGTGTGGATGCTTGTGCATAAGCCCATAGGGTAGGGTTAATTTGTAAATTCCAATCACGACTAGCATCATTGGCAGTCCTTTTAAGGATTTCGAGGATTGTTTTGTTAGACACATCCGCTTGGTTGTTACCCTGTGGGTAATATGGAGTGGAAAAGTGGTGTTGGATATGGGATTCTTGGCAGAGATGACAAACTTCTTGGTTTTTATAAGGGCAACCATTATCCATGATTATGGATTGAGGAACACCATACCGACAAATAATATAGTTAAGGATGAGCTTAGAAATTTGTATGCCGGTAATGTAGGTCATAGGAATGGCTTCAATCCACTTGGTAAAGTATTTAGTCGCAGTAATGATGAATTTATGATTGTTGGAGGATGTAGGATGTATCTTACTGATGAGATCGAGTCCCCATCGGGCAAAGGGCCATGGTGACGTTATTAGACGGTGCTCCTATGTTGGTGCATGTATCAAGTCTCTGTGAATCTGGCATTGTCAACATTTCTTGATAAAGGCATATGAGTCATTTTCCATCGTGGGCCAATAATAGCCCAATCTCATAATATTCTTGGCTAAGGTGGGACTGCTAGAGTGGGATCCACATATACCCTCGTGTACCCCATGCAAGGTTGCTTGTGCTTCTTCAATATCGAGACATCTCAAAAGGGTATTGTCTAAGGCACGTCTATAAAGGGTATCTCCAATGATGGTATACTTGGAGGACTTACAGATAAATGTCTAATGTTGGTTGTTGGAGAGGTCAAGGGGTAGGATTTGGGCACTGAGGTAGTCGTATATTTCTTTGTACCATGGGGAATTAGGACCAACAAGTTCACACACCATCTCCGAATTTGGGATGTCAAAGGTGGGAACCAAAAGCTATTCTACCAAAAAATCAAATTTAGGCATGTTGCTAGGTATGTCCAAGAGTGAACCAATGGTTGCCATGGCATCTATTTCCCTGTTTTGAATGCAGGGTATTTGATAAAAGATGATGTTGTCAAAATATTTTTTGAAACTATCTACCATTCGTTTGTATGGGGCAAGCTTTTCATCTTTGGTTTCATAGTCATCATTAACTTGTCGGACTACTAGCTAAGAATCTCCATAAACTTATAGGTGCTTAATCTTCCATTTGATTTCCATTTGTAATCTTGTTATAAGAGCCTCATATTCTAATATATTATTGGTGCATGGAAAATAAATTTTGAATGACTTAGGAATAGTGTTGACCTGTGGTGTGATAAACAATAAGCCAGCCCCTGAATCATGATTTGTGTGGGACCCATCAAAGTATAACTTCCATGTCATTCTTGTGTCAAGAGTGAAGATGAATTCATTAAGAAAATTTGAAACTAGAGGATGATCGGCCTTAATTAATGTGTCTACCAGCTGGTTAGCAATAACTTGTCCTTTTATAGCTTTTCTTTGTACATACTGGATATTGTATTCATTACCATTACCCATTTAGCCAGTCGTCATGTTAATGCTACTTTACTAAGGAGATACTTCAAAGGATCAATCTTTGCGACCAAAATTGTTTGATAGTTTAACATGTAGCGCTTAAGTTTTTGAGTGGCGAAAACTACCACAAGACATGCACGTTCTATGGGACTGCAATTTAGCTCATAACCTACCAAAGTGTGATTGATATAATACACTACCCTTTCATGGCCCTCATTATCATGTTGTGCAAGTAGGGCTCCTAGCGTTGATGTGGTTATTGAAATGTAGAGTATCAAAGGTCGTCAATTAGTAGGTGGCATTAACACTGGTGGTATGAGTAGGTAATCCTTGATCTGTGGAAAAGATTCTTGGCATTTATCTATCTGTACAAACGGCACCCCTTTTCTGAGTAGATGTTGGAAGGGATGTATTTTATTTGCTAACTGCACTATGAATCATTTGATAGACTGCAGTCTCCCTTGTAGTGTCCGTAGTTGACTTATATTGGTCAGTGGAGGCATGTCCATTATAGCTTTCACTTTTTTTGGGTCCACTTCAATGCCTCATCTCAAAATAATGTATCCTAGAATTTTTCTTGATTGCACGCCAAATACACATTTTTTAGGATTTTTCCTCACTTTGTATTCTTCTAGTCTTTGAAAAATCTTATCTAGGACACGTAAGTGATCAACCCTTGTCAATGATTTAGCTATCAGATCATCCACATAGTCTTCCATGAGAGTGTGTATGAGATCATGGAAAATGGTTGTCATGGCACGTTGATATGTTGCTCCAGAATTTTTAACTCCAAAGGGCATGATGTTCCAACAATAATTTTCCCAAGGACAAGTGAAAGTTGTCTTATGTTGGTCTTCAAGTGCGATTCCGATTTGATTATATCCTGAGAAACCATCCATGAGGGATAACATTTCATATCTCGTTGTTAGGTCCACAATCATGTCAATATTTGGAAGAGGAAAGTCATCTTTAGGACATGATTTTTTTATATCTCAGAAGTATGTACAGATGCAGATGTCACTTGTTGGTTTTTTCACTGGTATGAGATTGGAAATCCATTCTACATGGTCAATTGATTTGATAAAGCTGACATCCAACAGTTTCTTTAGTTCAGATTTGACTAATAAAGGAATTTGTGGGTGCATTTTTCTTAATTTATGCTTCACAGGTTTAGAACCTGGTTGTAATGGAAAATGATGTAATACCAGGTCAGGATCCATTCCAGGCATGTCAACATTAGACCATGCAAAGTTGACCCATCTTTCTGTGAAGAAGTTACAAAATTTAGGTTGCTTTGTTTCTATCAAAGATACTACAAAATAGATTAGCCAAGGATTATCTTAAGTACCTATGTTGATCTCCAGAGATTCCCCAACAAACATTGGTGACTTTTATTGAGCAACGGGGAGAATGTTCAACCCTCCATCCTTGGGTTTCCTTGGAGAGGTTTTTGCCCTTGGATGTGTCATTTTTTTCTTTTTCATCGTCCAAAGGCGCCTTTCAGTTTTCACCTGATGTAGCACAAGGAAAATTCTAGGATTAGCAATACAAGCATAAATCAAACCAAACCCAAGCTAATGACGAAGAAAAATGGAAGACAAAACATGCGTAAATGAAAGATCTCACCAAACACACATGCAATTCCATGATTCACCTCCATTACCCTTCTCAATTTCACTGTAGTATAATACTTGCCCTCAGATTTTAATTAAGTATGCAAATATGGCCTCATGACAATGATAATAGCAAAACATTGAAGATTTCTAAAGTTGCTTCCAAAACTTATAAGATTTCATGAGTAAAAATGGTAGAGGTAAATCTAATTTATAGAAAATATGATTTTCGAATGACAAGCTGAGATCGAGAGATAATTAATTGACGATCAAGATTAAAAGATGTGACATGCAATAGGGTTAGGGTTAAATTAGTGTAAGTGATAAATCTTGAATGGTGGAGATTAAATTAAAAAGTAATTTAATCAAAGGTGGAAATTAGTTGAGACACCGAAGGATAAATAATGCATGTAGAAGATAAGATTGACGAAGTGATCAACATAGAAAGAATGTTCGTTAGAGAAAATCAAATATTATCTCACCAGATAACTGAATGATCAATTTTATTTAATTTTAGAAAGAAGATAGATTTAATTAGTGACATAATTAAATAAATAATATTTAATTAATTAATTAGGAAAGAATAAAGGTAAGAATGAATTAATTAAATAATTAAAGTTATTTAATTAATAGAGGACATATGACTTTAGAGAATAATTAACATTATTTAATTATGAAAAATGAAGATAAAAGAACTATGAAGAAGTTAAGGGTCATGAGCCTAAGAAAAATTTTAGTGTCTACAAGGGGAGTGGAGTGGCTTCCATTGAATTACCACCCTCCTATCCTACTTCATCCAATTCCACATTGGACTGGATAGGTTATTGATCAGGACAAGAATGCAGAGTTAGACAAGATGAATAGGCTTTCATGCTACAATGTTTTCCACCTCAAACAAGGATAGGGAGTCAACACGGTCATGGATCTTAGACAGATTACTTTGTTTTATAATCTTCTCCCTTAGGTAATTTAGTTTAATATTTTTGCTTGAGGACAAGCATAATGACAAGTTGGGGGGAATGATTGGTCTAGTTTTTAGTATCTTTTTGTTGTTTTTCATGTACTTTTAAGACACTTTACGTATGGGCAGGGGCCCTAGCTCGGTTGGCTAAGTAATTCCGTTGCGGCTCTGCTGGTCACGAGTTCTAGTCTCCCCCGTCCCGTGGTACTGGAGGGCGTGTCGCGCCAGCGCCGCCGGTCATGTTAAAAAGTTTACCAGGCGCACTGCAGTTTATAGGGGGTCGTGCTACCCGATTCCTGCAGCCTAAAAAAAAAAAAGACACTTTACCTATGTTTTTAAAGTATCTCTTAGACTATACTTCCATAATATGTTATCCTTTCATATATACCTTGCAACCTTGAACCCATTTTTTGGAAATGAAATATGGTGGAAACATTCATATAATTGCAAGGTTTAAGTATGGATATATATGTTATGAATGAAATGCAATGATTTAGTTATGGTGGTTAGTTGCATATGTATGTGTATGGATTAATCTCTTTGCAGCTTAGCATGTGGTAGCAAGGATGGAGTATTTTTAGTGAGTACCAAATAAGTAGAATGGGAAATTAATGAAGTTCAAACCGTTCAAGGTTCAGGAAGTTGTGGAGCTAAGCATGGTCATTATGGAAGGAATAAATGTTAGAAGATATATGTTCTTGAATTTTGGACGTTTTCCCATGTGTTCTACATGCAATCTTTCCTTATTTGAATAGGTCTCTTTTTCAATTACACAAATAATTCAATCATTGTTCCATCTCCTCGTATCTAGGAGTGAGACTTATGATTGCAATTAGTTAGTTAGTTAGTAGTTTGAATAAGACTCTCCCCATTTTGTATAAATCCAGGGGATGAGTTCATAGATCAGCTAGTTGATTTTGCTATAAGTTACTAGCAGCTAGTAGTTTTCTAGTTTTTCTAGTTATCTAAAGACGTGTTGTTACAATGATATTATGGAATAAAATCTACAAGAAGGATTTTGTCTGATATCTGGCGTTATGCAATGAATGGAGTTGTATGGTGCATGGATGCATAAGAATCTAACTTAGATTTGGTTTTTAGTTGAGTGAGGCAATCTTCTGAGCTGGACACTCAAGTACTGCTCTTCACTTTATTCATTTATCTATTTATTTATTTTTTTCCATTAATTTTGTTTTCATTAGTTTACACATACATTGCAAGTAAAATGGTTTATGGTTAGTTAGATTTGTGATTGTTCATGAAAAAAGATAAATCATAGTTCTTCGGAGATTAGGATTGATTATTTTGTCATTTCAAATAGTTTCAGATTAACTTTGCACTCGTCGATCTTTAACAATCACCCATAGCTTATGCTGCAGGTACCCGTAGCTAATGGGTTCTGTAACTATTTTCACTATTTTTGCAATTTTGTCAAATTATAGAAAGGTAGAATAGTTTGAATAAATTTGGGTAGAGTAATTTAATCTAGCAAAAGCCTATGAAGACACTTATAGTGGAATACCATCATAAGTTTACGCACCTTAATTGATAATTTAATATAGGCTTGCAGTCAAGAAGACTGTTTAGCTTGGCACACCCCTGAATTGTGTAAAATTTACCAAGTCCATAACACATTAGTTTGCCTCTACAATCAAGTAAACCATAAAAACTAGAGGATTCTACAAGTTGGATTCCCAAACTATATTTTTTAAATTAAACTCAATTTATTCAAATGGTGTAATAAATATAAAAAAAATATATATTATAGAATTAAATATTCAAATGCTAAAGATATTAGAGAAATTTAAAAAAAAAACACAAAATATTGTGAATATTGTCAAAAAATATATTATAGAATTAAATATTCAAATGCTAAAGATATTAGAGAAATTAAAAAAAAAAACACAAAATATTGTGAATATTGTAAAAGGAAGATATTTTTAAATAATAGTAACATTAGAAAAATAATAAAGATTAGTATACAATTAATTTTAAAAAGCACATAAATCAAATAAAGACAAATTAAAGTTTAATGTTACTTTCAAATTAAAACATTCAAGGGAAAGGCTGGCTGAAAATTTTATGGAAAAGTCTACTCCCACTGTCTTTAAATGCATAGAAATAAATGCTTAGTTTGAATTTTTCGGGGGGAAAAGTACTTAGTTTGAATTTATTTTCTTGATTATACGATGTCTATATTCTCCTAGAGAAATAAATGGAGTCAATTTTAAGTTTTTTGACGACAAAAACTGTTGCCATCTTCATCACCATCATTGCCTCCATTAACTTTCATTTCTTCTACTTCATCACTTTCATTTCTTCCGCTTCATAGCTTGATGGGCCCCGACGTATGATGGCAAGATATGTTATGTATGTTTTTATGATTTTTTGTATGTACATAGATGTTTTTTCTCCATAGATTAGCCACGTCCAAAACAAATCACACTTTTAAAATCTATTAAGGATTAAAGTTTGAAGCATAAAAATATAGACAAGATTATAATGTTGTTTCAAAGAGGGTTATAAATATTTGTATCATATTGTTTTAATTAGAGGTAAAAAATGGGTTTTGAAGGGGCCCATAACCCTTTACATCAGAAAGCAGCTGAAAAAAAGATAACAACAATAAGACAAAAAATAGCCCAATAGCAGCGACCCATCAACAAAAAAATAGCCAAAAAAGAGGACCAACCAACAACACTACATGCTTTTCAAAATGTCTGCCACCTCCATGTTGCAATCTATAGCTTTATGTGCATCATCAAAAACATTAGAACTTTCCTTCCAAATGCCCCACCCTGACCTTTAATTTTGTTCCTAGTCCTGGCTCCAGGACCATCTGTATTTACCTTTTAAATCAAAATAATACCTTTCTCACAACCCTTACCAATAATAGCATCCTCCCCCATCTTCTTACCAACAACAACAACCTCAACATCATGGGCACTATCTTTTCACTTCTTAACATTAACCCCCAGAGAAGTAACAGTAGTAGACTCAAATTTACTAGTAATTTTATGACCATCCCCTCCACTCATCACAGAATCCCAAATTTTCCCCATTTGATCCTCAAGAATGAGGATTCTTCCTTCCATATTCTGCTTCATTTTGTGGGTTTCCTCCACAACAGAGTAGGCCATAGTATTTAAGGAGTCAAATAGCTCATCTATCTGATTCTGAATAGAGGACCCCTTAGCCTTGTTAACCATTCCCCTAACTCCTACATTCATTTTATTGATTTCATGGAAAAAGCATTTAAAAAGCTTAAAAAGAACAATAGACCCCTCACATGCAATCCCAAGCACATCAGACAAATCATCTCTATCAATATTAAAGACCCCTTTTCCCAGCGAATCCTCCTCCTTAGAGGAACTAATCTTATCCTTATGGAGTCCTTACCTATTTCCACAACAACTAGAGACTTAAGCTTGCAAATGGAACTCCCAATTTCCCCTGCCACCGCCTTTCTCTTCATAATCCTTTCCAAGTCCACACCTTGGGTCTTCAAAAGCACTAGCAACATCCTCATACTTATCTTTCACTTGCATAATTGGCTTGACACTCGGGGAATCATCAGCAAAGAGGCCACCCACAATTGTGAGAGGATGGCCCTGCTCCAGGATTTGGCTCACTGTCCTCAAAACCCTTTTCCTCCCACTCATTTCACCCATAACCTTCTTCTTGGCAGCCAGGGGTGGTGAAGAAGCCTCCCCATATAGATCATTCTTCATCTCTGGACCCCTACTTGGTGCAACAACAACAAATTCTTCACTACAGGTTAAGTACCCTCCACTAGCACAAGCTTCCCCTTTTTTCTTCTTTCCTGAAGGAGGGCACTGAGGACCCCCTTCTAGAGAAGTGAGAGAATCAAGAACAAAATCAACATCCTCCTTCGACTCATCCACTTTTTCCAAAATCAACTTCATTTTCTTGACCTTTTAGCTAACAGGTTCATCTTCGGAAGCCATATCATACCCTTCAATAGGGTTAGGTTGTTTACCCTTTAGAGTCACCATCATTTTGGGAAGCTCAACATTCTTCGCATAATCAGAGATAAGGAGAATCAACCCAACATGCAAAACAATATTTTTTGAGTTCTTGTGATCCTTGATACCGGAGTCAAGAGACATAAGAAGATAAAATGGGAAAGAAATCCTCTTCTTATGTTGAAAGTGGTTAAGCATAATGAAATAATATGCATTCACCGCTGAAAAACAACCTTCCAGGGTAATGTAGTGCATCAAGTCCTCAACGTCCCCCCATAAATCTTTCAGGGAACTTCACTGATATCCACCACTCCTAATAGTCTTTAAATCTTTCTCTTCATCATCTTTGAAAAAAAAATTCATTGCAGTATGTGCCTCCTTTTTATCCCTAAAGAATTTCATTCCATCCATGGCCAGGCCTATAATACCCGTAATGAATTCTTCATTATCCTCAAACTCAGTCCCATAAAGCTTAAGAACTTGATCATTCCATCCTTTAACAAAAAGGTCCATTACTTGGGGATTATTGCCATGAAGTTTCTCCAGATATGGGGTTAACCTACCCTTCACCAGCACCTACCAAACCTCCTTCCTTTCCCTCACAGCATCACAAGATTTTGGTTTGACATGATTTCTATCACCACCCATCTCATAACAATTAACAACAAAAACCAGCTCCCAAACACCAAGCACATAACATAGAAGGCTCTAGAAAACAATGCCAAAACTACCCAAAATCTTTGTGAGGCCAGAGTTGGGACAAGGGATAATAAAGACCAAATTTTTCTATTTCCTATGGCACCTTGCTCCCATACGAATCACTTGATTCAAAGCTTGCATACCATACTTTCTCATAACAATCTGCCACGTGATGAAGAGCATGCACTCTTCCAACCATAAAGAGACGATAATCAAAATAAAATAAGCACTCATGATTTATAATGGCAATAGCCTCTATAGGAAGAGGGTCATTTAGACTCCACTCCCTAAAATCTTTAACTCCAATGTTAGCGAAAAAATATGCTAGCCCATTACCTTCTCTTAAGATGTGTGAAATATAGAAATCCTGAAAAGAATTCAAGATATCTTTTGAATCCCTTATCAAGAACTCAATAGTCCAAGAGGGAGGGTTGCAATTTTTTAAATTATTTATAATATTCAGAGAGTCCCTCTCTAGCCAAACTTTTCTATACCCTTTGGTTTGAGCCAATTTGAGACCATGATAGGCTGAAATTTGTATCATATTGTTGTTTCAAGTTATATATAAATATCATAATGTTGTTTCAAAAATGGTTATAAGTATTTGTATCATAATATTGTTTCAAGTTATATATAAATACCATTATGTTGTTTCACAAAAGATTATACATATTTGTATCATAATGTTGTTTCAAGTTATATATAACCCCTTAACTGATTATATATATATATATGTTGAACATCTGGAATACTAAGAGGGGGGGTGAATCAGTATTCCATGAAACCACAATAAAATCCATCTAATAATTATCACAATTTTGACTCAATTAGCATGAGAGAACATAGAAACAAATCAATGCAACCATACACATGAACACCAAGATTTTTACGTGGAAAACTAAAAAAGGGAAAAACCACAGTAAGGGTTAACTCACAATATATTATATCCAGATGCAAAATATTACAAGGCTCACTACCAAGACTCACCGTCCTTAAAAGGCTCACTACTTGAAGACAAAAGATGGCTAATCACCAAGATACAAAGAAAGTGGCTCACTACCAAGAGATTGAACTGATAGGATACACCTTGAATGTGTAGGGTTCAGTTCCAATGAAGCTCAGAATATGAAGTACTACCTCACACAATAGTTTCTCAACAAATATATTTTGATCCACAACTGATAAAGCATTTAGGCTTGGACTTTTTTTCCACACACACTTACACTCCACACTTCACACTTCGCACACCACACACTCTTTCTCTCTCACTTCTCATTCCTCAAAGTGTCTTATATATATACGTGAGCATATCTTAATCATCAATTAGGTCAACCTAATTAGATAAAAATAAAATAATAAAAACTTAGCACTATATTAAACATTTTAACCATGTATTGCATTGTACTGAGTCAGCTAACATCCATAAAACATAACTAGTCTCCATAATGTATGCAATGCTAAGTCGGCCAAGACTAGAACACAATTCTACAAACCAACAAATAATCCTCAAAGTAAACACCTTCTGTATATAAGAACACATTAATTTCCCATCATACCACCAATGTAGAGACTACCAAATAAACCACAACATAAGAATGTTCACCTTAATAAAATGCAGAGTCTACCACATAGTTTGTCGAGCAAGGAACAATAGTAGAATACATAGTTGAACTTTGTCAGAGATAACTTTTTGCTCACAACAAAAAATGTCTCAAGATCTAGGATATAGCTATCTGAATGATTCATGATAAAATGGTTAAGATATTAGAGTCATATCAGATCTTGCAGTGAATTCCGAACTCAAATACCAACACACTGATCCATCAAAAAAGGGTATTATCAACATAGAACTTCTGGTAAACCAAGTAGACTTCTCATATAGTTATTATCATGTTGACATCAATGACAACATAAGAAAAACCAACAAAAACCATCCATACTTCATGCTCATGTTGCAAGGATCCATAATCCCAACAATCTCCCCTTTGGCATTGATGGCAACATGCATGACAAAAACATTTTCCAATATACTCAGAATACTCCCCCAATCAAAATTATTCTTCAAAAAAATGTTTTTCCTCTGTTAACCTCTATCTCTTCGTCTCTTTATCTCTCCCTCTTTCTATCTCTCTATCTCTTACCCTTTGACATCAATGAAAAAGGATGGGGTCCGATATACATGTATATATCAAAATATATCCAAAAAGATATGAACATGAAAATGAATTAACCTAAAGAACCTTTGAGACTCTCCAAGATGACCTTCCATGACGCTTTTCCTTCTTCCCATGAACATTTTACACTTGTAAGAGTCTTGTGTAATAGATCAATTTTAGTTAAGGACTCTATACCATCTGCTAGAGTATTGGGACTAAGATTAATCTCTGATAATTCACCAATACAACCAAGAGCACTAGAAACAAAAGTGTGCTTGAGTTTAATAATGTCTTTGAGTGCCACAAACTTCTTGATAACTTCTATCCTTTGATCCTGCAATGAAAATATTTTTTCCTAAAGCTGCACAATGTAGGACCACCTTTTGTTATCTCTATCTTCTGTTAACCTGTATGTATCTACCTGGGTGCTCATCCGAGAATTACTCATCCTTGTCTCATTTCTTATGCTTAGTGTACTGCCAAGCCAATCTAGGAAAAAATAAAGTAGTTCATGTTCCTCTTCACAAACTTGTATAGTCTCCAATTCCTTCATCACTCAACTGTGTGCATTTGCACATTTTTCTTTGATATATCTCAAATTTCCTTCATGAGACCTAATTTCAGTAGGCACTTCAAGTCAAAAGATGTAGACCTTCAAAGAATCAATCAAGCCTTTGAGATTCTCCACAAAAGAAATAGATGAATCAAAATTAGCACTGAGAATAACCTTATGCAATTTTTCAAAAGCTCTCTAAATATTTGTTCTTTCATGTTCATGCTCAAACTCACTTCCTTCTGCAACTTCTTGCTTAACAACACTCTTCCTTTTCTTCCCTATTCCAGTTGCACTACCAAAGGTACCTTCTACATTAAGATTCCTAGGGATTTCCAAAAGAATTTTAGAATAATTATCAACTTCAACCTCTAACACTTCATAATCTAACTCAGATATCCATACCAACCTTGATTCAACTGCTTCCATGTGACAAAAATCTATAGACACAAGAAAATTCATGTTTTTAGAGTACCTTTCAACAACACTTACTAGAATTCTAAACATTTTACTCATCCTCATCTGAAATGTTCCAAAGAATGCAGCAAGGGTAGTCTCTTGTGCATCTGAGCTACCAAGATTTATCATGAATTTCCTGATTTGATGGGCAATAGCCTATGTATTTGACCATTCTATCCTTCCTATTACCCGTAACTCTCTCAAAAAGTAAAAGAGTAGACAAAAAACAAGATTGCCATACTAGAATGTATTCTTCTTACTCTTTTTTATTTCCTTTAAGTTGTTCGAAAGATGTATATGAAGTAATTCACACAAGTCACAATCCATACCTCTTTTAACCATACCAACAACAGTATGTACATCAACAATAGAAACTATGAGGTCATTATTAGAGATACAAACTTTGTGACCGATGACCAAAGAAAAATACCTTATTACTGAGTCAACTGATCTCAAATCAATCTCTTTCCCTTCAAGATTCACACTTGTAACCTCAATTATCTCTTGCTCATCCATAGCCTTCCATTTGGGAACTGGTCTAGAGGAACACAAACTAGTTACAACTCTGATAGCTTCTCTAGTAATCAATTGTGCCTCATCAATCCAAAAAGATTCATCGTGAATTTTGCTTAAAACTATTCGAATATACTTCTTTTCAAATTCAAACAAAGGGGATTTCCTCCAAACATCCAACTTTTTCTCAACTAGAATTTTGTAGGCATCATGGCTCTCTTCCAATTCACTTTCCCATAGCATGCTCAATTGAACTAATGACATTTTTTCTATCTAACTATAAGAAAATTCATAGATATCCTCTGTGGGAAACACTCTTGAAGGGATGCGAGAGAATGCACCAAAAGATCCTTTAAATATCTCTTCAAATTAACTTGCACTTTATCTGCACTATTCACAACCTTTGAATTATCCCTAGCAATAAAAGTGAAAGATTGTGAAAATAGGAATACCTCTGTAAATGCCAACAAGAAATGTATAGATATCCTACTTTCGGAGCTCACTTCAAATCCGCTTGTTTTTTCTTCAAACTCTAAAACTCTAAATTTCTCTCTAAGCTTCCTTTGCACGTTTCTCCAAAAATACATAAGCCTTTTGAATTATCTAAATTTATTCCTTCCATTTTAAATGATTTTGCAGTAAATGCTTCAACTTGCAAGTAGATTCCCTCAAAAAAGTGTATGCCTCCATTCTTTCAAATTTTGTAGATTTATCCTTCACACATGCAACTGAGAAAATTCCATAATTTTTTTACTGCATTAAATATACTTATGTCATGATGTGACACAAGTATTGATGAGGTGGTTTATTATATTTTTTGATAATTGCTCCCCCTTAGCCACTGCTTTGCTTAGAAATTGATGGGAATATCTACACTAGAGGTCGACACAGATAAGACTAATGATTCAACTTGCTTTCCTTCCTTTCTCCAAATCTTTTTCATTTTATTTCTTGCTTCTTTCAGATCAATGATTTGATCATGCTTCTTTGTTGGATAATTATTCCTTCTGCAGTTATTACCAAGGTGTTTTGGATTGTTGCACTTACAACAAACAACATTCTTCTTTATGTTCTCTCTTTTATTGAACTTATCTTCACACAGACTAACTTTATATCTAATCTTCTTACACTTAAGACATTTTTCAAAGAATGATAGAGAATCATTCATTCTAATTTTACAGTCCTTTTCCTTATGATCAAATTTCTTGTAGGAATAACAAACACAATTGAAAGATAAATAACTTTTAGCATCATGTCATTTGACAGGAGTTATTCCGAAATTGTTTCTTAGATCCTTAATTTTCCCATCTTTACATCGAGTCTTCTTACCAGCATATTGCTTCACTTTATAACTTTGACCTTCCTCAAACCCTAAACCACTATTATCCATTGCCGATCTCTAAGAGGTAATCAATTCATCAAGCATTGTCGAGCTTATCTTAAATTTGTCTTCAAAACTTCTTTCCTTTTCCAGATCAGATCTCAAGATTTTTTCTCTTCCTCAAGCTTCATGCATCCATCCAACTTCCTTTGAATTTCAATCTCCTAACATTCTTTATTTCTTTTCTTTTCATCCAATTGCTGCAACAAGTTGGAGACAATTTCATCTGCCTTAACCAATACATCACATGCTTCAACACTTTTACTTTGCAACTTTTCAATTCAATTTTTTTCATCAACTTGTCCTTCAGATCTTCTCTTTCTTTGAAATATCCAGCAGAGACCACTTCTAGAGGAAAATTTTTCTTATACTCAAATTTTGAGACCTTCCTCAAGTTGTTAGGATTCTTTCGAGGAACCACACTCTGATACCAATTGTTGAACATTTGAAATACTAAGAGGGGGGTGAATCAATATTCCATAAAACTGTAATAAAATCCTTCTAATCATTATTACAATTCTAACTGAATCGACATAAGAGAACACAAAAGCAAATCAATGCAACCATACACATGAAGACCAAGATTTTTACGTGGAAAACCCAAAAAGGGAAAAACTACGGTGAGGGTTAACTCACAATATATTATATCCAGATACAAAATATTACAGGGATCACTGCTAGGACTCACTATCCTTAAAAGGCTCACTACCTGAAGACAAAAGATGGCTAACTGCCAAGATACAAAGAAAGTGGCTCATTGCCAAGAGATTGAACTGATAGGATACACCTAGAATGTGTAGGGTTCAGTTCCAATGAAGCTCAAAATATGATGTGCTACCTCACATGGTAGTTGCTCAACAAATCTATTCTGATCAACAACGGATAAAACATTTAGGCTTGAACCTTTCTTCCACACACACTTACACTCCACACTTCACACTTCGCACACCACACACTCTTTCTCTTTCACTTCTCATTCCTCAAAGCATCTTATATATATACAGGTATATCTTAATCATCAATTAGGTTGGCCTAATTAGATGAAAAAAATAATCAAAACTCTCTTTGTCGGCACCATATTAAACATTTTATCCATGTAGTGTATTGTACTGAGTCGGCTAACATCCATAAAACATAACTAGTCTCCATAATGTATTGCATATGCTAAGTCGGCGAAGACTAGAACACAATTCTACAAACCAACAAATAATCCTCAAAGAAAACACCTTCTGGATCTAAGAACACATTAATTTCCCATCATACCACCAATGTAGAGACTACCAACAAAACCACAACATAAGAATGTTCACCTTAATAAAATGCAGAGTCTCCCACATAGTATGTCGAGCAAGGAACAATAGTAGAATATAGAGTTGAACTTTGTTAGAGATAAATTTCTGCTCACAACCAAAAACATCTCAAGATCTAGGATATAGCTATCTGAATAAGTCATGATAACATGGTTAAGAGATTAGATTCATATTAGATCTTGTGATGAATTTTGGACTCAAATACCAACACATTGATCCATCACAAAAGGGTATTAACGATAGAGAATAGCTTCCAGTAAACCAAGTAGACTTCTCATATAGTTATCACCATGTTGACATCAATGACAACATAATAACAACCAACACAAACCATCCATACTTCAATCTCATGTTGCAAGGCTCCATAATCCCAACAATTTATATATATATATATATATATATATATATATATATATATATATATATATATTTCATGACCAGCTAAAAGGTTCTAAGAGTTAAAATTGTAGATATGATCAGTTGATGGTTGCATGCAATTCAAGTTTTTGGTCAACGTGTCTTTTGTTGATGTGGACCCCTCGTATAACATAGTACTCACCACCATCAATCCCTCTCCTTTACTTTGAATATATGTATGTGTGTATGTGTTTGGTGATTATTGTTCTTACACTTGGCTCAATGAAAATGAAGAATAAAGTGCAACCAAAAACTAGGTGAGTTGTAAAGAGAGCTCGTACAACATTATATCCACACAAGAGAGGTGTGAGGATGCCACATAGTGAAGAGGATGAAGTTATTCTGATTCTAGATCCAATCAAGCATGTAGTCCAAGTGAATGCAACAGTTACATCAAAGAAGGTTTCAATGCAATGGGAATGGTCCAGGCTGACATGGAATCTACCATGATAGATGTTGAAGACAATGAAATGTCAACATGGGGGCAACAATGAAGTGGGGTCTTCCAACAACCACATTGACTAATTGGTTAACTAGTGTTACCTCTACAAAAAGGAAAGGGCCCCAAATAGTCTTGAATGATGAGGAAGAGGAAAATATTGTTGAATGGTATAAGGAGATGGTTGATGTTGGCCATGGTTTAGAAATTCTCAATTTGAAGTCTAAAGTAGAACAAATATATCAAACAAGGCCAAATCCATTCAAGGATGGAGTTCTGGGAAAGTCTTGGTGGACAAGCTTCAAAAGAAGATATCCAAATCTAACTTTGAGGACAACACAAGACCAAGATATAGACTGTGAACTCAATTTGAGGCCTACATTAGTTGTTACATTCTATGATACATTGACAAAGGCATACACAACCAATCTGTATGGTCCAATGAAGATTTAAAACTATGATGAGATCAACATTCAAGTTGAAAAAAATGGTGCAATGCGAGTGCTTGCCAAAAAGGGAAACATAAGTGTATTGTACATTATACCCAAGAGTCAAGAGTGAATCACAATTTTATGTTGTGTGAATGTTGTTGGACAAAAAATCCCTAACTTTTATTTGTTTAAGAGAAAAAAACACTTGAAGAATTATATAGCTCATTATGAACCAAGTGCATGTATGGCTGCTCAACCCCATGTGTGCATGATAAAAGACCTCTTCTTCAATTGGTTGCACCATTTTGTTGGTTTTGTACTTGGGGGTGTTTCACCCACTTATAGACACCTATTGATTTTTTTATGTCCATAACAACCATGTTGCATTTTCTACTATTAATGAATTGTAGCCACATGATGTTAGTGTCTTTGTGTCTTTCAAATAATACTTTAAGAAGGAAAGAGCAACATGGATGAGAAAGTATCCAAATATAAATATTAAAATGGTAGAATGGCAACACTTTGCAGCATTGCATTTCAGAAAGCCTTGATTGTTGACAACATAAAAGCAGGCTTCAAAAGAATAGATATTTGGCCACTTTAAAATCTAGATGCATTAATGGAGTATATGTTCCCAAGTGATACATTCCAAATTGTTTCCCCCAGGTATGTGCAAGATCATGAGGGGCCAAAAAGTGGCAATGAGAAGAAAAAAACGTGTTTTTACTTTGCTAAAATCACAAAACAAAATATTGAATTTTTGTAGAGGTCGGTAAAATTTGAATTTGGTTTGGTAATACCAAACTAAAATAGAATAATGAATATCCATTTCCCAAAATTATTTTTCATCAATTTATGTTTTTAAAATGGATATCCGTTTTTAATAAGTATTTTAATTAATTTTATATTTTCAAAATAGATATCCATTTTGAAAAGCCCAAAAAGCACACTTCAGTAGAATAGGCATAATTTTTGCGTTATTGATCAAAATTTTGATTTTTATAGGTGTTGGAAAGGTGATTCAGAGATCTACACAATGTATAAGATGATTGTGAAATATTTAGCATAAAAAATAATTATGATCATTTTAAGTTCCTCCTTAAGTTTTAAAATTTTAAATGCTCATAATTCTTGCATACAAAGTCTTTTTTTCATGTTTTTTTTGCAATAATCATCCTAAATGACTTGAAACATTAAAGAAGTAATAAATAATGAAAAATTTATATTTTTTACTAAGGAGAGTAAAAAAAAATTCATAAATCATCATAGAAGGCCTCCTTGTTGTCTTTGATCCTATGCACACCTTTGCCCAAGTTGAACTAGCAGAACATATATATATAGCTAGCTCTCCCTCTCTCCCCCTCTCCTTCATTTACCCTCTATACCTATCTCTCCACTTTTCCCTTACTCTGCCTCTATCTATATCTCTCCTCTCTCTCTATCTCCCTCTCTACCTAGCTATCTCCCTTTCTCTTTATCTCTATCTTTCCTGGGTCATATATATCTCTACATATCTCTACATATCTATCCCTATTTCTATATATATCTTTCCCTGTCTCCCTCTATCTATATCACTCCCTATTTCTATATCTATCTACTTCTCTCTCTCTCTCTATTTTTCTCCTTCCCTCTATCTATTTTTATAATCTCCCTCTTCATCAAGTTATCTCCATATATCTCTCACTCATACACACACACCCTATTTATGCCTCCCTATCTCTATCTCTTTGTCATTTCCCCTCTCTCCATCTGTCTCTCTCTCTCTATTACTTGTCTCTATCACCTCATTTCTCTCTCACTATTTCCCCCTCTATTTATATCTCTCTATCTCTCTCTGTATATAATATCTATATCGCATTATCTCTACCTCTCTCTCTTATTCATTCTCTCTATATCCCTTTCTATCCATATAATTCTCTACCTCTATCTCCCTATCTCTCTATCTCTCCATATCCCTCTCTATCTCTTTATATCTCCCTCTATCATTATCTTTCCCTCTCCCACTATATATTGATATTATCCCCCCTCTTATTCTCTCTACCACTCCACCTATCTCTCTCCTTTTCTCTACCTCTATCTCTCTATCTACCCCCTCTATCTATCTCCCATTCTCCCTCCCTCCTCTATCTCCCCCCTCTCTATCTATCCCTCTTTATCTCTATTTCTCTTTCTATCAGTTTATCTTACCATATATATCTTTCTATCCCCATATTCCTCTTTATCTCTCTATCTCTTCATCTCTATTACTAACTCCATATCTCTTTATATATGTATCTCTCCCTTTACCTCTCTTTATCTAGATATATTCTCTCCCTCTCCCTCTCCCTCTATCTTCCTCTCTACCTTTTTATAGAGAAAGAGATAGAAGGGGAATGGAGATAGAGAGTAGAGAGGGAAGGTTAAAGAAGTAGAGAGGAGAGAGAGAAGAGAGATATAGAGAGATATCTAAAGGGAGAGACATGGGAAAGAGGGAGGGATGGAGTGATAATTAGAGAGGGATGGAGGAAGGGAGAGGTAGATATAGAAAGCTAGGGTGGGAATGATATAGGAAAATGTAGGTAGAAAGAGATGAGAATGGAAATGGGGGATAAAGAGAAGTAAAGATAGAGAAAGAGAGAGGGAGAGTTAAGGTGAGAGGGATAGAGTGAGTGGTGGTTAGAGAGAGGGAGGGTGATGGGATATATAGGGAATTATAGAGGGAAGGGGAGAGAGAGAGAGAGGGGTATATAGAAAGGGAGAGGGAGAGGGAGAGGGAGAGGGAGAGAGATACAAGGGGAGAGAGAGGGGGAAAGAGGGAGATAGGGAAGGAGAGATAGGTAATGAGAGATAGTGTGGGAGGGAGGAAGGGAGAGGTAGAGATAGAGAGGTAGGGTAGGAGGGATATAGGGAGAGGTAGGTAGACAAATATGAAGATTCAAATGGGAGATAAAGAGAAGTAGAGACAAAGATAGATATAGGTAATGTGGTCACCCTCTATCTCTCTACCTATCTCTCCCTCTATCCCTCCAACCTTACCCCTCTCTCTTTGTTTCTACTTCTCTTTATCTCCCATATACATATTCCTCTATATCTACCTACCTTTGCCTATATCCCTCCCACCCCACCTCTCTATCTCTACCTCTCCTTTTCTCCATCCCTCTCTACTCTCTATCTCCCCTCTTCACTTATCTCTACCTACCTCTCCCTCCCTCCCTCTCTCATTCCCCCTCTCTCCCTTTAGATATCTCTCTATATCTATCTTCACCCTCTCTCTCCTCTCTACCTATCTCTCACCTTCCTTCTCTAATTATTTCTATCTCCACTCACCATCTCTCTCTACCTACTTATCCCTCTATCCATCCCACCCTAATCTCTCATTACCTACCTCTCCCTCCCTCTCTACCTCCTTCCCTCTCTCTCTCTCTCTCTCTCTCTCTCTCTCTCTCTCTCTCTCTCTCTCTCTCTCTCTCTCTCTCTCTCTCTCTCTCTCTCTCTCTCTCTCTCTCTCTACTTCTTCCTATCTCCCCTCACCCTCTCCCTCTCTACCTACCTCTCACTCTATCCCTCCCACCTTACCTCTCTCTCCCCTTCCCTCTGTACTTCTCTATATATCCCCTCACCCTCCCTCACTCTGGTTATCTCTCCTTCTATCCATCCCACCTTACCTCTCTCTATCTCTATTTCTATTTATCTCCCATATCCATCTTCCTCGATATCTACCTACCTATTCCTATATCCATCCGACCATACCTATTTATCTCTACATTTCCCTTTCTCTCTACTTCTCTCTATATCTCTCTTTTCCTACCCCTCACTACATCCCTCCCCCATTCCCCCTCTCTATCCCTTTATATATCTCTATATCTCTTATCTATCTCTACTCTCTACCTCACTTACCTTCCCTCTATCTTCCTCTCAAATTCCCTCTCTACTCTCTGTAGGAGTGATAGTGAGAGAGGGAGAGAGGAGAGATATCTAGAGATATATATGACTTGGGAAAGATAGAGGGGAAGAGAAACAAAGAGATAGGTAGAGAGATAGGGAGAGGGAGAGGGAGAGAATGTGTGGGGAGGGAGAATAGATAAATAGATAAAGAGGGAGAGGTGGAGAGGGAGAGAGGAAAAATAAATCTAAAAGGTACACTTATATATTGAAAAATTGGAAATATCAATGATGTATCAAATGTGAAAATGAAACCCTAATGTGGTTTCCAAGGATGGGTATGGTAAGTAAAATTGATTTCACAATAAATATAATAGAGAAGTATGTAACAATATAAAATTGATAAAGAATTGGGCATGCAAAGAGTTTCAAATATAAAATTGAGATATAAATAGATCATAAAATTATATATCCAAGAAGCCCTAATATGAATAAGAAACCATAGAAGAAGACTACGTTGTATAGGATTTATTGGGTTATCTATAATAAAAAGAGGTATAAAGAGGGACAAAGAGATAGTAAATCAAGGGAGAGGTAGAGAGATAGGTCTAGAGCTTGGGAGAGAGAGAGATAGGGAGGGAGGGAGGGAGGGAGGGAGAGGTAGGTATAGAGAGAGTGAGAGTTGAGAGGGAGAGATATAGAGAGAGTTAGGGGGATAGGGAGAGTTGAGATTGAGTTAAGTAGAGAGGGAAGGATGGAGGGGAAAATGGGTAGAGAGAAAGAGAGACATTTAAAGAGGTACAAAGAGAGAGGGAAGGAAGGAGGGAGAGAGAGTTAGAGAGATAGGTCTAGAGCTCGAGGAGAGAGAGAGTGTGAAAGATATCTCTAAAGAGGGACAAAGATAGAAGGAAGGAGGGAGGGATGGATAGGTAGATAGATAAGTCTAGAGTTAAATATATTGAGAGGGAGGGAGAGAAAAGTGGAGAGATAGGTTGACAACTTAAGGGGAGACACAGTGAAATATAAAGAGGTAAAGAAAGGGAAAAAATATATTTCATTATTGATTACTTTTTTTAATGTTTCAAGTATTTTTAGATGATTTTTACAAAAAAAATATGAAAAAGGGACTTCATGTGCGAAAGTAGTGAGCATTTGATGTTTCAAAAATGAAATATGAAGTTAAAATGATTATAATTTTTTTAATTATAATCTAAAAAAATTACCTATTGTATTGCATAGATCCTTGAATCACCTTTCCAATGCCTATAAAAAATCAAAATTTCAATAAGAAATGCAAAGTTATGCCCATTTTACTAAAGAGGGTTCTTTGGGATTTTAAAAATGGATATCCATTTTGAAAATCCCAAAACAGATATCTGTTTCAAATGGATATCCATTTTGTCTAACAAAATCTGTAGCCTTGGGGTTTCCCTCGGGTTTTCCTTGGGATTTGGGTTGGGGGTGTCATACCTAAAAATTCAAGTGCAAAAACATGTTTAGAAATTTTTCTTAGTTTTTTAGAGTTCGCCCTTGTGGTTAATGACTTATTTTTTATTTGAATTTGATGAAACCAAAAGGGTTTATCAACCAAATTGTTAGCTTTATAGCAATATAAGATATGCCTTATTTTGAATTTAATAGATAATTATTATTGATTTTCTACATGCATTATGACTAAAGTCTTGATTTATAGGTTGATTGAAAAACATCTATAATTCTCAAATTATTTCACATTTTTCAAATCCAAAAGATGTGGCACATTCTATACTTCCCATACTATAGGATTAAAAAAACTAAATTTCATAATTTTTTGACCAAGTTATGGTGGTCAGACAAACAAGTTTTAATATTTTTAAAAAGTTCTAATAAAAAATTCATAACTAATTATTCACTAGGAAAAAGATTACAAAAAATGCACCACATCCAGGCATGTGTTCTCTACTTATATTGAAAGTTTAAAAAAAAAATGCTTGTACTTAGGTTGGTTAGACATACACCTACTTTTTATTTTTTTCCTAAAAATTTAGTACTACTGCATTGAAATTTCAAATTTTCACCAAATAGATTTATTTTTTTCAAAAATGGACTAGTAGTTTAAAAACTACATTCAATTTTCTACATATTATTTTCTTACATATTTTTCAAATTATGTTAATAACCTATTCAAATTTTTATGTCAAGTTGCCTAACTCTATTTTTCTAAATTTTCATTGCCACTTAAGGGCCTAGTTTGGACCTCCATGATCCTGCATTGACCCCCCCCCTCTGAGGAAGCATCTACTACAAAAAATATTCAAGTCTATCCACTAATGGTGTGCCACAAATAGAGGTCAAAGGGACAAATGGAACACCTAGTTTGGAAAACCAACATAGTCCAATAGAAACAACTAGTTTGTCAGACCAACAATCTCCAATTGGAACACTTGATTTGGCATACCAACATAGTCCACTAGGAACACCTAATTTGGGTGACCAAAATACAGATGTAGACTTCTCTCTTTCTCTACCCTGTGCACTAGAGGAATAATCATGGTTGTTAGAGGGGGCTACAAATATTGGTATTGATTTGCATGTGGATTTAGACCAAAGTCTATCAATGCCATCTCCACCAAACAACGTGAGCCCATCTACCTTATTATATTTTTATGTTGATTGTGGAGAATGTGAACCTACTCAATTGGGAGGAGGCGAGGAAGTGGATGAAATAGTTAGTGAGGTGCAATTTCAAAATGAAGAAGATTTCATGGAGCCATTGGGAGGCCAAATAAGTTTAGACACATCCTAGTTTTTGAAATTACCTATTCATCTAGTGAAGGATAAGTCAAATCATCTAGTTGATTATGGGCACCACATATGACTACATGAAGATGCTAATGGAGCAATAGGAGAGGAAGAAGGAAATCCAACAACTAAAAGATAGGAAGAGAGAGCATATTGAACAACGAAAGATTGAAAGAATTGTGACAAGGGACCTTAAGGAACAAATGAGAATTGAAAAAGATCTTCAATGACAAGAAGCTGAGGTTCAAAGAGAACAACAAAGGAAAGAGAAGGAATAGAAAAAGGAGCAGAAAAGGATTGAATGGGAAGCTGCTAAAAAACAAGAGAAATAGAAAAGGCTAGAAAATAGGTAGCAAGGGAAAGGCATCTGAGCAATCCTTTAAGTCTCGTGCTTGAATGACATGTAATATTCACTAACTTTGTTTCTATTCATTGCCCCCAGTATTGTCCACCCTCACCTTACACAAGTATTAACCACACACATTCAAGTTGCAGTCCTATAGATTCAGAGGCCACAAACATGGATGAGTATTTGGCTAGGCAAGATTCAAATACAAACAACACATCAACATATAGGTTCCCATCAATTGAATTCTCTTTTCCAGTTTTCTTTACAAAATTGGAATGTTAGATTGTGAACAGTTTTTTTGTCAATGTTTTGAATGTGTCTAACTAATTTAATTTTTAGAATATTAATATTTTCATCTGTGTTATTTTATAGTTGATTTTATGTTATACCAATGTGTTCATCTTTTTTGTTTTCAAAAACAAGCAATGCTTGTTATACTATCTTGTGCATAATACTAACTCTTACCATATTTAATTCATTACATTCACATTAAGGATACATCTCTTGACTAATAACAATATATATATATATATATATGCATATATATGCTTGGATTACAACCCTTAACTCATAATGATATATATATATATATATATATATATATATATATATATATATATTCTATTATCAATTAAGGGTTGTATACCAAGCAAATATATATCTCCTTATTGTCAACATAAAGGATCAAATATGGTAAGAGTCTTTAATTTGGGGATATTATAGTATAACATATAAATATTACTATTTATGTAAAGTGTCATACATAAATAACACACAAAAATAAAATATGATATTATGAATAATAAATTAAAGACTAGTCAATTAGCTATTTTTTGCTATAGCACCTCACATCAAAAAAATAATAATTTATATTCATTTCCAAATGTCAATTTTACAAGTTACATTGTTTGACTTAGGCCAACTTGCCACTTAGTCAACTCAAATTACATCATGAAGTACATAGTACAATAATCAAGAATATGGAATTCCATGTGATTCCTCTTCAATGCTCACTGCATCTGGTAGATGAGAACATGGTTCAAGCACTTTTTCGCCCAACCATGAAGTTATGCTTCCCCAAAATTCTTCCTAGCTCGAAGAATACCTGACCCTACATGGAATACTTAAGAAGAGATACAGTATGCAAGGTGGAATTTGGTGCATACCTAACATCTACATGCATTTGTATCTACATTTAGAACATGCAAGATCTATGCTAGGAAATGGAAGAGAATTACATCATAAAGATTAGACCATTCAACATAATGGACTACAAACTTTTGGCCAAGCATATGTTGTATATAGCTAAAAATAATAGATTTTGGAAAAGAAAAACCTATACTCTTGGATAGCCCATTTTCGGCACCCATCCCGAAGATAACCTCCCACATACATCTAATCCAAGTTTCACAATTTGTAAACAATCAATCAATCTAGTTTCCAATAGTTTTAACTAGCCAATCATTTAATGGTTAATAATCAAACTATCTATGACATAGTCTACGTATGATTCATTTGGCTATCTCTATTCATTATGTATATGAAAGGATGTAACCAGATATAACATTTAAGCAATCATATTTTTAACATAATTCATGATTTCAATTCATCATTTATGATAAGAATATTGTAGAACATGCATCAATAATTACAGATTTCCATTATTCCTTCATACTTGGAATGAAATCTTCATTTTAGATTAAAAAAATAATAATAATACAATTTTTAAATAAGGTATATCGAATGTATGTGTAATGCATAAATGGAAGATTTATGCATGTAAACATATATGGCCTTCTGTTAAAAATGGTGTTTGTGTATACGTTCTTTTTAAAATAAAAGATCATTTCCACATACATATTCCTATATATAATTAGATGTCTACTCTCATTAGATGTACATGAAGAGATTCTATTAAAAATATAGGAATATAAGCATTAAGCAGTCATTCTTAGACCTTGATTTAAATATGAGCTTTAGATATGAGTTGCATGTCATTTTTTATAAAATCTAATTTGCAATCATATATAAATTTGCATATTTTAACAGAATTCCATACACTCTAGATTCAATATGGCTTCTTTTTATAATGTGACAACTCATTATATAAGCAAATAATAAGTTCTCTAAAATCATTTTGAAAAATTTCTTCAACAAGAACATTCAAAAAAATAACTTCTAGGTCTTTACTTATGTCACAGAAAGAAGGATACTTCAAATGGAAGTGGTCGAATTCATACACTTTAAAACAAATTCTATCATAGTTGAAACATCAACCTGTCCCTAAGGAAAATAAGAATGTTGCTCTATTTTGAAAAGTATAAATTAAATAAAGAATTCCACTTAGAATGAATATCTTGTTCGGGCCCCCTTCATTCTACTCAGGGCATTCTACATCTAAGGCTGATACTACTATTCTTATATCATTTTAAACAATACTGAAATCATTTAATACCAGGTGGATCGATATGGACATAATTATGTTCATTTCATTCTTATAACATCTGTTATCATATTTAGGAACGATAAGCATATTATCATTTTAGGACGATACCATGCTATCATTCGACAATGAACATCATGTATCTCACTCAATGTATTTTAGACAACATGGTGATTGTCGACCAAATAGTAAAACACCTTAATACAAGGATATGAAATAGTAATAAGATTCATTAGACATATCTAATTTATTTCATACATGAACGATTGTATATATGTATATATACATATACATATACATATATAATATATATACATATGTAGATGCATAAAAATGTCCTCTTAATCATTTTTATCCATTGCATATTTTAATTGATCATCTACATAATCATATCTCCATCAAACCATTAAAATATTATAAGCATTTATTCATAACCATAATCCATTTACATAATCGTTTAGTCATTTATCCATTTGCATATTTCATTATCCCATTTCATAAATATTTATCAATTCATTAATCATCAACATAGTCATAAATCATTTAACCATTTTATAAATCCATTAATTCATCCATTTTCATAAATCATTTCACTTTGACCGTTTGCATGATTATCCATTTGCATTAATCATTAAAATGCATTCATATGTTTCATCAAATAATTTAAAATTCATAAATCAACTTCCATGAAATTAGCTCAAAATTGCACATTTTGAGCTTCCAAACACAAATCATGGCATTAATCACTCCACTCATTTCTCATTTCTCATTTTCACATCATGCACTCGTCTATAAAAACCTCCTCCTTACTTTTTGGGATACACATTTTTTTATTTCAAAACTCCAATCTCATTCTGATCACATCCAATTCTACACAGTTTCTTGAGCTTTTGCTGCAAAAATCTAAGAGAAAAGACAAGATATTGTGGAAAGGATAACAATGGAGTTTGATTTATTTTGAATGCTCATGTTTTAGTTTTCATAGTTTAATTTTGTTTTACATATGTGTTCATTTAGAAATGCTCCATTGAATGTTATGTTGAAAAGTTGATTTGGAATTATAGTTTCAATTAGTTTTTCAATTTTCAGCATGCACATTATGGTGAACTTGATGTGAATGCCTAGATGAATATTTTCACATTTTGCATGCACATTGATATGCAAAAAAAAATTGAAAGGAAAATCTGATATGATCTACATTTTGCATCAATTTCTTTGCATTTGATATGATCTACATTTTGCAGAGCATCGATTTCTTCACATCCACAACATATCGATTTCTTCACATTTGAATATGATATATGTTTTGGAGGATCAACAACTCCAGATCTGATATGATATACATTGTCTCATTTTGTAGTTGAAAGGAAAAACTTAATATCAATTTCTTTGCATCAATTTACATTGTGAAAGCGCAAATCTTTTTTTATTGCACCCCTCCCAATTCAACAAAACTTGCGATGCTCAGATTCACTCAGAGTGCATTCATTCATTGCTTAAATCTTATCAGAAATGCATTTTGACTTTTGCAGTATTGAGGGCGCTAAATGTACTACTCTTAAATGATGGTCTGGCTTCATAATCTTTGCACTATTTGACTCCATGATATTCACTGATGTTTGGATTTAATTTTCTAAGTTAAATTTAAATTTAGATCAACTTTGGTAGATTTAATTTCAGATTAGATTAGATTTAATTTTAAATTAGATTTGATTTAGTTTATTTTAAATTAATGTAGTTATGGTTAAGTTTGTTAGATTAAATTTAGAGTTTAGAATATAGATTTTTTATTTTTCTAATTTTAGTTAGAGTTAGAGTTAGATGTCTTAATCTCATTTGGATTTAAATTTTTAAGTTAGATTTAAATTTTAACTTTTAATTTAACTTTTTAGATTTTAATTCAGATTTTAACTTTTAATTTAGCTTTTAGCCTTTAAATTAGATTTATCTTTTAATTAGATTTAACTTTCTTTTAAATTTAGTTTTTAGCCTTTAATTTAGTATAATTTCTAATTTAGATTTAGCTTTTTTTTTTTAATTTAGATTTGATTTCTAATTTAGACTTAATTTAGAATGTAGATTTAATTTTAATTTTTAGTTTAGATTTTAATTTTTAGATTTAAAATTTAATTTAGATTTACTTTTTTAGATCAACTTTTAATTTAGATTAATTTTTAATTAAGATTAGTTTTTAATTCTAGATTAATTTTAATTTAGATTAAATTTTAATTTTAGATTAATTTTAGATTAACTTAGATTAGTTTTTAAGTTTAGATTAGTTTTTAATTTTAGATTAGTCTTTAATTTTAGATTAGTATTTTTTAAAATTTAGATTAATGTATTTTTTTTCTTCATAGCATAATTGTTGATTATGTGGCTAATCATTGATTTTCTCTTTGCAGGTTCGCATGTCAGAGATTTGAAAAGTGAAAACATAAACACATGTTTGTCGAAGACTGAAAATTGGAAACTACTAATGACACTTGGTGCAGGACGTTCGTCGAAGACTTGATTTTGAAACCGATTGTCTTTTTAGATTAGATAACATTTCAATTAGTGCTTAAAAAGAACCTTGTCTATTGTGTTTGGTGCACTTTCACATTATGTGTTACCCAATCTAGTGTGTACCTATCCTCTCCCATTGTGCACTTGTGTGATCCTGGGTGACAAGAAATACACATTGGTCTCTTTTTTTTTAGGAGAGGCTTCCCTAGGGATTTCATCACCTTAGGGTTTGACCTTGAGCACGTTTTTTGGTGGGCTATATCAAAGGGGGGAGAACGAAAGTTGTACCCCAAGGAGTGGCTAGTGTCGTTCGAAGCCAAGCTGCAAGACCCTTGGTCCACCGAGACTTGCTAGTGATGAGAGTGGGAGTGGGCCTCCTAGCTCTCAGGCTATTACATATGAGCTCTCTATTCATGGATTCCCTTACTAGACACCTCTTTTTTTAGAAGCTAAAATCCTTCTATTTGTTGTCACAGGAGGTAGAACCTTTGAAGCCATCCCACATACTCGTGGTTCTTAGTAGAGATGAAGAGTTTGTCATGGGATATTCATGAGAACTCGAAGCTTGGTTGACCCGAATAAGTGAGTGTCATGGAGGGGAGCCAGTGTGTCCAAGCTTCTAAGTCATCCGCTAAGAATAAGCACGATTGGTTAATCCAAGTGGGAATCTAGTGAATATAGTCCTTGCCAACCCTAGGATTGTACATGATTGTTTCTATCTTGAAGAAAAACATTATTTCTTCTATGTCTTGCATGTGTGTTTAAAACAAATCTCAACCAAACAAAACACCTAATCATCCTACAACATCCTCAAAACATCCCAAAACTTTCCTAAAATGGTCCTAATCCTTAACAATCCTAGTCACAAGCCCAAGGTCATACTTCAAGGAGTCCCTTCACCTAATCATGAATAAAATCCAAAGCCCAAGGTCATACTTTGAGGAGCCCCTTTTCCTAATCATGAAGATAATCCAAAACCATATATCCTCCAAGGTGGGTCAAACTTTGCTCCTAGTGATGATGAGAACTTTGTAGATCCTAGTGATGATGAGAACTTTGTAGAAATCTTAGGTCATCTTGATGATACTATTGACAAGGGAAATATCACCTTAAGTTTGGAATCATACACCATTCCATCTACTAGTCCTCCATCACCATCTAATAAAATGCCTATCTCAAAGCATACTAGTCCTACACCAACATCACTATCCAACTTCAGAATATCTAATCCATCAACCAAAGAATCCTTTGACAATTTTCTCCAAAGGCTACTAGCACAAAATACATAATCCCCATCCTCCAAGACCCTTGTTGATGAAAATTTTGAAGAGTTGTGTGCAAATAAATCTAATTCCTCAAACACAAATAATATTGTGCAATCCTACCATATCATGCATCTATCTTCATCCCCCATAAGTCAAAATAAACCTCATGAGTCCTTCACCCAAGTTAATTAATCTATCCAATCATCCTCCCCTATCATACGATCTACATCCAATGATTCATGCCAATATCTTAGTCCAAAGCATGCTATCATAGACCCCCTTGCACATCAAGATCAAATTATTCTTTCCACTCCATTCAATGATACCAAAAATCTCCAGTGCTCTCCAATCTTTGACCAAGATCCCATCTCTCAAGAACCTCATGATGATCCCCTTATCTCTTTTTGTTTCATCCAAGATGATCCCCTTCCACCCCAAGAGAAAAGTATCCTTCCAAGTCCTCCTTCCACCTTATCTAATGAATCCATACCATCTCATGATTCCATTTCATCCCAACAGCATGATAGTTCTTCCATCATATCCAATGATGTCCTACCATATGATTATCAAGATATGCTTTCCACAAAATCTCAAGATTCCCTTCCTCATCAAGATCAAGATATGACTCCATTCAAGGATACCCTTTCATTCCATGATGATATTCATCCTTCTCATGATCAAGATATACCTTTCATACCACTTCATGATGATTCCATACCTAATAAAGATCAAGCTACTCCATCTCCTACACCTCGTGATCCTTTTCCAAGTCAAGATAAAAAAACTCCATCATCCCCATGTACAGATCCTATCACCCATCCTAATTCCCCTTATGCTCACAATCCTCCACCAGAGCCTATCACACCTATTCAAGCTATCCATGGACCCCACACCTATAAATTGGGTTCCTCCACCTTTATCCACTCTGGTTTACTTCCAACACCTATCCTTTCATCCATATCATATCCTCCCCAAAATGAACTCGCATCTTGTTTCATAAATAATACATATCATGTTGGAAAATGAATGTGTCAGAGTATGAACTATAAAGGAAAAGGATTAAGACTTCATGAACAAGGTATCCTAGAACCCCTTTATATCCAATAAAATTCATATTATCATGGTCTTGGTTATACACCTCATTCTCAAGACATGGGTACCCATCATAAATCTAGATTCCATCAAAATAAACCCAAGTATCCTAGTCCATAAAACCTTCCATCTATCCTAGGTTCTTATCCTAGTCCATTAAACCTTCCATCTATCCTATGTCCTTATCCTAGTCCATCAAACCTTCCATCTATCCTAGGTCCTTATCCTAGTCCATCAAACCTTCCATCTATCCTAGGTCCTTATCCTATTCCATCAAACCTTCCATCTATCCTAGGTTCTTATCCTAGTCCATTAAATATGCCATCTATCCTTGGTTCTTATCATCCAAAACCTATTCCATCAACCCTTCCATCCATATTGGGGCCATACATCCCTTCATATCCTATTCATCAAGAACAATAAAGGCACACATCCTTGATGCCTTCTCAAAATTCTACCTACATTAACCCATCCATAATATCATTCATCTCCATCCACCCATCCCATTTCTCTTGGAAGCAATTTGGGTGTCAAATTTCAAAAGCTTCCATATCAAAATCCACATATATCAAAGGATCAACATGTCTCCTCGAAGAGACATGCAAAAATAAAAGAAAATATGATCCCAATTCAAAAGAAAAAAAAATCAAAGGCCACAAAGGCCCATAAATCAAAAAGAAAAAATTCAAAGGCCACAAAGGTCCATAAAGCAAAAAGAAAAATCTCAAAGTCCACAAAGGCCCACAAAGCAAAAATCAAAGTCAAAAGCTATGTGGATTCCTAAAAGTCTCATATAAGCAATGAAATCTAAATTGGCATCCAAATTTGCTAATCCAAAAGCTTCCTCCAATCTTCCATCTAAAAACCTATCACCTTCCAAATCCATTTTGCCTCTATCACTCCACCACCCTTCAAGGTGTGTGCCAATGTTGATCTTGCCATCCTTTTCATATAACCATCAATAAGCATTCCAACCTCCTATCCATTATCCAACATACATCCCCCATTATCCTTCTTTAATCCAAACCTTTGCATAAGTCCTTAGCTTCTTCCATCTTGCCATTATTCTACCAACATTTATGAGTCTAATCCTCATTTCCATGGCTTATTGGAGCACATATTCAAGGGATAATAGCTGTGAAACTTGATGCTTTAGTCCTTCCTCCATATCCCTATCATGCACATATTATCTTCCATATTCATGTATCCCTATCCATATCCCATCTTCCATATTCCTCTTGCACTTTACACTGGGGGCAAGTTCCATCCACCCTGTCATTCATATCCATTATCCTCTTTACCTTCATCCTTTTCCTTTCCATGTTTGATCTTTACAAGGTTAAGGATCTTCTTGAATATCATACATCTTATCCTTAACACTTTATCCATATATTTCATACCATATCCTTCACCTTATCCATATTCCATCATTCTATCTAAATACATCCTTTCTTCCCTTCCTTGGTCTTGATGAGGAATAGGGCCAAAATATTTAGGCATTTGTGTCCATATCTTATCTATTTGATCTTGATCATCCTATTCATTATGCTTATCCTTGCATTCTTCCATTCCATATCTCCTAGCTTATCAAAATCCATGTCCCATTTCCTTCCTTTGCTCTTGATGAGATAGGGGAAAAATTATAAATGCATGCTTTGGATTAACTTTCATGTCCTTATCCATTACCATTCCATCATAGCTCACATCCTTATCATTTATCCATGATTAAATTACCTCCAATGCTGGTCATCATGTCCCTTTGCAACCTTGAATCTTATCATGCAAATCATATTTGAGCCTAGTTGTAAAACATTATCCAATCCTCATATCTTTTGTCAATCAATCATCAAACAATCATCAATCTTATCGTACTTAGAGGAATCAGTGATCCTAAGTACTTATCATCATCATGCCTTATGGAATCAATCATTCCTGGCATCTTATTCAATCATCCATTATCATCTTTTGACAAGAGATATGTTGCTTGTGTGACATGTTTTGCAGTGAATCTTTTATTTTGATCTATCATTTATCCATGGTCGCACTACCTCTAGTGTGGGGCATCTAGTTTCTTCAACCAAGCATATATCACATTTCATTTCATTCCCTCTTTAATGTCCTTTAAAAAATCCATAAAAATTATAAAATGTCCTGAAAAAATTCATAAAAAATATAAAATGTCTTGAAAAAATCCATAAAAATCATAAAATGTCTTGAAAAAATCCATTAAAAATCATAAAATGTCTTGAAAAAATCCATAAAAATCATAAAATGTCCTAAAAAAATCCAAAAAAAATCATAAAATGTCCTAAAAATCCAAAAAAATCATAAAATGTCTAAAAAAATCTAAAAATTCAAAAATTTAGAAAATCCAAAAAAAATCAAATATTCAGAAAATCCAAAAAAATTCAAATATTTCAAAAACACCCAAAAAAATCAAATATTCTGAAAAAAACAAAAAAAAATCACGTAACTTCAAAGAAAAATCTAAAACAATGACACTTTTAGATCGCCACACAACTTTGAACTTCAACAAAATCAAAACACACCACAATTGATAATCAAGCAAACATTACAACACACTTATCAATTACCCTTTCAAATCCAACCAACCGCATAAACTATGACAATAATCAATTTTACATTGAAGCATGATGCCTGTTTGTTTGTCAATCTTTTAATTGATTTATGATTTTATCCTTGGTGACATGTCTTTTAGCTTCTTGAGGATGTCTTGGACTAGAGAGGCAAGGGTGGGGCATGTTCACTTGTTCGTTGTTTGTGGATTGTTCTTATTTACAAGATTACTCATCTTAAGACATGGTTTTCTAAAATCATCAAGGACCTATGAGTCTATTGTGGATGAGAGCATTCCTTGTCTGATAGTGTCTTCCATGCAATAAGTATTCAAGTCATCTAGGGTCTTTATACCTAGATTTTTATACATCACTACTAAATAAAAACACAAACAATATTTTGGTCATCTATATGTTCATGTTAAATCTAGATGCTTATACTAATTTGCAACATAATAAGCTTTATGATGATAAAGCACCTTTTACAGCACAACAAGCTTCATCACCCTCATTTCCTTCATATCTCTTTTTCATCTATCATTTCTTCCATCATCCATTTCCTTCATCATTTCATTTTCTTCATGCTCCTTATTTCAAAGAATGATTAATCAGTTTATCTAACTAATACCTATCTTTTAATCCAAATCAATCAATCTACTCCTTGATGACTCAATCATTGTTTTTCACTAGCATCAATCTCAATCAACTTAATCAACTTATCAACCCAACTATATTGATCATTTACACCAATTGTTTAGTTGCGCCCATCAACTGTGCATTTTCATCAAATGTACATTTCCGCTTAATCACTCGCGCAATATCAATTATCAAACTTTATCCTTGTGATCTATCGAGAGATTAATCTTATCACAACTTTTTCAATCAATCTCTCAAGGGGGCATATCATCCTTATCATCATCCTTACTAGGATATCCCTAAGGCATGTATCAATTAATCAATCTTTTTTTTCTTTGAAACAACGCGACAAGTTGCATTGTCTCAAAGACGGGAAAAATGTAGACACATAAAAATGTCATCTTAATTATTTTTATCCATTGCATATTTCAATTGATCATCTGCATAATCATATCTCCATAAAACCATTAAAATATTAGAAGCATTTATTCATAACCATAATCCATTTACATAATCATTTAGTCATTTATCCATTTGCAAATTTCATTGTCCCATTTCATAAATATTTATTGTTTCATTAATCATCAACATAGTCATAAATCATATAACCATTTTATAAATCCATTAATTCATCCATTTGCATAAATCATTTCACTTTTACCATTTGCATGATTATCCATTTGTATTAGTCATTAAAATGCATTCATATATTTCATAAATCAACTTCCATGAAATTAGCTCAAAATTGCACATTTTGAGCTTCCAAACATGAATCATGGCATTAATCACTCCACTCATTTGTCATTTCTCATTTTCACATTATGAATTCATCTATAAAAACCTCCTCCTCACTTTTTGGGATACACATTTTTTGATTTCAAAACTCCAATCTCATTCTAATCACATCCGATTCTAACAGTTTCTTGTGCTTTTGCTGCAAAAAATTTAGAGCAAAGACAAGATATTGTGGAAAGGATAACAATGGAGTTTCATTTATTTTGAATGCTCATGTTTTTATTTTTTATAGTTTAATTTTGTTTTATGTGTGTTCATTTAGAAATGCTCCATTGATGTTATGTTGAAAAGTTGATTTGGATTTATAGTTTCAATTAGTATATATATATATATATATATATATATATATATATATATATATATATATATATTGTGTGTTCCATCTGGAAAATAACATTTTAATTGGAATGATGGAACTTCATTGTTTGGCTTGTTAAGGCTCGATTAAGACCAATACATAATGGATTTCCTTTTAAAATTCGAACTTATCAATGGAGCAATGAGAATCGTTTGATACTATCACTATGTCACAGTGATAAAATATTTTAAAAAAACTAGAATGATCGTATCATTCTCGGGTTTAATCACTTGAATCAAGTGAACTTTAATATCATGGATCAGTCTAAGGGTTTAGACATCACCCAAAAGAATCAAAGATATAGATTTGATGTCGATAGCATCGCTTAGCCACCTCAAGTATTTATGATGATAAAGGAGGGTTCGAATGATGAACCATCACTCATGCATTCACATGCAGGGTTCCAAATGGCCCTACTACTATTGCCTAAATAGAGTAAAATGAAAGGTATACATCCTACCATAATGGTGGTGTCAATGGAATAAACAGACCCATAGTTTTCTCCTTCCCACAACTGAAGGATAGCAAGGTCGATGTCGATAAGGAAAGCCCGACACAAGCAAAAACAAGGCTCGAATGCAAATCCAAAATAAATTAAATGGATTTCGTTCAATTATGTTTTATAATAGAAAATCTAAGAATTCGATGAAGTAAGAAAAGCATATAACATTGAAAACATTTCTAAATGATATGATCTTACCTCTGATAAAGCATCCAAATCAACCAGTTAAGAGATGAAGAATTCTTGAATACTATGGATACGGATTTTTCCCTATCTCACCAACCCAATCAATCTATTTTTCCTACTTTTTAGACCAAAATTCACCCAGTGTGTTCAATCGATTTCTCTCTTTTGCATTTTTGCATGATTTTTACACACACTAACACTGCATTTTTCCCAAATTGGATGGCTTTCATTAAGGTAACCACCCCACTTCCTGCATTTTTATTTTCCTCTGTTTTGGGGATTATGGGTGGCCATTCCACCCCTTCGAGACCATTAAAATTTGAATATGAAATAAATATTAACTATTATCTTAATATTCCTTCTTTTTTTCAATTTAATCATTTTAACATTGAACGGTTTCCAAGTGATAACATCAATTGTTTTCCTAGGTGGCATTTTATTATTTTCTAATTTTTCACTTAAGGAATTGTTTTCAACATTTTGAAATCGAAGAAAACAATTTCCCACACATTCTATGTTTTCACCTCTATTTCTTAAAATGGAATTATTGTCAAATAAACAAGGTAAGCAAATACTTCAACAAAATTGTTTTCCCTCAGCTTACCTATTTATCATTCATACATTTTGCAGAAGAAAAATTGTGTCTACCAAATTAGAAGTCAAATGCAAATGCTATGATTTCAATGGTGTGTACACATTCCATATTCCAATCTTTCTTACCGTTCATCATCTAGCTAAATACTCCCACCTCAACCATGTTCTCAGTCTTCATCTTGTTTCTGCATTCACACACTTGCACTTGCAGAGTTTCATCAGTAACTAATAACCAATGCTCAAAACAAAAAGATTCCATTTCACATCACAACATTCATCTTTCGTATTTAATCACATGAGTATAAATATATTTCAAATTACATTAAAATCTTAAATTTATCACAAGTCAACTGATAAATTTCATTTTCCATAATTATTTAAATAACTTAACATTTATTAAATGCAAGAATTTTTTTGAGACATGACAGTTTAGGTTTGTATATAACTTGAAACAACATTATGATATAAATATTTATAACCCTTTCTAAAACTAATATAGTTGTAAAATTTTATATATAAATTGAAACAAAATTTTCATACATGTAAGAGTAAGTGTAATTGAAGAACAAACAAACCATACATCTAATTTAGTTCAATGTAAATGAACAAGGCTATATGTGAAATGAAACAAGAAATGCATGTTCTACTAACATACCCCCAATTCTAACTCTTACAACCCTTAGCTGATCATGTTAACTGATATTATATACATACATACATACATATATATATGTATGTATGTATGTTACATAAATATATGTATATGTATATATATATATGTATATGTATATGTATATGTATATGTATATGTATATCTACATATACATATATATATATATATATGTATATGTATATGTATATATATATATATGTATATCTATATCTATATCTATATATATGTATATGTATATATATATATATATGTGCATGTATATGTATATGTATGTGCATGTATATGTATATGTATGTTACATATATATACTACATACATATATATAATCAGTTATGGGGTTACACATAACTTGAAACAACATATTCATACAAATATTTATAACCCTTTCTGATACAACATTATAATATTTATATATAACCAAATTCAACATTATGATATAAATTGAAACAACATTTTCACACATGTAAGAGTCACTATAATTGAAGAACAAACAAACAATACATTTAATTCACTTCAATGTAAATGAAAAAGGTTGTATGTCAAATGAAACAAGTAATGCATGCCATACTAGATCATATCCCCAATTCTAACTCTTACAACCCTTAGGTGGTCATGTTAATTGATATATATATATACATACCTACATACATACATACATATGAACATATATATACATACATACATATATACATACATATATACATACATATATATATGTACATACATACATATATATAATCAATTAGGGTTTATATATAACTTGAAACATCATTATGATATTTATATATAACTTCAAATAAAATTATGATATAAATTGAAACAACATTCCATACATTTAAGAGTCATTGTAATTGAAGAACAAACAAACCATACATCTAATTCAATTGAATGTAAATGAAAGGGTATTTTTCAAATAAAACAAGAAATGCATGTTATACTATCATTTTCCCAATTATAAATCTTATAACCCTTAGGTGATCATATTAACTGATTTTATATATACATATAAATATATATACGTACATACATACATATATATAATTAGTTAAGGGGTTATATATAACTTGAAACAACATTATGATATTTATATATAACTTCAAACATCATTATGATATAACTTGAAACAACATTTCCATACTTGTGAGAGTCACTATAATTGAAGAACAAACAAACCATACATCTAATTCACTTAAATGTAAATGAACAAGGCTATATGTAAAATGAAACAAGCAATGCATATTATACAATCATATCCCAAATTCTAACTCTTACAATCCTTATGTGATCATGTTAATTAATTATATATATATATGTATATGTATATATGTATGTATGTATGTATGTATATATATGTATGTATATACATATATACATATATATATGTACATACATACATATATATAATCAGTTAGTTGTTATATATAACTTCAAAAAACATTATGATATAAATTGAAACAACATTTTCATACATGTAAGAATCATTGTAATTGAAGACCAAACAAAACATACATCTAATTCACTTCAATGTAAATGAATAGGGCTATATGTCAAATGAAACAAGAAATGCATGTTATACTATCATATCCCCAATTCTAACTCTTACAACCCTTAGGTGATCATGTTAACTAATTATATATATACATATAAATATATGTACATACATATGTATAAATATATATACATACATACATATATATAATCAGTTAAGGAGTTATATATATCTTGAAACAACATTTTCATACTTGTGAGAGTCATTGTAATTGAAGAACAAAAAAATTGAAGTAGGGAGGGGGTGACACAAAATCCTCTCCACTGACTTAATTTCAACACAAGTATGAAAGAAACTGCAACATGCAACTTGCATTAAAATGGAAAATCTGCAATTACAAAATAATAAAGTCTCGTTGAGACTATGGGCACCACATATGCCTTTTACAACATCATAGAATTCATTACAAAAATCTGCAACATTCCATAGAATTTATGTGCTTCTCAAGCACTACAACCAACCCACATGCACACGATGTCACTCCTCAACAATGGCTGCAATAAAATTCTTGAAGCCTTCACACTTTGCTGCAATTTCTACTTAGAGAAAAATCCACCTTAGTTGTGAGTTTCCTGCCTTTGAAAACTAACTCCAAAATGTAAATGAATTATCTTTTATTACCAGCTTTCCAAATCTGCCTAAATGAAATGAAATTCAATTTCATTTCCATTTCAAACTTAAAAATCATCTTTCCTAAAAATCCAAGGAGAGAATTTCTAAATTGAAATTCAAAGAAATCAAAAAGCAAACTTCTCACTTGTGCAAGCAACCAGTCTCACACACACTTTACCGACAATTTCAAAAATTGAACTCACTCATCAAAGTTGCCAATTTGATCAAATGGGCACCCACTTTGATAGTCCCTATTTTTTAGGTATTTGTGGAAGTTGAGATTTTGTTTTAAATTAAAATCTTAAAAATCACCTTTAACTTACAAAAATCCAAATTTTGAATTTTTGCACTTCCATTTCCTTTGCAACACCTGCTTTTTCGGGCATAATCATTCAACATGAATTGTTAATTTAATTTAATTTAAAATTACATTATTACATTAATTACAAATATTTGTGGCAAAAATTTATTGAAAACCAAACAAAATTAAATTTTTTTTTTTTTTTGGTTGATGCAAGATTGCATGAGCCCATGGATGTTCCTGCATCAAACACCCATGGTAGGAAGAAAATTTTCTATGAGAAAAGCTCATGAACATTTGAATATTCTATGTTCACGCTGGATCCACTTCTCAACCTCATCATTCTGAACATTTTGTTTTCCCTTTGCCTACAATATGCTATCTCTTCTCCTTCATTCTTTCCCTCTTTCTGCCTTTGTTCACAAAATTCAGCTCCCACCATTTTACACTATGCAATTTTGGAAAACAATAATTAACATCCTTCTCTTCATTAAATAAAATGAAATCATGTGTTACCTCCCTTTTTGTTGCTGCTGCAACAAGTTGATTACCACCCTCCTTCAACTCAACTTTGTGCTCCTTTTTCTCCACGTCTTCTACAAGACAATTTTTAGTTGCATTCACCTCTTTCTTTTCATCATCTTCTTCTATAATTTCTCCCTGAAATAATTTTTCTAATTTTCTCATCTCCTCTTTCAATAAGAAAATATTTTCTTCTTCTTCATTCCCTTTATCAAATCTAGGACTATCAAAATCCACTTTTGAAATTACTATACTTTCATCCATAACTTCATCTACTTCTTTTGTATGTAAATTTTCACTAACAAAATTAATAGATACCTCTTTTCTACTGTGATATCCTTCTCCTTTTCACCATTTTCCTTGTCCTTGCTAAATCCTGCAAACAATACATTTTCAAATGAAACAAAATCTTTAAAATTACCATTAAATTTATGATCTGCAGTGACTGTTTTCTCTTCTTTCTTTCTCCATCTTTCCTTTATTTTTCTTAACTTTTTGCTGTCCTATTTCAACAAAACATTCTTCTTCCCAAATCTCTTTTCTTGTATTCCCACTTTCTCCTTAATCAACTTTTCTAACACATCTACTTGAGCCTGGAGTTTTTCAAATTCTTCACGGTAATTCTTATTTTCCACTTCTTCCCAATAATTTTCCCAAAATAAAATTCTTGCAGGCCTCCTCATGATCCATCCCATCCTCTTTGGTATAGACTGCCTCATGTATGGTGATCTGTCTACACACAAATTACACACACCACAAGTCCTAGTGCAAACTGCCTCATATTCGGCGTTCTACTTGTACACTCAGGAACTCCTGCTCTGATACCACTGAAGCAAGGGGGTGACACAAAACCCTCTCCACTGACTTAATTTCAACACAAGTATGAAAGAAACTGCAACATGCAACTTGCATTAAAATAGAAAATCTGCAATTACAAAATAATAAATTCTCATTGAGACTATGGGCACCACATATGCCTTTTACAACATCATAGAATTCATTACAAAAATCTGCAACATTCCATAGAATTTATGTGCTTCTCAAGCACTACAACCAATCCACATGCACACTCTGTCACTCCTCAACAATGGCTGCAATAAAATTCTTGAAGCCTTCACACTTTGCTGCAATTTCTACTTAGAGAAAAATCCACCTTAGTTGTGAGTTTCCTGCCTTTGAAAACTAACTCCAAAATGTAAATGAATTATCTTTTATTACCAACTTTCCAAATCTGCCTGAATGAAATGAAATGAAATGAAATTTCCATGTCAAACTTAAAAATCATCTTTCCCAAAAATCCAAGGAGAGAATTTCTAAATTGAAATTCAAAGAAATCAAAAATCAAACTTCTCACTTGTGCAAGCAACCAATCTCACACACACTTTACCGACAGTTTCCAAAATTGAACTCACTCATCAAAGTTGCCAATTTGATCAGATGGGCACCCACTTTGATAGTCCCTATTTTTTAGGGATTTTTGGAAGTTGAGATTTTATTTTAAATTAAAATCTTAAAAATCACCTTTAACTTGCAAAAATCCAAATTTTGAATTTTTGCACTTCCATTTCCTTTGTAACACCTGCTTTTTCGGGCATAATCATTCAACATGAATTGTTAATGTAATTTAATTTAAAATTACATTATTACATTAATTACAAATATTTGTGGCAACCATTTATTGAAATAACACAAACCATACACCTAATTCATTTCAATGTAAATGAATAAGGGTATATGTAAAATAACACAAGTAATGCATGTTATACTTTCATATCCCCAATTCTAACTCTTACAACCCTTAGGTGATCATGAAATATATGTGTGTGTGTGTAGTGTTGAAAAAAGTAACCCTTTTTCACACTTAATTTGGGAATAAGTGATATTGAATTGACCTAATAATGCCTTGATTCAATGTTGTAATGTGTTGTACACATTCACATTAATCTAGGGCCCCTTTTTAACAAAATGTACTTAAATTGTACCTTATTTAGGGTGTTGTGAAGTGTTGAATTACACTTTCACACTTATCTAAAATTTAATTATTAATTGAGCCTAATGTGGCCCTTAAATTTAAATTTAAGACTTATTAATGACACTTTTTGAAAGATCTATCTCGACACCCAATAATCAACTTGCATAACATTAAATTTGGAAAAATCAAGGTCCTAGAAAATGGTGCTAGGGCCCATTTGCCTTTAGTGGTGAATGGGTCCTCCTCACATAGGACACCCCTTTTTGAATTTAATTTTGGTGGGATTCTAATTATTTTCAATTCTAGATCTGGTGTCAGCTTGAATTATTTGAATTTCAAGGTTAATCTCTAGATTTAGTATAAATATGGGGTTAATTCACATAGTTTCATCCTAGCAACTTTGAGAAATAATCCTAAAACTTTACAAGAGCATTATAGAGAAGTTCCAGAGCATTTTCAAGGGCATTCAAAGGCAGATTATTGAGAGTTTATTGCAGCAATTCAAGATCATTCCATCATGTCAAAGGCATAGTTCATTCAAGCATGTTGTTGAGCTAATATTGTTGATGTAGCATTGGAGATCTACTTGAAAGCATTGTTTCATATCTTATTTGAGATCAAGATATACATTATTCATGGCCACTTCATGTTAGTTTACAAATTTACATTCCAATACAACTTCCAAGGTATTAACATTGCATGTTTCATGTTTATGCTTCAATTTCATTATTTCATCATTTTATTTAATTACCTACAAGGGTTTTGACCTAGGAAAACCCCTATTCACTAACAATCAACGAGTTTTCCTCCTCTTGAATGTGTATTTATAGATTTACGGGTTGAAAATCAAGTGGAGAGAAAGTTTGAAGCAAAATTGTCCAAGTTGTCAAGTTGCAAAATTGCCATTCATAGTGCAAGAATAGAGAAAGAAGGCTACAAAATTTGCTACAGGTTTTTGAGAGCTAACAACCAAGGATTTGAGAGTGTAGGAATCAAGGAAGAGAACCCAGATCTCAATTTTAGAAACCCTAATAGGGACCCATTGACCACTAAAGGCGAATGAGTCGTTTGTGACCTAAAAACAAGCTTCTTACAGCAAGGTACACATCATTTTAAGCTCTCAAAACTTCCCTCATAGTTTCTATAATAGTTAGGATTAGTTTTTTATTGTTATTTGGTATTTTGACCTTCATAATTGAATGTTTCATAGTGAATATTAATGGCTCAACATCTTGATCCATTCACCTTGATGAACCATATTTTTCTATGTTTCATTTTGGTGAACCTGACCTATTGAGTATTGCAATTTTCTAATTTTGAAGTCTTTCAATGTATCCTAGGTTAGATCTTTCATTCATTTGTATCTCATTTACATTGAATTAGATCTCATTTAGGGTTTCTTACTTTGCATTCAAATTTGCATCTCATTTAGGGTTTAGAATTGCATTGCTTTGCATTTCTTAAATCTAAAAAATACAAAAACAAATTAGTCATTTTTGCATATCATTTAGATCTCATACAATTGCATTTCAAATTAGGTCTTTGTATTCATCATTCCATTGCATTTCTAGAAATTATGAAATTGAAAGTTACTATCTCCAACCAGAAACTGAAAGATATTACATAAAGCTTGAAAAATATTCAAAAATAGTTAAAAAAACCCTAATCAAGGACCCTTTCACCTTTACTGGCAAATGAGTCCCTGATCAAGCTGGACCTAAACTTTTTGGCATTTGAAAAGCATTAAAAATTACTCAGAAATCAATTAAAACATTTCAAAAATACTTAACCAAGACCCATTTTCCCTTACTAGCGAATGAGTCCCTGTTAGATCCTAATCTAAATTTTTTGGAAATTGAAATCTCAGTTTTAGGCTTATGTTTGCTGTTGTTACTTTCTTGTTTCAATTTTTATGATTTTTTGTTTCATCAAATTTAGTGCATCTAGCTTAATTTGCTTCATTTTAGTGCATTGTCAAAAATCAAAATTGCATTTACAACATTTCATTTTCAGTTTATTGCATTTTTTAATCAGCAAATTACTTTGTTTAGATCTAAAAATATGAAAATGGATAAGTGTTTTAGCAATGTGTGGAAGTCCTTGTTCTCTTTGGTTGATGTTTCAACTTGTGTTTTTGGCAATGACCCTAATGCACTTGAACCTACTCATCCTCACACAACTCCTAATGCATGTCCTCCTCGTGATGTTGAAATCATTGGAGAAGATGATGATAGCATGAACAATTTCATAAATTATTTCCTTAACAACCTTGAAGATAATGCATCCTTCTATCCTTCCATGAAACAACCAACACCTCTTGAGATGTTTGGTCTTTTACATCCTGAAATTGAGTCACAAGCTAAGCCTAAGTTCCCTACCACAGGTGTCCCTAGTTCCTCTCATTAAGAAAACATTCAACCATTCTATGTTAACAAGGTAAAAAATACTCCTATCAATCTAGAAGAGACATATGGAAACAGATTCATGATTTTAAGTAAACAAGGATGTGATACAAGTGAACATGAAATTCATCAACTCCTAGAGAAAATACCAACTGAATATACCAAAGGATTAGGATTTCAAGATCCCCTCCTGACATATGTGTTATTCTTCCTAAAGAACAACCAATGCCTTGTAACGATGATAGGATTGTCTTAGATCCCCCCTGACATAAGTGTCCTCCTTCCTAAAGAACAACCAATTCCTTGTAATAATGATCAAGAAGACAAAGTCATTTCAGAACCCCCTGCTCTATTTCCACCTAGAGAAATTGGTGAATCTAGCAAGCATCGAAGGCCTTGCAAACTCAAGAAACTAGAATTCCCTTATCCACCAACTACAGTTGAAAGGAATTTACAAATACTTCTACACAAAGGACTTATTACATTACCACCTATGCGATAAAACCGATTCCCAAATCCTAAGAACAACACATCTCATTGTCGCTACCATAGAGTTTTTGGGCATAGTGTTGATGAATTTCATGCTTTAAAATGAATATTTAAAGAATTTGAACCCATAGAAGTAATCCCTTAAGCAGGATGCCCTTCTGCTCCTTTCCATGTAATAGTTGTAGGGTCTTAAAAATTCTCACTATTGCATGTTATACATTCATGGAAAATCATTTCCTTATTGTAAGGAGCAGAATATCATCACCTACCTTGGCTCATCCTTGTCCTGCATTTATTGGGGGCATAGGTTAGTTAGCCTTCTCCTAGTTTTGGTACACGTTGGTGTCCCTTTGGCTAGTTTTCCACCTTTTGTTTATACAAACCGAGATTGGGATGTGGACAACCTGCTTTAGGTTGACTCGTATGTGCCTTGCTAGTCTTTTTCTTTTTCATGTTTCTTTATGTGATTGCATGTGCATAATGTGATCCCCTATGACATTTTGTTTGATGTGTCTCTCTCTCTTTTTGTACATTCCTCTATATGTACTTACATTCTTCTCTATGTCGTATGCATTTTTCATTTGTCTTGTATTTTCCTTTTAGGGATGACGCAAGGCATCAAGACATCCATGTCACTTCCATGTTGACCCAAAAGCTTTCTTTTATATTTTTCATTTGTCTTGTTTTTTTCCTTTTGGGGATGATGCAAGGCATCAAGACATTTAGGTCTCTTCCATGTTGACTTGAAATACTTCTTCATTGTTTTCGCTTTATTTGTGTCATTCTTCCAGTTCTATGAGTATTTGGGGAATGATGACAGTTTCAAGCACTTAAACAAGAATGTAGCAAAGACATACTGACCCTAAATCCATAGATCCCTTAAATATTTTTGGGGGCAACCCTTCCTTCCTATTTCATGGCATAGCTTTATTTCAAAAACATATGACTTGGCATAGGGTTTTTCGAGGAAAGCTCTCATGTCTTAGGACAAAACATCGGCTACTTTAAAGTTATTGCTCATAGTAATAGTGTTAGCAACCACTTTAAAGTGGTGGAATACATCAATGACATATTTTGGAATATTTCATGGCATGATTTTTTTTCTTATGATGTGTCCTTTTCTTGGTGGTTTCATTGGGTTTGATGTCGTCCTTGAGAGTGCAATATTTCTAAGCATATGATCTCCCTTCATGGAATGATGCGAAATGAGAGGCATCCCATAAGTGGCGATTCGATACTCTTTGAATTTTCCTCTCTTGGAGAAATTAGGCATGATGTTCCCTAAGAATAAGACCTTACACAAAAAAAGAAAAATCCCCTTTAACAAAAACCTACATAAATGATATTCAAAAGCATTTACAAAAAAGCATTACATTGTGGTGCCTTATCGAAGTTGTCAGGAGGATAACTTCGGTATGGTATGGGAGGCTAATATGATTCTCTCATTTTCCACCTCGTTGAGACAACTCACCTAGTGGACAGATTGAGGTTCCACTACCCTAGAGTGAGCAGTGCATGTTACAGACAAATAAGCCTGTTCCACATGATGTTGGAACAGTTGTGCTTCATCGTTTGTTTTTCTTTAATTTTATTGGCCTTTGATAGGGTATGGCTATGTGCCTTTGTTATTGCTGCATACTTAAGTGTCTTGAATGTCTAATTTAGTGTGAGCTTTTCATGGGGGAAAACTCTCATTAAAGTGGGGAAAAAATGTAGTGTAAAAAAAAGTAACCCTTTTTCACACTTAATTTGGGAATAAGTGATATTGAATTAACCTAATAATGCCTTGATTCAATGTTGTAATGTGTTGCACACATTCACATTAATCTAGGGCCCCTTTTTAAAAAAATGTACTTAAATTGTACCTTATTTAGGGTGTTGTAAAGTGTTGAATTACACCTTCACACTTATCTATGGTTTCCTTATTAATTGAGCCTAATGGGCCCCTTTAATTCAAATTTAAGACTTATTAATGACACTTTCTAAAAGATCTATTCCAACACCCAATAATCAAATTACATAACATTAAATTTGGAAAAATCAAGGTCCTAGAAAAAGGTGATAGGACCCATTCTCCTTTAATGGCGAATGGGTCTTCCTCACATAGGACACCCATTTTTGCATTTAATTTTGGCGGGATTCTAATGATCTTCAATTCTAGATCTGGTGTCGGCTTGAATTGTTTGAATTTCAGGGTTAATCTCTAGATTTAGTATAAATATGGGGTAATTCACATAGTTTCATCCTCGCAACTTTGAGAAAGCACTCTAATAATTTACAAGAGCATTATAGAGCACTTCAAGAGAATTTTCAAGGGCATTCAAATGCAAATTATCAAGATTTTATTGTAGCAATTCAAGATTATTCCATCATTTCAAAGGCATAGTGCATTCAAGCATGTTGTTGAGATAAGATTGTTGATGTAGCAGTGAAGATCTACTTGCAAGCATTGTTTTATTTCTTATTTGAGATCAAGATCTACATTCTTCGTGGCCACTTCATGTTATTTTGTAGATTTACATTCCAAGACAACTTCCAAGGTATCAACATTGCATATTTCATGTTTATGCTTCAATTTCACTATTTCATCATTTGGTTTAATTAGGAAAACCCCTATTCACTAACAATCAATAAGTTTTTCTCCTCTTGAATGTGTATTTGCAGATTTACAATTTGAAGATCAAGTGGAGAGCAAGTTTGAAGCAAAATTGTCAAAGTTGCCAAGTTGCAAAATTATCATTCATAGTGTAAGAACACAGAAAGAAGGCTACATAATTTGCTTCAGGTTTTCGGGAGCTAACAATTGAGGATCTGAGAGTGCAAGAATCAAGGAATAGAACCTAGATATCAGTTTCAGAAACCCTAGCAGGGACCCATTCACCACTAAAGGTGAATGTGTCCTTTGTGACCTAAAAATAGGCTTCTTGTAGCAAGGTACACATCATTTTAGGCTCTCAAAACTTTCCTCATAGTTGCTATAACAATTAGGATTAGTTTCTGATTGTTATTTTGGTATTTTGACCTTCATAATTGAATGTTTCATAGTGAAAATTAGTGGCTCATCATCTTGATCCATTCACCTTGATGAACCCTATTTTTCTATGTTTTAGTATGTATATATATATACACATACATACATACATATATATATATATATATAATATCAGTTAGGGGTTATATATAACTTGAAACAACATTATGATATAAATTGAAAAAACATTTTCATACATGTAAGAGTCACTATAATTGAAGAACAAAAAAACCATACATCTAATTCACTTCAATGTAAATGAACAAGGGTATATGTTTAATGACACAAGCAATGCATGTTTATTTTCATATCCCCAATTCTAACTCTTACAACCCTTAGGTGATCATGATATATATATGTATATATGTATATATGTATATATATGTATATTTATGTATATACATACATATATATATGTATGTATATATTTATGTATGTATATATATATATGTATGTATATGTATATATATGTACATACATATATATACATACATATATATGCATACATATATATATATACACATATACATACATATATATGTAAATATATATATACATGCATATGTATATATATAAACATACATATACATACATACATATATACATACATACACACACACACACACACACACACACACACACACACACACATATATATATATATAACATTTGAGGGTATCATATACTCAACTGTTAAGGGTTTCATGCACCTATATTTTAGCGGATTGTGTTTATGTAAATGGCATAGTTTTATTAACATTATTAAAACAATTGTAAACTAAGGATGATAAGTGGAATGATATGTATGTAGGTATGCAAATGTTTTTGAAGAAAATCATGATATGAATGAATAATAAGCATACATTGAATAGTGTATACAATTGGAATCTTACAACAACTTTAAAATATACATACTTCAGGAAGTTGCAATTGGTGGGTAGAATTGGGGAGATGATATTATAACATGCATTGCTTGTTTCATTTGACATATAGCTTTGTTCATTTACAATGAAGTGAATTAGATGTGTCCAGTTTGTTTGTTCTTCAATTACAATGACTCTTACATGTATACAAAATGTTGTTTCAATTTACATATAATCTTTTACAATCTATCAGTTTCAGAAAGGGTTATAAAAAATTATATCATAATGTTGTTGGAAGTTATATATAACCCCTAAACCAGGATATATATATATATATATATGAAACTATGCATGCTTGCATACCTAGATATGCATATACATACATACATGCATACATAGATATGCATATACATACATATATATGCATCTATACGTGCATACATATGTATGCATGTATGGAATGCATACATACATACATATACATAGTTAATATTTATATAATATATAAATATAAAAAACTAAATTTATTACCAATTTAGGATTTAATTGCTATAAATGCATTTTAATTGCTATCAAAATGTCAATTGCATGTGAAGTTAGACATGGCTCAAGTAGAATGTAGTATCAAAAGGGTAGAGAGGATGTTGGGGTTGTGGGTAATGTTGTGTGAGGGGTTCACGACAGTGATGGAAATAGAGTTGGCAAAACAATAGGTTCATGAAACCCTTAAGATTCTACCATATCAAACCCATAAATGGTATGTATATATATACACATAGTCGACCAAATGATAGGTTCATGATACCTTTAATAGGGTGAGATATAAACATTTTTTAAAGATATTGTGGAACCATGAATATATCTTTTAGCTTATTGTGTTTATATATACACACATTCAGCCAAAATATAGCTGCAATAAACCCTTAACATTTGACCATATGATACCATCAAATATTGTGAATATATTTATAGAGATTACAGAGATAGATAAGAGAAATGTCACATATGTATACATTTTTTAAAGATATTATAATTGCATAAACATATCTTTTGGTCGACTGTATGTGTGTGTATATATACATATAGTCAGTCAAAAGATACCTGCAAGAAACCCTTAACATTTGAGCATATGATAAGCTCAATATTGTCAATATATTTATAGAAATTGTAGAGATGGACAAATGAAATGTCACAAATGTACACATTTTTTAAAGATATTGCAAATATATTATTATATCTTTTGGTTGGTTGTGTGTATATATATATGCACACAGTCTATCACAAGATAGTTGCATGAATTTCATATGAAATGAAACAATATTTTCAATACTATAAAATAGATTTCATAATATTTCATAAAAACACATGCAATGGATAGATATTGTTGTTGTGAGGTCGGAAGATAACCTCACTTGTGATGGCATAAGTTTACTATTTTCCTTAGGCAATGGAAGTGTTCATAAACATAGTACAAGTGAAAAAACATCATCATGACTTGCTCACATTGTCTCCACTATTGATCATGAAGTGCACCACCCTTGGTCCTTCAATAGAGGATGTTATGTATAGACACAAGGCATGAATGGTGTTGCAGAGAACCAAAATAAAACCCTAGCAAATAAAAAGAATGTAGAAGTTATTCCCAAAAGGCTGATGATGGAGGGGAGAGGGGAAGTTAATATAAATTTCTTGCGCATTAAATTTGCAAGGACTAGTGTGGCAAGAAATGGGTAAGTAGGAACCATGCGTCTATCAATGGTCGATGCCACTTTTAGCATCAAGAAATGTGATTTTTTGTAAACCACTCAAAATGAGTTGGAAAACATGCAATTTTTTCTCCTAATTAAATTTATGTAGGTTACCAGGTGGAAAATCTGGGGTAGGCAAAAAAAATTAATGGCCAACGTGGAATCTGTTGACGTGGACCCCTCACACAACATAGCCTTGACCACCATTAGGCCCTCTCCCTTAGAGAAAACATGTAGAATGGATAGATGTGGTTTATAGACTAAAAGTGCATTCATAAGCATCTTTCACGTGTGAAAGACCATGAAGAAAAATGTCAAGTAGATGGAAAAATGAAGCATTGACATGCAAGAGAGTCCAAACACAAGATGGAAAATACCCATCTGAGGCATGAAATGAGAAGATGGAAAATACCAAAAGAGGAGTGGTCGGATAGGATTTTTTTTTTCTATTCATTGGAATTAGTAGAGACAGAGTGAAACTATATTATGCAGTGTAAGGCTTATGAGGACATCTAGTATGATTAAATGGATTTTCTAAAATTCAAATCTTTAGTGACCTTGTTTGAAGAGGAGAAGATAGCAAAACCAATAAGTTACCTCATCAAAATGCATAGTAGAAGAAACAAAATCAGCAAAAAGTTAGAAAACAACAAGTAATTATGGGGTCGTTAGTTGTTTTGTTTATTTAAGGTGATTTGAATTCCATTTTTTTAGCCCCATAAATTGGTTGGTCTCATGGGCATAAACAAAAACTTTTGATTCATTCATTCAAAAGTCAGTTTTATATTGGCATAGTTATGATTAAAAAAAAAAATTACCTACCTCTGAAAGGAATCTTATCTTTGTCCTTAGAGACAGAGATAAAAATGGTTTTTTTTATGTTTATTTTTTTCTATTCATAATCACTCTTTTAACATTTTTTTTTGTGTGAAGTATCTTTATTTTTATATTTTATATTTCAATAAATTTTGTTCGTATAGATCAATTTTACAATTATTTGTACATTTACACTAAAGGCATTCCCTTACGAAAAAGAGTGAATTAATTATTGAAATTGACAATTGAAAATGTATTAAAGGGTAAGTGCACCAAGATGTGATACAAAAAGGGGCTCTTAAGATGTCACTTTTCTTCTAAAATCAACAAAGTCTGATATTCGATGAGAAAATGAAAGTATTTACGCTCAAAATTTGAAGATGCAACAAGAGCAAGAGTTGTAGTGCTCTGAATCTAATTTCTAAACTACTATTTTTTTAAATGGTGAAGATTAAGGGTTTCAAAAAGGGAGAGCACACAAAGTGGTCCTATTTTTTGCAAAAAAACATAACATAGCATCTAGTGTGCTCCCCCTAAAATGTTTTTTTTTTTAGAATTTCAAACTTTGCTTCAATGAGAAATTAGCTAACACCATGTAGTTTATGCTAGATTTTTTTAGCTAATTTTTAATTAATATATGTTTTTTTACTAATTTTTGAAGTGGACACATCCTGAAAAATAGAAATTTGAGCGTGCTTCCCCCTAAAAAATTTAAAAACTAATTGAAAATTATTATTTTTTATTTTTCAACATGTGAAGAATGGAGTTTAGTTTCTAAAAATGTAATTTGATGAACGAGTAAAAAACTATACCCAAAATACCACATGTTGGTTTTTGACAAAAAATGGACACACTTAAAAAAGGAATTGAAGATAAAAACCTTAACATAATCAAAACATGAAAAAAATTATATGGTTAGATATCTAAGAGAGATATTAACGTCATTGTGGTATTTTTATAAATTTGTATTGAAACACATGCAAACTTGATGGAGAGCATGACCAAAAATGTGAATTTTTTTACCTTTTCAAAAAAAACATCTTTGGCATGAAATGGTCGTCCAACCCTTTGGTTTGGATGCCTGAGGTAAATCCAACCCAAAGGAGTGGTTATTTTCAATGTAAATCATTTTGTGAGCTCCAAATTTGATGCTAGCCAACAAAATGCATTTTTAGAATGTTAGATCCAAATTCTCTCTCTTTCCTTCTCTCCCCCACTTTGATTAAAGCTTAGAGTTTAGGGTTTACGATTGATGATGGATAGTTGAGGTTTTACCTTTCACTCCCTCTCTACCTCCTTCCCTCTCTACTGATACTTTCCTTTCTATCTCCCTCTCTTCTCTCTCTCACCTCTCTAGGTCTCTCCCACCCTCTCTCCCTCTCAACCTTGCCTTCCCTCCTTACCCACATCTCTATCCCTGCCTCCCTACCTCTCTCTTCTTCTCTCTCCCTCTATTATTGCTTGTCTCCCATCTCTCTCCATTCTCTTGATCACTACCTCTCCCTCCCACCCTCGCTCTCTCCTCATCTTTAGGTCTCTCCCTCCTTCCCTCTTTACTATTGGCATTGGTTGTCATTGATTTCAAACACTTGAGGAGATTATTACATATGCTTGGTGATATTGTTGTATTCTTAGCATTGGTTATCATTGTCATTGATGTATTGGTGAGATTATTGTAGTAGTTGTATTGTTGGCATTGGTTGTCTACACTTGAGGAGATTGTTATATTATTGTTTTTCATTTTTTTTCATTGTTGACAAGATTCAATTTGGGTTGTCATTGATGTATGATGATGTGTTGTTGATGTTCATGGTTGGATGTCATGCCTCATTCGAGATTAAGGTAATATTATGTATGATTGTTGTCAGGGGAGTTGTATCATGATGGTATATTAATATTAGGATTAGAAATAATGTTGTTGGTGGAGATATGTTGATGGTCTCTAGTATGGTGTATGTTCTCTTCTATTGTTCCTAAATAAGTATGTGTTGTTACAAGGTTGTTCTAGCATCCGCAAGTGGGTAAGAAGTTTATGTTTTAGAATGGTGTTGTGAAGACTTTTTGTGAGAATGCTTTGCATTCCTCCATTATTGAAGATATGGTCTTGCAATTTTTGATTCAAAGTTTGTATTCTTTAGATGTTGCACTCCTATATTTTTAGGTCACTAGTGTTGTCGAGGAGGTTTTTGTTAATTGCACAAGGTTGGAAGTGTTGTTGGTTGATTGGATTGGTCTAAAAAATGCTTGACATTTCTCCACATTGATATTTCTCCTCTTGCAGCTTGGTGGATGTGATCTTAATGTCTATGTAGTGTCTTAGTTCCATTTTCTTATATAGAAGTGGTACACAAGTTGTTCTATTAATGTTATATCTCATTTTTATGCATTTGGTGCTTCTATGATGTGGTATTATGTTTGTATTTGATTTGTGGTGGTTGTTGGTGGCATGAAAGTATGAAAAAAGTGTTTGGAATTATTGTTGTATTTTCAAGGAACATCTCTTTGTGATCCACACATTAGTGGTTGATCTCTTTTGGTGTCGCATTATGTTTGAGTTGGTCTTTTGGTAATTTGTGGATATCTGGCCAATAGGGTTGGCTACCTTGCTTGTGCTATGTGCTTGAGGTTTTATGCCAATATATGAAGTTGTGTTAAGATGTATTTTGGTCTTGACCTATCTTGGTTAGAACCGCATTAAGTGAATTTAATTAGAAGTATGTTTTTGGGATGACTAGTATTGTGCTACACGTTTCCTTGTTGTTGACTTGAGTTAATATGTGTCAGCATGTCAGTTGTTTGGGATCACATTGGAAGATGTAATAAGGTTTGGGACCGCATTGATGTTTTGTGGCCGACTTGTTGAGATTATTATTTATCTTCTTCTTGGACAACCTAATTGATGTTTTTTGTTCTTGCAGTGGATAAAAATGAAAGATAAAATTAGTTGCAAAGTAAGAGTGTGTAGAATGTATTTAATATCTCATAGAAGTGTGAAAGTGTGTGGAAGAAAGATCAAATGTGTGTTAATGCCTCAATCAATAGCTCATGTATTGTTGACATATTCTATAAATTATAAACTTTCATGTATCCTACTCTGAGATAGTGAATCTCATCAGGTTTTTGTATCTTTCCCTAGAGTTGTGTGCTTCAGTCTACAAGTCCTTTATATCTTTCCCTAAGGTTTTTTGCCTTATTCTGCAATTCTTTTAGTAGTGAGCCTTTTTTGTAAGCAGTGAGCTTCATATATTGTGAATTAACTCTCACCGTGGTTTTTCCCTCATTGGGTTTTCCACGTAAATTTGGTGTCATCTTGTGCATGTGTGTTCCTTATTTTATCTTTCATTGTTGTTGATATGTTTAAGGTTGAATAGTTTTATCTTTCATTGTTGTTATTCTGGTTAAGAGTTGTTGAAATTTTTAAGAGACTAAATTTTTGTATCTTCCATTATTGTTGATCTATTTAAGGGTTTCTAGTTGGTTTAAGAAGTTTGAATTGTACTGGAGGTCTTAAGTTTTGGAGGGGTTTAATTTTTTGAAGATATTGATTCACCCCCCTTCTTAATATTTGATGTGTTCAACAATTAGTATCAGATTGAATTTCCTCTAAAGAAGCTTAACCACTTGAGGAAATACCTAGGATGGCACATGATGGGTCATACAAGTGTCCTAGGTTTGATGGGACTAATTACACTTTTTGGAAATTAAGGATGGAAGGCCATCAAAAATCTCTTTGGGTTTGGTGTTTAGCAATCAATCAAGGATGGTCATGTTTCTCTCGCTACACCTCCAACAGATCTTGTTGAAATTAGGTTGTATGAGAATAATGCCAAGGCTAAGAATTATATCTTGTGTGGTTTGGTTGATTCAGAACTCTTGAAGGTGATGAATTAAAATTCTACTAAGGATATTTGGGAAAAACTTAGGAACATATATGAAAGAGACAACAAAGTAAAGAAAGCTAAGATGCAAATTTTTAGGAGCATATTTGAGACCCTCAAGATGACAGAGGATGAAGACATTGCAATTTATATGCTTCAAGTACATGAAGTAGTTTTTGGCATCACAAGTCTTGGTGGTGTAGTAAAATAAGATGAAATTATGAAGAAAGTTCTAAGATCTCTTCCTAAATCCTATGGTCATAAGGTTTTTGCTATTGAAGAATCTAAAGAATTGGATAAGTATTCAATAGATGAAATTTTTAGCGCTCTCACAGGATTTGAAATGAGAGAGTTTGACAAAAATGTTCCAAAGAAGGAAGTTGCATTCAAAACCAGTAAAAGAATAGAAGATGAATATGCAGATTAGGATGATGAATTTGATGAGGTTGAAGAAAACTTTGTAAGAATATTGAAGAAGGCATTGGAAAATACAAAGGTAAGTTACCTTTCAAGTGTTTCAATTGTGGGAGGATTGGTCATTTTGCATCTAAAGGCCCCTATAAAGAATATGATGATGATAACAAAAGATATAAGGTTAAAAAGAGTTTCTATTGGAAGGACAGTAGTTGTTCCTCAAATTATGAGGAGAATGATTCAAATGATGAAACCCTTTTTATGGATTTGGAAGCTAGTGACAAAAAGTGTGATGTTGAGAATTGTAACAAGTCTATCTCCTGTGTGATGAAGATATGTTTTCTTTTAAACTAGATCTAGATTCAATGGAACCTGAAGGTTGGGAATTCAATTCAAATGATTGGGAAATAGGTTTTGAAGGAAAACTCCAGTCTTCTTTAGAAGATCTGAATGAAGCAAGGGCATTAAATCATAAATATGAGAGCTTGCTTGAAAAATCAAAGGAAGAAACTATCAAAATGAATGTTCAAATAGGAGGTAAAAATAAAATAAAAGAGGTAGAAGGTGTGATCTCTGATTTGAAAGATAACTTCAATAATAAAGCTATTGAATACTTAAAACTTTATGTAAAGTACGTATCCCAAATAATAATAAATAAACCATAATTATATAAGAAATACATTCATTTGCAATAATTCAAGAGAAATACCTCATTACATGGCATGTCATCACTTGACATTACATTCTTACATAGGACAATTACATAGGACAATGAGGTACAATGGTTGACTTAGGTGATTCATCACCAATAAGTCAACACAATGAGAGTACAATTAACATACAAATACACTGGAATCATCCACAAATTATGTACAATCTGGAAGTACATATGCCAACAAAAATTCAATAAAAAATTGGAGATGTAAATAATATAGTCTCTAACTATCTTTGACTCTCACATAATCATATGCAAATCAATAGAAGAAAACATGATCCAGGTGTTTTTTCCACACAACCATGAAGCTTATGCTTCCCTAGAGAGTTCTTCCTGACATGAAGAACCACCAACCTTGCACGAGATGCTTTGCAAATATACAATGATGTACAAGATGGAATCTAGTGCATTCCTAGTATATCTACATGCATTTCTATCATACTAGAACATGTTATGATTGATATTAGGATATGGCAAAGAGAAATAATATAAAATAACCCATCTATTTCAATGGTCTACAAATGCTTGGACAAGCATATAGTCGTATATAGCTAAATCATGGTAGAACTGGAAAAAGCAATCTACGCTCCTTGATTCTGATGTTTGGCACTCATCTTGGAAGTAGCTTTCCATAATCACTCAAGAAGACAATGTATACACATTCATGGAAGGCAGTGACATATAAGATAATTTTAGTAAGAAAACACTCATAGAAGATAGTAAAATGCATAATGATCATAGTGAGTAATCTAGAGTAATCTAGAGTAATCTAAGGATGTTCAAGGGTAGTCTAAAGGTGAAAAATTATGAAAAACTGAAAATCCATTTTTTTGGTATTTTCTAGGTTCTAGTAAATCACATTTTTGGAGGTCTTTAGAGCAGAATTTGGGTTCAAGACTTTTGTCAGTCTCTTAAGATGAATAGAAGAGAATTGGTATTAAGCTATTGAAATTAGTCATCTTGGAAACCTTTCCAACGAGGTAAAGAAGTCATTAATCCGACCAGTAGACAACAAGTTAGGACCCTGCCAAGTTGGGGTACCTAATTTTACAACAACTAAAAAAACATTATAATTTTGTACATTTTTTTTTATTCTACAAAACTCTTCATTTCAAGTTTGTTGGATTGTGGAGACTATTGTAATTCCAAATTAATGTATATAAATAATTTTTGGATAAGTTAATGGGACTTTTGGATGCAAACAACCCTTTTGTTATGAGATATGCAATTTATCCATTTGTTTACAATACTTGTAGGTTTCTGCTTACCTAGTATTGTAATTAAAATTCTCTATTGAATTCAAATCATTGGTATCAGAGCAGGTATGCTCTTTTATGTTACATCACACATGGTTTGGTTATTGAAGGTGGGGATTGGAGACACATAATCCATCTGTCTACATCCCTTTGAGATGTAACCATCCAAAGATGTCAAAACTAAAAACATTAGACCCTATCAAAACCATGGGGGAAGAAGCCTTGAATAAATAGAGAAAAGAAATGATGAGCCAATTCTCTTGAATCCTTCAATATACCCAACAATCAAACGCAAACCATAAACCATTCAGTAGCCACACTCCATTCAAAGTGCAGGTGAATTTTGATATTCCAAATTTCAAAGACAAAATTGACATGGACACTATGGACAATTGGTTAACCAAGTTAGATAGATACTTCTCTACGAATAACTTTTATAGTGCCAAGAAGATAACATTTTCTCTTATCAAAGTTGAAGCTCATGTGAAACTAGCGTGGGAAGGTAAAATTAGCTCAAAAAGGAATGATTCTATAATAGCGGAAGAAATTACATGGGGGATTTTGTGGAATTAATCACAGAAGAGTATTATCCTAAATATACATATGAGGAAAAATATTACTTTGACAAAAGAAAGACCAAACAGTGCAGGATTACACCAATAAATTTCACACTTTATTAGTGAAGCTTGACATCCAAGATTCAAATAAGTATCGAGTGTTGAAATACTAGAGTGGGATGCATAGATACATTCAAACAAAGATATCCTTTCTAAACATTGAAACATTGGGTATTGCTTATAAATATTCCATGAAAATTGAGGAGAAATTCAAATGAAAGGGAAAGAAAGATTGCTTTGCAAATAATAAATCCAAGGATGAAAGTAGCAGGAAAACCCTAGGGAAAAAAGTTACCACCAAAAATTTCTCTTCTCAATCACCATCATGGAACACAAGAGTTCTCGGCATTATATGAAGGATTGCAAGGCTACAAAGACTTTGATGACAGAAACATATGAAGTAGATCAAAAGTTTGACATGTTACCCATAGACCCCTTTGAATAACAAAGTGGGGAAACAATTATTGAAGAACATCCATATGCCATCATTTCCATTATAAAAATCATACATCGAGAAGATGAGGAATTTCTATTTCATTCACAGATGTGGGTGAATCGAAAGGCTCTACACTTCAGAGTGGATAGTGGAAGTTAAAAGAATCCAATATCTATTGAAGTTGTAAAGAGATTAAATTTGAATACTAAACCTCACCTACAACCATACTCCATGGGATGGGTGAGTCAAGGAAGGGATATATAGGTAAAAAATAGTGTTTATTATCTTATTCCATCAAACCATTCAAAGATGAACTCATCTGCAATGTGGCACCCTTGGACGTATGTGATGTCTTGTTGGGAAAACCATATATGTATCAACACCATGGTGTATATGAACCAAGGCCACACAATGTTATTATCAAGGTTGGTGAATGGAAGTATTGAATTCCTAAGGTAATTCCTACAAATTTTGCTTCTTTAATTAGTGCAAAGAAATGTAGAAATTTGATTTCCCATACTAGATTTTTTGTACGAATAATGATACGACCAAAAGAAGAGAAGAAAGTCATAGGTAATAGTAATATTGTAGCAGCAACCACCTCTGTTCAACAAAACAAATGGATACAATGTTAGAAAACTATCAAAATGTCTTCACTTCACCCACAAGAGTTCCACTACATTATCAGGTAAAGCATTCAATTGATATCATTCCAAGGACACCCTTACCAAATGGGCCATTGTATAGGAGATCAATATTGGAAAATTATGAGATCAAACGGTGGATTGAGGAACTAATTTAGAAAGGCCATATCCGACCAAGTGCATCCCCATGTGGCAATCTGATTGTTTTGGCTAGAAAGAAAGATGGCACATGGAGACTGTTCAATGAACAAGAAAACTGAGAGGGGGGGTGAATTAGTCATAGAAAATTAAAACATCAAAACCCTCAACAATAATCAAATCCACAAACATTCATTAAGCCCTTATTATGTTAAAGTGATTAATCATGAAATGCAAATAACAAAAACTAAAATAACAACACCATACACAAGAGAACACTAGATTTATGTGGAAAATACATTGAGGGAAAAACCATGGTGAGGATTAGATTAGCTCATAATATAAGTAATTCCAAAATTGGTAGAAGGGCTCACTACCAAAAATAGGACACACTATCCAAAAAGGCTCATAGCTAGGGCACACTTCCATAGAAAGAAACAAAGAAGATAGAAGATAAATTTTACATAGAGAACAACTTCTCAATGAAATAGGGAATCCACCACAAATTCTCCAACACTTTTGCAGCCTTGGCTAAAAGATTGCAGACACCTTCAACTCACTACATTCAAAAGTCCAACACTTTGAAGTTTGCACTGCTCTACTCAAACTGACACTCTACTCTTCATAAATTATCATCACTTGCATCACACACCTTTATTCTTTCTATCTTGACAATATTTAGCATCTCAACTCATTCTTATATTGTCCTCAACCTTGAAAACTTTCTCCAAGGTTGGAAATACACACTTCACACTTTGCAATTTTAAATTAGGTCGGCACAAAACACTCCCGCAGTGAATAGGAATGAAAGTGGACCAAATCAACACTTAATTGGGACTCAAATTAAATCTCACATGCCACACTATGCCTTCATTAATAATTGAACATATTTGAATGTAGTGTAAACACCAGGTTAGTTGTTGCCTATGAAAACACATTAAACATTAAGTGCATGCTTCCTTAAATCAATCAGAAGCTTTAGGAAACAAAATTCACTTGAACACGATCCAAGAACATCCTCAAAACCAAAAAATTCCTTCACAAAAAATCTCACCTAAAGATTATAATCATACTATTTATCCAGACAATACTACCAAATATGGAAATAATCTATAACTCAAAGACCTTCTTTCGATACACCTAACAATATCCCCCTTTGTAATTGATGGAAACGCATGATGTGAAAAACTTTACATGGTTATTTCTCCCACTTTGACATCAATGGTAAAGGATAAAATATTTTACATTGTTCTCTCATTTGACATTGAACCAAGATACTTTCTCTGAATACCCCCCCTTAAGAGTACACCCAACCATATCAGCAACTCTGCAAAAATGACAACACATGAAACTAACTACTCCCCCTAAGAGGTATCTACCAACATCAATCTAGAAAATAAATAAATCCATAGATCCACTGGAATGATACAACTCCATATGCATCTAGTTGAAGGAAGGAGGGGAAATAACCCCCAACTTCTCCCAAAGATACTCAAAAGTATCCTTAGGAAGAGCCTTAGTAAATATGTTAGAAATTTGATCCTTTGTAGGTACATATTCAAGCTTCACCTCATTCTCCATAACCTTCTCTCTCAGAAAGTGATACCTAATTGATATATGCTTTGTCCTTGAATGCATCACTAGATTCTTTGAAAATTTATTTGCATTTGTATTATCACATAAGATAGATATAGGCTCATCATATACTATTCTAATATCCTTCAATGTCTATCTCATCCACAAAACTTGTGTATGGAAAGATGTTGTTGTAATATACTTAGCCTCTATAGTGGAAAAGAAATTGAATTGTGCTTCTTACTTAACCATGACACCAATCTACATCCAAGAAAGAATGCACTATCACTTGTACTTTTCTTGTCATCAACACAACCAACCCAATCTACATCTATATAAGCACTTAATGTGAAATCAGTATCCTTAGGATACCATAAACCATAATCCATAGTGCATCTTAAATATCTGAATATCCTCTTCATTGCTACATGTGTTTCTTTAGGATCTTCTTGAAATCTATCCACAAGACAAATTGCATGCATGATATATGTTCTAGTAGTAGTTAGATATAGTAGCCCACCAATCACAAATCTATATTTTCTCTAATCAACCTTAGGTGAATCATCATCCTTCCTCAATTTACAACTATTCACCATAGGAGTGCATACCGGTTTGGAGTCTTCTATTCCAAACTTCTTTAACATTTCTTTGACATACTTAGATTGTGAAATGAAAATGCCTTTATCTGTTTGATTTATTTGTAGCCCAAGGAAGAAATTCATCTCCCCAAACATTGACATCTCAAATTCTTTCTGCATCTCATCATAAAATTTATTACACATAGCTTCATTTCCTCCAAAGATAATATCATCAACATTCACAACCACTATCAAGATTTTATCCTTTTCAATTTTAAAGTAAATATTACTATTTGTGGTGCCTTTACTGAATCCTTATTATATCAAATATTTTTCCAATCTTGCATACCAAGCTCTAGGAGCTTGCTTCAATCCAAACAATTCCTTGTTCAATTTACACACCATATCTGGTTGATCTAATAGCTGAAACCCTTCTGGTTGTTCCATGTAAACCTCTTCTTCCAATTCACCATTCAGAAAATCAGACTTCACATCCATTTCATAAAATTTAAAGTCCTTGTACGCTGCAAATGCCAAAAACATTTTGATAGCTTCCATCCTAACCACTAGGGAAAATGTCTCCACTTGTGAGTATTCCTTACACACAAGCCTTGCTTTATTTCTTACAACTTCTCCATTCTCATTCAATTTATTTCTAAAAACCCACTTAGTTCCAATTATGTTCTTGTTTGTCAGTTTAGGAACCGATTACCAAGACTATTTTTTCTCAATTTTCATAAGTTCTTCTTCTATTGCCTTCATCCAATGCTCATATTTGGATGCTTCACTCACTATTTTAGGTTTGAATTTAGAAAGTAAACATAGATTTACCTCAACTTCAACAACTCTACTTCTTGTCAATACTCCTTTCCTCTTGTCTCCAATGATCTATTCTTCAAAATGGTTCTTTTACACATACTTAGGGGTCTTAGGGGTCTTTTCCAGAGCTTCTTCCTCTTCATTCTATATTTCTTTTTCTTTAGCTTTTTCTTTTTCTTCTCGTAAATTAGGTTCATCTAACACATATCCATCTATAGTAATTGAATTCTACAAATTTTCATCAACCTTAACATTTGCACCTTCAACAATCTTTCTTAGCCTTTTTTGTAACATCTATAAGCTTTAATTTTAGTAGAATATCCAAGGAAGATACCTCCATCAGACCTTGTATCAAACTTTCCTAATTTTTCTTCATCTCTCTTGATATAACGTTTGCTTCCAAATACTCTAAGGTACTTCACAGTAGGAACCCTTCCATACCATAGCTCATAGGGAGTCTTTGTGTTGTTATCTTTTGCTTGATCTTTGTTAAGTATGTAAACAATAGTATGAATTACTTCTCTCCAATAGACTTCTAGTAGATTTGCTTCTTCATCATAGTCCTAGAAGCTTCTTGAATAGTCCTATTTTTCCTTTCAACCACTCCATTCTACTAAGGATTTCTAGAGGTAGACAAGTGCCTCTTTATTCCATGAAATTCACAAAACATGTTAAACTCATTGGAGGTGAATTCTCCACCTCTTTCAGACCTCAAACATTTTATTTTCAAATCCATTTCTTTCTCAACCATAGATTTAAATGCTTTAAATCTATCCAGTGCATCAAATTTCTCTATAAGAAAAGTAACCCATGTCATTCTAGAGTAATCATCAATCAAAACCATGAAATAACTATCACCTTGAAGACTTCTCACCCTTGTAGGACCACAAAGATCTATATGTATTAATTCTAGTAGTCTGGTAGTAAATTGTTCCTTTCCTTTGAAACTACTCCTTACCTGCTTTCCAAACTGATAATTCTTGCAAACAACATTGATAGGATTTGTGATTCCTAGTAGGTCTCTCACTGCATGAACTAAATTGATTCTCACATAATTATCAAAATTCATGTGACACATTCTCTAGTGCCATAACCAACAATCATTAATATGAGACATAAAGCAATGATCATTAGGGCCCTTAAGCTGATAGATATTTCCATTTGTCCTCTTACCAGCAACAATCAAAGTTCTAGATCCTTTTCTAATTTCACATCTTTCATCCTTAAACACAAGATTATATCCTTTGCTACACATTTATCCAACACTCAAAAGATTATGCCTTAAACCTTTAGCATAGTAAACATCTTCAATATTATGCTTGCCATTAAAATCGATTAAACCTATTCCACAAATCTTAGCTCCTAAATCATCTCAACTAATCCTCCATCATACTTTTCAAGTTTACAAACTTACTTTATCTATGATCGTGTGATTAGAGAAACCACTGTGAACAACCTAGTAGTTCTTATCTTGTTTAACATGAAAATAAAAAACCAAAGTACCTTCAACCTTATCCTTCTTCTTTGAAACACTTTCCTTCACACATCTTTCATAGTTAGTAAAAGTGGATTCATCTTTTATAACCAAGAAAAAGCATTCATCATCATCTCCATAATCAAATTTATCATAAAAAATACTAGTATCTTCTCTAACATAGTATCTTCTTTTAATCATCTTTCCTTTATTCTCCTTACTTTTATTGTTCAAAGCTTTGTTTGGACATCTTGAAGTATAATGACCTATATTTCCACAGCTAAAAAAATTGAAAGGTAGTTTACCTTTGTACTTACCGGTGCACTTTTTCACCCTTCTTACAAAATTAGCTTCCGCATCATTAGGATCTTCTCCATTTGAATATTCAATCTATTCTAATTTTCCAACCTTAAAAGTAGTCTCCACTTTTGTTCCATTTCTCAAACCAAGTTTTCTCATTTCAAAATAATTTAGTGTACCAATCAACTAATCTATAGAATAAGTATTAAATTTACTTCCTTGATAGCAGATACCTTTTCAGTGTAAGAATCAGGTAGAGATCTGAGAACTTTATTTACCAGCCTAGGTTCTTTCACTTGCGCACCAAGACCTCTCATAGCACTTACCAACTCATCAACTCTCTGCATGTAGACTATAATTGTTTCATCTTTAGAAATTAACGTGGCCTCAATTTGTGCCTTTAGATTCAACAACTTCGCTTGTTTAACCTTGTCATCTCCTTCATAAATACTCTCAAGCTTATTGATGAGTCTAGTTTATGGTCTAATTTTGGGTAGAATTTATGATTTATTTGCTAAAGTTGTCATGGACCTTGATGTTAAGTGCTGATATTTTTTATGATATTTCCTCAAAACTATAGACATTGGGCTTAATCTTATTTCTGCAAATCTTTAATGACATTGGCATGTTATATGGACTATCTATATTAATTCTGCACATGGTTAATGAATGTTCTTTAAGGTGGTTACAGATATGCAATTATTATGTGTACTAACATTTCCATGCAGATATAATTTGAGGACACTAAATTGAGAAAGACATCGCCAGCTGGTCATGCACCATAACGTCCAACAAGGGGATCGTTCAAAGGTCAAAGGAGGTCGACGATAGGAGATTCCCCATGCAAATTGAATGTAACCCCCTTGTAATGGTCTTTAATGTTGTTGAGAAAATGTGGGCATTATTGTTGTGCTAAATCTACGTTGACACAAATATGTTTGACCAAATTCCATGCATGCGTAACTGCCACTCCACTTTCTCTGCTTTCCCTAAAATGCCATCCTCCCAGTTCATGGAGTTGACTGCCTTGCTTATTTGGTAGTATAAATAAGGATCAGATGCTCCTTCCCTAGGGGTTGTGTGATCTTATATTGTACTTGCACTCTTAGTTTTTAGTAACACAGTTACACTGCTCTAATGTACTCATGTTTTATGATGAATAAAATGAAGTTCTAAGTTTGAGTATCTAAGTTTACATTAGTTTTAGAGGATACTCATCCAAGGGGGGCCACTTGGTTAGTATTTCATCCTTTAGTTTAGTATTAGTTTAGTTATTACTCTCTATTTAGTAATTAAATAAAACTCTGGCACTGATTGTTCTTGCAGCCACTAAAATTCTATTATGTGACTATTCTTGTGGCCAAAGCAAACAGAGTAGTTTCTTGTTTGTTGCTCAGATTTTATTTTTTTCATGCATTTCAGCTTAGTATAGTTGTTGGTTGATGTTCAACATTTATTTTATTCTTTTCCAAGCAATTTACTTTCAACTTTGTGTCTTCCTTAGCTATAGAATGAAAATGGCTACTTTGGGTTCCTAGTGCACATACTATGTTGACCCATTTCAAGTTCATGTTCCTGGGTTGACAAGTTAAATTCGCCTTCGTGATGATTGAAATAGCTATTCAGGTTAGATGTCCAATCTCTGAATCACATCTGTAAAGTCCTAGTTGTTAAATCATTGTAGGAGGTCGGCATTGTTGGCGTCGTTGACGAGGATGGTGTCAAACTAGGAAGTTCTTTGGATTCATTGATAGTTTTCTTGTTGTAGTATTTTTGAAAGTTTTTCTTAGTGTACCCCTCATTTAGGAAGTAATGACCCCCCTTATTATTTACCAATTCTTTGTGTGAGTTGGCTAATAGTGAGTTGATACCACATGCATAGAGGAAGGAGAAGAGATGCTTATGGGAGATTCCTTCCTAGTAATCCTAATCCATTCCAGCTAGAAGAGCTTCCAAATATTCCAAGGAATGAAGAAGAAGAAGAGCCAAACCCCTTTACTAATGCATTTCCTGATCTGACCAGTTCTGAAGCTTCCTTTGAAGACCAAAATCAGTTTGAGAATCCCTTTGCTTGGGAAATTCATCAAGCTCGTATGGGTGGGAAAATAGAAACAGACCTAACCAACCAGCTTTTACTTTCCCCATTTCCCATCAGAATGAAGTTGACAATCTCAAAAATATCACTACTTCAACACTTCCTAAGTTTTATGGACTTTTTATAGAAGACCCTGATACTTTATTGTTCGAGTTTGATGTACTTTGTAGGAGCTATGACTACACCACTTATGCTCATAGGCTTAAGCTATTCCCTACCACCTTGAAAGAGGTTGCATTAAGATGGTTTATGAGCCTAGGAAGAGATAAAATGGAAACTTGGGAGGATATGAAGACAAAGTTCCTTGAGAAATACAAGGAATATTGTAGGGGTAGTGACATGAGAGGAGATGGAATTTTCAAGATGTGGCAAAAGGAAGATGAGAGCATAGAAGATTACATTTCAAGATTTCTATTCCACTTAAAGAAATCTCCACACCATACCCTCAACGAAGAATCACAAAAGTTTCTTTTCCTAAGAATAATTAATGAGAGTTGTACTAATTCCTTGGACCTACTGACAAGAAGAGATATCACCCAAGTTCCTTGGGAAGACATCAAGAAAATATGCTACAACTATTCTAGGGCAGCTTCAAAGAAAGGGAGAGCTTAACAATCCTCTATGGGTAAGTCATCTACCAGTGGAGTTTCAAGGATGGAGATCACACACCTGCTGGAAAATTTCAAGCAAGACATTATAAATAATCTAGCTACTCAGTTGGATACACTTTAGGCCAAGCAGAAACAAGAGGAAGTAGAGGCAATGTTGGTAGAGTATTGCCCCCATTGCAAACAAAAGAGGAAGGACTGCAGATGCAAGATGGTAGCTAATATTTAAAGTAAGCAGATTCCACCTAAGTTCAAAATAGTCCAGATTGAAGAAGATCAAGTCTACTATGTTGCACAAAGGAGGTCTTGGGCTCCAAGACAAGGTATGCCACTAGATCCACTATCTTATGATGGGCCATATTTCAATTCCTATTCATTTGGTAACCAATGGAAGCCCCCATATCCATCCAATTATGGAGGATATCCACCACAGCCTTGGGGTAATCCTCTAAATGCTTGGCCCAATCATCAAAACTCTCCACCCTAGTGGTAGAAACCTCAAAGGAATTGGCAACAATTTCAAGGGCATTGGCAACCACCCCCAGGAAATTAGCAGCAAACAAATCAATGGAGGGGAGGACAGCAATGGTCAACACAGACAACCAGTTACATGCAGCCACCTTCTCAACCCCAACAACCTACTATAATGCCTCCCCCTGCTAATCCAAGCTTAAATCCACCTAAATCTACTCAGCCACTAGCTCATCCCACACCCAATCCAAATAAAAAACCATAGCAGCAGCCTATATACTCAGCTGATTCAAATAAATTTCTTGCATATGTTGTGAGTGTGACATCCACTTGCATTCAAGAACTACTTTACCAGCCCCTTCCAAGCCCATTATCATTGAGCTTCTTGTGGAAGAGGAAGAGGAACCTCTGAATGATCCCACTCAGCCAAGTGCACCTAAAAATCCTGAACTAGTCCAAGTCAAGCAGACTGAACAAGAACCACCATTTCCTCAAAGATTGGAAGTTGCTAAGAAAAAGGAAGAAAAAGATTACACAACTTTTGACATCTTGGATCAGCTAAAGCATATACGTGTCTAGATACCTCTATTTCAAGCCATAAAGGAAGTCCCAATCTATGTCAAGGCAATCAAGGAAGCATGCCTCAAGAAGCCAGGTAGGAAGAAGAAAGACCCAACTACAATTCATGTGGTGTGATAACTAACTGACATCATGCTTGGAAAAGTGACTATCCCAAAGTATAATGACCCAGGTAGTCCTGTGGTAGTAGTTGTTATAAATGGGATTCAAATAAAGAATGTTTTGATTGATTTAGGGGCAACAATAAATGTAATGACTAAGGACATCCAGCAACAACTAAACGTTGCAAGCATGATATCTACTTCTATTGTCCTACCGCTTGCTAATAGTTCTACTATTAAGCCTAATGGTATAGTAGAGGATCTTGTGGTAATTCTAGACTCTTGGGAGTACCCAACAAACTTCATGATTCTTTCTCCTAAAGCTACACTAGGTGGGTATCCCATTATTCTTGGAAGGCCATGGTAGCAACTGCAGATGCATATATTTTATTTCTTTCAGGTGACATGACCATTTTTGATGGGAAAAGCACCAAAAATTTTATTCTTTATTCTCCTACTCAGCCATCCCATGACAAAGATAATCCTATATGGCCACATGTTGGTGAAGAGGCCAAGAAAGTTAATTCTATGGCACAACTTGTGATGTTGGACAGAAGCTCTTTCATGTAGCTCCAAGATGAAGATGAAGTAGTGGCTAACATCATTCAGAACCATTGTGAAGTGGAGGAAGCATCATCTTCTCATTCTGCTTCCCTAGTCAAGACACTTCTGTTTGCTCTTCCTGCAACCACTTTTCTTGTAGACATTCTTCCTGTAGCCACTCTTCCTATAGCCACTCTTCTTGTAGTCAAACTTCCTGCAGCAACAGGTATGTCCCATACATTGCTTCCATATGAACTCAAGGTACCATGCATTAATGAAGCATCCATGATAGAGTTAACTACAGAAGTGCAGGTGTTAGAAGGGAAATGTTTGAATGTTAATAGCAAACTGAGTGAAGAACATCATTTGTTATTGGAAAACTTATTGAGGACCCACCAGCATGCATTTTTGTGGGACTATTATGATATGAAAGGATTGGACCCTAAGCTTTGCACTCACATAATTTACATTAGAGATGATTGCACCCTAGTGAGGCAACCACAAAGAAGAATTAACCCTTCACTAAGAGAATTTGTAAAATGGAAACTACAAAAATTGCTAGATGCATGATTTATCTATCCCATTTCAGATAGCCAGTGGGTGTCTCCATTGGTGATTGTGCCAAAGAAATGTGGGAAATGGCGAGTTTGTGTTGATTACAGGGAACTCAATGCTGCCAACAAAAAGGACCATTTTCCCTTACCTTTCATAGATCAAGTTTTGGACTCACTTGCAGGAAAGCAATACTTTTCTTTTCTAGATGGATTCAATGGCTACAATTAGATCCAAATTGCACCAGAGGACTAGGAGAAGACCACCTTTACTTGTCCATGGGGTACATATGCCTACTCAGTACTCCCATTTGGATTATGCAATGCACCTGTAACTTTCCAGAGGGCAATCATCAACATATTTTCAAACATCTCTCTTGATTGCATGGAAATTTACATGGATGACTTTACTACCTATGGTGTTGATTTCAATCAGGCATTAGAAAATCTCAGGAGAGTCCTATGGAGATCTGAAGACCAAAATCTATCCTTAAATAGTGAAAAGTGCTTCATGATGATGCAGGAAGGTGTAGTCCTTGGCCACTACATCTCTCACAAAGGAATTCAAGTAGATCCTACAAAGATTGAGGTGATCACAAATCTTTCCACACCTACAAAACAGAAGAATGTTAGGATTTTCTTGCGCTATGCAGGATATTATAGGTGTTTCATCAAATATTTTAGCAAAATAGTAGCACCATTGTTTACTCTTCTCACTAAAGATATTGAATTCTAGTGGACTGAAGATTGTGACAAGGCATTTTTTGATTTGAAGGTAGCCTTGACTCATGCTCCTGTACTCAAAGGACCTAATTGGGAGCTTCCTTTTCACATCCATAAAAATGCATTAGATTATGCCATAGGAGCAATCTTAGGACAAAAAGAATGAGCTATTGAAAATTCCATTTATTTTGTGAGCAAAAATTTGCAGGGAGCTGAATTCAACTATACAGTGATAGAGAAAGAAATGCTAGCAGTGATCTATGCCCTGAACAAATTCAAGCATTACATAACAGGTTACCAAATCTTTGTGCACACTAATCATGTAGCCATTATATATATCATGAATAAACCTATGATCTCTGGTATGCTAGCAAGATGGTTATTGTTGATGCAGGAGTTTGACATAACCATTGTGGATAAACTAAGGAAGGCCAATGTTGTTGCAGATTTTCTTTCAAGGTTGACTACATCAGCGGATAATCAAGCTATAGATGAATCTTTTCTTGATGTGCATCTATTCTCCATCAGTGTACAAACACCATGGTATGTTGACATAGCTAACTACCTGGTCATAGGTAGAGTTCCTCCTCACTTCTCTCCAAAAGAGAGAAGGGCACTCATTGAAAAATCTTTTCCTTTCTCATGGATTGTTGGATGTTTTTTTCTACTAGACCAGACCATGTCATGAGGATATGTGTGAGAGAAGATGAGACATATGAAATTTTTCATGCATGTCACAATGAACCATGTGGAAGACATTTTATAGCCAAGAGGAAAATAATGAATATTTTGAACACAGGATACTACTAGCCCACAATTCACAAGGATGTAGGAAGGTATACAAGAAAATGTGATAGCTGCCAAAGAACGAGCAGACCAACCAAATCTGATGAGATGCCACTTTACCCTTAGGCAGTAATCACTCCTTTTGACAAGTGGGTATTGTATTTTGTAAGACCCATTTACCCTCCATCAAATGGTAAGTCCTATAACTTGGTATGCACTAATTATGTAACAAAGTGGGTAGAAGTTAAGGCCATGAAGCATGCGAGAGATAACAAGGTTGTAGAATTTATTTATGAGGAGATTTTCACAAGGTATGGAGTTCAAAGAGAGATAGTGATTGATCAAGGGGCTCAATTCACATCTACCATTGTTGCAACACTAGTCAATGAGTACAACATAAGACACAAGAAGTCTACTCCTTATCACCCCCAAGCCAATGGTCAAGTTGAGGTGACCAATAGATAAATTGAAGTCATTCTGACCAAAACAGTGGCTATCCATTGAAAGGATTGGGCAAATAGATTACTAGAAGTTGTTTGGGCCTACAGGACAACCTAGAAACAACTACAGGCTTCACTCCATTTGAGTTGTTGTGTGGAAAGACAACCATGATGCCCATTGAATTTGAACATAAGACTCTTAGGACTACAGTAGATTTGGGGATGGATATCTCTAAGGCACAAAGAGAAAGAATCATGAGGCTGAATGCTTTGGATGAGATGAGAAAAGCAGCCTTGCATCACATAGAGGTGGTGCAAAATCAAAGAATCAAGTGGCACAATAAATTCATCAACGAGAAGAAATTCCAACCAGGAGATCGGGCCTTGCTCTATGACTCAAGGTATCAGGACAATGCAGGAAAATTGCAGACAATGTGGCTAGGACCATATGAGGTTGTTGAAGTATTCCCTAATGGTGTTGTGCAGCTCACTATTATTGACCCAGTTAGATTTAAGTTGCGTGTCAATGGTCATCACCTCAGACTGTATCACAAGCCAACTTTCAAAGAAGACTTCCTGCAGCAATTCACTCAGCATGCAGCACCTGAGCTTCCTGCAACTGAAGGAAGTGGACCTAGTGTCCCTCCTCTTGTCTAATTAAGGTATGTACTTGTCATAATAAAGACTTCCACTTCTGTGGGAGTCCATTTCTTCACCCATCCACCCATCCGCCCATCCATCTCCACCTTTCTCTCTCTTGCATCACTTCACTTCATTCCATTCCACCTCATTTTCATTAATTGCTCAACTTATTTCCTAAAAAGGTGAACGATACTTTCTCCATAATATTTGCAACAAATCCTCCACACATTCAGGTATGTGAGCATTAATTGCTATATCTTAATTGTATTTAGTGTATTCATTTAATTTTTGTACGTTAATATGGGCGTTCACCATAGCGTTCCATTATTCCCTGCCCTTGTCAAATCATCATTATCACCACTTCCATCTTACATGTGAAGACACATGCCCAAATTTAGGTTGGGGGGAGGAAAAAGATGTGAATAATTTTCCCACATGTTAGTCCATGTTGGTCTACGTCAGCAAAATTTAAGTTGAGCCGATTTAAAATCTGAGTCAGAGGACAGCTTGCATGTGTGAGGTGACACCAACTATCACCACCATTTTTCTCCATAACAACTTTCATTTATTACTCCTTCCTTTCCATTATTGACCCTATCATAATCTCAAGCTACAAAAAAAAGGTAAAGTAGAAAGGGAAAATTCAGTTGGCATTGGCATTGGAAATTTAGCAAGTGTTGCAGGAAGGAAACCATAGAGTGATTGTTTGATTGCAGACAATGGGAGGTGGGTTAATTTTAAATGAACCCATGGTGCACGATATATTACTATAGGATGCACCCTGCCTGGCCAAATTCAGAAACTACCAGTGGTTAGACTACTTCCTGAAGCTGGATGGTTTTGATGAAGACATTGCACTAGAATTCACCTAGACATTGCCTGAAGGGAGGGCCACTATAAAAGGGCTGGAGGTCATGGTGACTAAAGAAAGGATTGCAGAAGTTACAGGGTTACATGTTGATGGTGAACATTACCGTGCTTCTAGAAATGCCAAATTAGCTAGGGCCAAATTTACAGAACCTAGCGACCCTCCATTGAGCATAGATAAAAAAAGGTGTGAAGAGGACCTCTTTGCTCAAACCATGGAAGCAAATAGTTGTTTATGTCATAAGATACATCACCTGTGAAGGTTGCTTGTCGAATCTACATTTTGTGCACTTTAAAATTTTGAATCACATGAGGTGCGGGAGGAGGATGAATGTGTCAAACATGCTATACAACCTTCTTTCAATCATGGTGGTCAAGACTCAAAAAGGTAGGGACAATTTTGTTTCCCACCATTATCTGATTAAATTGTTAGTTTAGAAGTCTCTACATGATATGTCTGGAATGACCTAGGAAGAATTCATAAAAATTGATCAAATTAGACTAGAGCATTTGCAACCTAGGGTTTTACCTCAACCTCATAGGTCTAGCAAAATATTGAGCACGGTTGAAGCCACTCCTAGTGCTTCAACCTTTGGCACAAGCCCTAGTGTAAACCCTCTTGTAGCAGAATAAACCATAGAAATTAGTTCTACTAAAACAGATCACTCAGAAAAAGAAAGCTCTTCCTCAGATTCTGATGATGATGCTCCCCTTGGCACCTTAATAAGAACTAGAGCACAGAAGAAAGAAGCAGAAACAAGAAAAGGAAAAGCTAAAAAGCAGCCGGTAGAAAAAGAGGTGCCAAGCTCTAAGAAGAGAAAGGCTGACACTATTCATCTTGTAGCCAAAGAAAATTGTGAGAGCCCTCCTAGAAAATCAAGACCAGTCGGGCTAGCCTTTGTTATGCCTCCATAGGAAAGCCCTGAGTGTAGAAAAACACCACAGGGGAACAAAGAAGCTCCAATGGGGTAGGTGAATGTAGAGGAAGAAGACATATTTGAGAGAGCAACAAACATAACGCTGGCCGATCTTGCTGACATTGCAGAACAAGTCAAAAATCAAGGGTATGAGAAAAATTAGGATTTCCTACAGCAAGAGACCCTGTAGCAAGAGATCCTATAGCTAGAGATCCTGCAGCAACAACAAGAACAAGAAAAAGAGGCCCTGCAACAAGAATTGGGAGAATAATTAATACCCCTGCAGTCAGAGTTGACTGAACAGCTTGAATCCTTGCAGTTAGTACTATATGGAGAGCAAGCATCGTCAAAAATGTTGGTAGGAATACATAACCTCCCTAATTTTTCAATGCACATGGTAGTTATGCATTTATAGGAAGAGATGCAAAGAAGGGAAGAAGAAGGGAAGGAGGACAAATGCAGGTTGAAGAAGGAAATTCAAAAGAAAGATGAGGAGATTGAAGACAAGGATGCAGAAATTGCCACCTTAAAGAAGAAGGTGGATGATATGACAACTTTGGTACCCAAAATTTTAGAGTGTAGGACCCCTCCAAGGGTCATTGCTCTAAATTTGAAGGAGAAATATCTTTCTTTTAAGCTGGCAAGGATTGTCTCAGGTTTGAACCCTTCCATTGAGACTCCTATGGAATTTTTCAATGCTTATCGAATTACTTCCCCTGAGATGAAGAATTTGTTGTGTGAATTTTATTTGTACAATTATGTTGTGAACCAATACCATGATTGGAATCCATTGTTGTATGTTGGGAATGTCCAATTGAGGGCATTTATGTCCTGAGTATAGAATGGGGATAGCAATACATGGCTTATAAGCTAATGGAATCCAACATCCCTTTAGCCATTAGGGTTGAATCAAGAAACCCAAGGGACATTTATAGAGAGTGGCACAAAATTCTTTTCAGACCTAGCTATGGTAATAGGATCATTCCTTGAATAGAAGTAGTCTACAGTGAGTATGAGGTGAAGGAAAAAGCAAAAGAGGAAATTGTGAAGAGATACCTCTTGTGAACCCCAATCCTAGACTTGCACAAACATAGCAAACAAACACAATATTAGATGAAATGCAAGTGAGAATCAAGATTCCCCATGAAATTCATTTGCAAATCTCAAATAAGAAAGAAAATAAAGAAAATGAAACAAGAAAGCAATGAAATTCTATTTTAAGATGCAAACTCTCAATCCCATGGGGGAGTTGGTGCTAATTTGATGTGGAAATTGGCCCTTTCCCAATTCCTATGCAAGCTTATGATGATTTGATGAAGATTGATCCACTTGATGGTTGATTCAATTGAGCTCCATAAAGAAATCTGCAATAACCTAACTATAAACTTGATAAAATGGATGAAAATGGATATTCTTGAGGATGAAATTGAGTATAGTAGACTTGCTCAAATTGTGGATGATCAAAATGAGGAGAGAAGCCTCTTATTTATAGAAAGACAAGATGGAATAATGCTCAAAATGAAGCAATGTGGGATCATTCAACATCCAATGGGCAAGTGCCACTTGTCAAGATGTGAATGGAGGAAGCTTGAGCACATTTTGATGAATGTGCACAATAAATGAAATTAGGTGGAATTTGAAAATTAGGAAATGACATGTTTGAAGGGGATGAAAATGAATTAAATTCCACTTGGCTCAATGCACAAAGACATGTAAGAGGGAATGAAAGTCTTGTTGGAAGGACAAATCCACTTGGAAGGATTTTCAAACTTGAAAGAATATTCCCCTAAAGATGCCAAGTTGAGAGAATAGAGATTTAATAAATCAATTAAATGTATTTTCATGTGCAAGTGGAAAAAGTTAAAGGATGGGACATGGATTAGAGTTAGCATTAATCAGGATTTGATTAATTAAGATGATGTTACGTGATTTGACAATTTTTACTTAGGTTTTAGGATTTAAATGAATCAAATTTAAGAGGAAAACGATTTAGACTTAGTTAAATAAAGATTTTCATTTATTTAACTAAAGGGGATGATGTTAGATTAAATCAAATAAGGTTTAATTTATTTAATTTAATAAGATGACTTTAAAGATTTAATCAAATAAAAAGAATTATTTAATTAAATAAAGGTCAGAGGATTAATTAAATAACATTGATTTATTTAATTAATGAGAGAGAATGACTTAATTAGATAAATGATTATTTATTTAATTAAGGGACAAAGAGTGATGACAAGCTAAAGAGATGATTTAGGTTGAAATGATGTTAGTAATCAAGATCAAGTATGTAATGTCAATCAGTATATTTTACATGTCTACATTTCTCCCCTCTTTGAAGCGATGCACTTGTTGCGTTGGTTCAAAGAATAAACATGTCTTGATCAAAAGCCAAAAAATTTATGATTTTCAAACTGCCCCAATGCTGCCCCAACAGATGAAACATGCTCCCATACTACCCCCTCGAGAGATCAGACAAAAATTTCAAATTTTTGGGTGATCTCGCAAAAAAAGAGGACAAGGTGCCCGACAGGTTCAGAAAGGCTCTGGAAGGTCAAAAAAATTCCAAAACGATGCAAAACAGCCCATGGACGGACATAAACAGGTTCAGGGGGCCAAAACCTTGGTAGGATGACTAAACAGGGTCAAAAAACCCTAACTTTTAGGCTTAATTTAGGCCTCGGGGGGCCACTTCCAATTCATTTGCACACATAGCCTATAGAGATTCTACCACTGGAGCTCTGAGCACTGATTGAGATGGCGCAATGCATGCTTCCATGACACATTTCAGATCAAGTACGAGTGTACCAACAACATCCAAGCATAGGACCTCTGGTGAGTGATCCTAACTTGATCTCATTTTTCATGTTTAGGTGCATTTATTAGGCCTAGAAAGTTGGTTTAGGTCCAATGGTGCAATATAGCGCCACTACAAACTCAATTTCGGCGTTGTGTGGCCTCAAACTATGCTACATATCCATGTAGCATCGAGGTGAAAGAGTTTTCAATTTAGGGTTTCAAGTCAAAGTGTGTCGTGTATGTGCAGAGTGTCGCAGCGATCCTGTTTGAAGTTTAGGTTTAGCATTCAAATTGGGTCGCGGACAAACCGCACTGCGGCGATGGAGTTTGAGGATTCAAACTCCTCTAGTGGCACAGTTTGAAACTTTCAAACTATGCCGCCTTTGCAAACAGTGACACATGTTATTTTAAAGGCAAAAAAGCTCGACTAGGCCCAGGATTTTTTCACAAAACTTGACGTTGTGACTTTGTCGATGCCAGAGGAGGCCAGGATACTACACTCACGAGAGCATAGGATCCCAGTTTTATTTGGAATTCTAGAGGGGATGCACGAGAAATTACAGGAGCACTTAGGAGCTTTGGGATTATGGTACATTACATATGCTCACCCAGTTTGCACTCACTTGGGTATGATGACTACACTAGCCGAGCGATGGCACAACGAGACATTGTCTTTCCATTTTCCCACTAGTGAGGCGATGATCACTTTGGAGAACGTTTAGTGCATTCTAAGACTACTGATCCACGAAGAGCACATCATCTATGATGTGGAGGCCAGACGATAGGCCTACTAAGATGTGATGGGCCTTGATTAGATTATTTTCACAAAGGTCCAAATTGAGCTAGAGAGATACAGGCTCATCGTTTCACCATTCAGATTAGTGGTAGCAGCCATTATCTCAGGACTTGTGGCACCAGATCAGTGGGGCCAATATTTTAGTGTTAGATGGGGGCTCTCCTGGGAAAGGATGATGAGGGTTAGGACTTGCTTTGCTTGGGGGACGGTGCTATTGGCCTCTTTTTGCAGAGATCTACATGAGGTAGTGTATCTAGACAGCAGATCCATCAAGGCCGGCGTTACTCTCCTACACATCTAGGCATGGGAGCATATCTTAGAGTTGTTCCCATAGCTATGGAGCCAGATAATCTAGTGGTGTGGTGATACAAAGGTAGAGTTTCTATTTCACACACTAGCGAGCACAGGATCCCTCATTAGAGGAGGGTGATAGTTGATACGTAGGAGTTCACCTACCAGCCATACCTTGAATGGCTAGCATGGTATAATGATGACCAACAACTTTTCTTTGCTTGCTAGGACCGACTTATGTAGGGGTGGGAGCACACCATGATAGAGAGATATCTGCCAGATAGAGTGGCTCGTCAGTTTGGTGATGCTCAAGATCGACCCGATGACCAGTATGTTGTGATATTTGCACATATGAAAAGTTAGACCTCATGGGGCCGATACATACCTGTAGATGAGGCAGTTTATATTTTCAGAAAGCTTGTGGCTAGACCATGGGAATATGCACAGGGTTCAGTCAATGTAAGCATGACAGAGTTACAGGGATTGGTTTCGAGCACCTTTGAGATTGACATTATTAGGCACAGTAGTGGCACGACGGAGGCCTAGGGGCTGAGCAGGTAGGTAGCCACAGGGAGGTCAAGGGGGTGGAGACAAGGATGGAGGCAGGGGAGATAGGGGTCCACAGCCAGACCATGGACCACCTCCCTGGGATGAAGAGTAGGAAAATGGGCCACCCCAATAGGATGATCAAGATCAGGTCCGTCAGGACCAGGACCAGGGATTTCAGGATCAGGATCATGGGCACCAAGATAGGGTTTCGACACGACCCAAAGATAGGGACCATGATCAGCCACCCATGCAACCACCCCTTTAGCCAAACCCCAAGGATGGTCAGATTCTCTAGCTACAGGCATAGATACAAATACTTACGGCTAAGAGGGATTAGTTACAGGTAGAGCAGGACTAGGTGGTCTAGCAGAGATAGGCTATGAAGCTACAGGTAGTAGCAGAGATGGGCAGACAATAGCAGTTATAGAGCATGTCTACATCCTCCTCCTGGAGCATGGTACCACTTCAATCATATAGGGCGGCCATCCAGGAGGCCGATTACTACAGGATGCATTATTATCAGGCCGTGTTGAGACCAGCCCGAGTCCCAGACTTTTCATAGAGGACATACCACAAACCTGCAAAGGACCATAGGGAGAGAGTAGGTGGTGAGGGCAGTATCCAACAGGGTTAGCCCCAGTTTTTATCAAAGACATATATTTTTTCATTCTTTTATGCTTCACAGGCTCATTTTTGATAGCCCAATGGGTGATTGTACTTTATTGGCATACACATGTATATTTTGGTCCAATTTTGTACCATGATAGTGTACATTTTGATGATGATATATATGATATGAGATGACATTGATTTGATGTGATGTGATGTGTTCTATTTATGCATTATGGATGGCTTTACTTTCTATATGCTATGCAATGTGATGCAATGATGTTATACGATGGATGCATTTCTTTTTTAGTATCTTTCTATGCATTTTCTATGATGATGTTAGTATATGGATGCAATGAAAATTATCTATATTATGTCCTATGTGATGTACTATGATGTATTATGGTTATGCGATGAGATTCTTTCTTTTTCGATATCTTCTCTGTGATGATGCAAAATGCAATGATTGTGCAACTAATAGATCTATGTTATGCCCCTAATGGATGATGATGAATTACAATCTTTTTCTCTTTTCATTATCTTTTCTTATGCATTATATGGTGATGCATTTATATGATGTTTATGTCATGATGATCTTATAAAAATGAATGATGCTTATATATGTTCTATGGATATTGTGACAATGTTTATGATATGATATGATGAATGCAAATGATGTTTTATATGATTTATCAATTTGATGATGCAAATGAATGCAAATGTGTAAATGATGGAATGCTTAGAATAGCCAATCTATATTATACAAATGATGGAAATGCAATGCATGTGATATGATTTAATATTTCCTATATGATATGATATGCAATATGCAGTATGCTGACAGTTTGTGGATGCATGATGGATGCACATATGATGATTTGTGATTAACTATCATGGTACCATGTTAGCACAAAAATAAAATGGAAGAAAGAAAAGGATCCAACAAGACAGGAGATGATGGTGATGATGATGATGATGATTTTCTAGCCGAGGAGTTGGGATTTTAAAAGGGCTACTTACCTTATGTTTGATAACATACATAGGCACGATGCATCAAGGTATAAAGAACCAGGATGGTGTTGCACATAGTGTGATGGACTTCGACTTGACAATTAGATAGGATTATCCCTGTTCACACCTGGCATACAAAACCTTATTCAGAATGTAGTTCAGATATTTCAAATATCTCATACCAAAACATAGAAAATCAAGCCTTCTTCCTATGTGGTCAACAAGACACCTAAAACACCCTCCCTACAAACCAAGCAAAGCATGCATAACCAAGTTATATTACAAGAATATCCAACAAGCATAGCAGATAAAAAGATAATGATCGTTGCCCCATTCCTCTCTCTCTAAATCGCTTTGTTTGGACATCATTGAGAGGTCATTGGAATGAGCACAATAAGATAAGCCAAAAGACAAAGATAAAGCAAACAAACAAGCTATTGTTCTTCAATACCGCTACCCAAGACTAAACTACGGTGATGCCTGATGTTGATGTCCATTGTAGGAAGGATACATTCTAGGACATGATGATATTAGATGATTGATTTGGGACTGATTGGATGATAGGCTATTGACACAAAGAGTTGACTAACTTGTTTATGTATTGTCCTAGACTTGAGACTCTTGACGCTTTAGTTTTCACTTTTAACCTACTAGACTTTTTTCTGACTATTTCACCAAAGGTTGAGGATGATGATTGATTTATTGTGAGTGATTTTTATTTTGGGTGAAAGTGAGATGAGATGGATGGATTTTTTGGGGTTTTTTTGAATGTTTTTGAAGTTTTTTGAACTGTTTTGAGGTTGTTTTTGGTATTTTCAAGATTTTACAAATGTTTTGATTTTTTTAATTTTCAAATGTTTTGGGGTTTTCTGAGATTTTGAACGAGACTAACCTAAAGACCTATCCTAGGGGCCTTGAGGGCTGATCAATAGATTAGCCTTTCCTACGTTATACATGCAAAGACCACGTAATTCGACTAACATAGACTCGATTATTGATGAGATATGAACAGATGGATTGCTAATTTATTATGATAGAATCCTAAAGGACTGGCCTAAGTGTCTCGAGGGATGATCAAAGATCAACCTTGCCTATGTTCAAATCTTAAAGATGATGTAGTTCGACAAGACAACTCTTTTTTTTTTACTTTTTCTGATTGACTTTTTGACCTATTTTTGGATTTTGATATGTTTTGAATGTTTTGGAATTTTCTAATTTTCTGATGCTTTTTGGATTTTCTGATGTTTTTGGATTTTCTTATTTTGGGATCTCAAGAACATACATGAATATGATCTGATGAGAACATGCCCCTAGTGTGATGCAAAAGACTTTTCTGATAAAGGAAGGACAAACTAACCTTGAGAATGGGTCAAGCAGTACTATGAGGGATCATGACACGAACATAGGACCAAGCTATGATGCAAACATGGATGGGTAATGGATGGAGATATAGAATGCGATGGATGATGGAAGCGTGCAAAACTATTCATGAAGATCCTGGTGGATGGAAAGTACTTATTTACACAAGGCACCTGTTTGCCAGGTTTTCACCAAGGTACAAGCCCAAAGTACCACCAAAGTGGTTTTCACTAGAGGACGATTTTTCTCTTTACTTTTTTTGATCCTTTTTCTAATTTTTTTGGATTTTTTTCTTTTTTGATTTTTTTTGCTGTGACCAAGATGCCTATTTGCTAGGTTTTCAATAGGGTGACCATTTTTTAGGACATTTTCTTATTTTTTTGTATTTTTGGTTCTATACCTTGAAAGATTTAGGCATAAAACTTTTTGAGATGGGAGTTGTTGATGGGCTCCTGCAAAGGTTCCCCTTCAGGTGTTGGTAACTGATATGCCCCTGACTTGTAGCTCACTGTGATAACAATGGTCCTAACCAGTTGGGTTCAAATTTTCCTTTGCCATTTAAATTTGGGATGTTCTTCTGATTCTCTTTTAGCACAAGTTCTCCAACTTGGAATGTCTAACTCCTGATCTTCTTGTTATAACTCCTCTTGAGTCAGTTTTGATAGACTTGTAAATTATTTAAGGCCTCTATACACTACTCATTCAGTAGCTCCAGCTCATTTAGTCTTGATACTTGGTATTCCTCATCTGTGATGAGGTTCTGCAGTGATATTCTCAATGACGGGAGCTCGATCTCGATGGGTAATATGGCTTCTGATCCGTAGATTAGGGAGAATGGGGTGGCACCTCTTGGTGTGTGGATGTTGGTTCGATAGGCCCAAAAGGAAAGATTTAGCTGTAGATGCCAGTCATGACCTGCGTCATTGACTATCTTTTTGAGGATTTTTAGAATGGTTTTATTGGTGGCTTCTGCTTGACCATTTCCTTGGGGATAATATGGAGTGGAAAAGTAATGTTGGATTTTGAATTTGTTGCATAGGTTACTAAAATCCTGATTCTTGATGGGTGTCCCATTATCTAAGATAATGGCTTGTGGGACACCATAGCGACATATTAAATAGTTCAAGATGAACTTAGATATATGCTTTCCAATGACGTATGTCATGGGTATGGCTTCCACCCATTTTGTGAAGTACTCAGTGACGGTAATGATAAACTTGTGGCCACTAGATGAGGTGGGGGTGATTTTTCCAACGAGATCAAGCCCCCACTACAAAAAGGACCATGGTGTGATGATGGGATGAAGTTCTTGAGTTGGTGCATGGATGAGTTCCCCATGCTGCTGACATTGTAGACACCTTCTGATGTAGTCATGTGCTTCTCTTTCCATAGTAGGCCAATAATACCCCATCCTCAGCAATTTCTTGGCCAAGGTCATTCCACTCGAGTGTGAACCACAAATACCATTATGTACCTCAGTTAAGGTGATCAATGCCTCCTCAACATTTAGACGTCATAAAAAGGTTCCTTCTATGCTCCTATGGTAAAGGGTTTCTCCTAGGATGACAAACTGAAATTCTTTCTTGAAAAAGGATTTCTTAAGGTTTTAGGTTATGTCGACTGGCAGGACTCCTATTCTCAGATAAGTGTATATGTCATGGTACCAAGGATCACTAGGACTAACGATTTCGCACACAAATTTAGACTTCAGTGCCTCAAATGTAGGTACAAGAAGCTAATCTACTAGAAATTCATGCTTTGGGACAATGCAAGGGATATCCAATAGGGATCCAATTGTTGCCCTGGTGTCTGTCGCTCTATTGTTTGCTCTAGGTATCTACTCGAATGTGATCTCAATGAAGGACTCCTTAAGACTTTCCACCAATTTCTTGTATGGAGTTAGCTTTTCATCCTTAGTCTGATACTCATCATTCACTTGATTGATTATTCACTGTGAATCCCCATACACCTTGAGAGCCATGATATGCCACTGCACTACTATTTTAAGTCCTATGGTTGGAGCCTCATATTCTGCGATATTGTTTGTGCAGGGAAATGCCAATTTGTAGGACTTTGGTATGCAGTCTCCCTATGGAGTGATGAAAAAGACCCTGAATCCTTATCCATGTTGTGTGTAGGAGCCATCAAAGTAAAACTTCCAGTGGTCTGCTATGTTCAAGTTGAAGATGGATTCATCATGGAACTCTGAAATTAGCGGATTCTCTGAATACATTGGTGCTTCTACCAGTTGGTCTATAATGGCTTTCCCTTTGATGGCCTTCTGCTCTACATACTCGATGTAATATTATAATAGGATCATGACCCACTTGGCCATCCTTCCTATGAGCATTGCTTTGGAGAGAAGATACTTGAGCGGATCGATCTTGGCAATGAGTTTGATTTTGTGTGTTAACATGTAGTGTCTGAACTTCTATGAGGAAACACCACTGCTAGACAAGCTTTTTCGATGAAGGAATAATTTAACTCATTCCCTACTATGGTTTGGTTGATGTAGTAGATGGCCCTCTCTATTCCATTTTCATCATGCTAGGCTAGGAGAGCACCGAGAGCTGTTGTTGTTGCTGATATGTAGAGGATTAGAGGTTTTCCTTAGATTGGAGGCATAAGCACTAGAGGTGTGAGAAAATACTCTTTGATCTTGTTGAAGGCTTGATCACACTTCTCATCACATTTGTATGCTACCCACTTGTGGATTAGGTGAGAATATGGGATTGATTTGTCTGCTAGTTGAGCTATGAATCGACAGATTGACTGGAGCCTGCCTTGTAGGCCTCTTAGTTGCTTCAAAGTCTTGGGTGCCTCCATCTCAACGATTGCTTTTACTTTAGCGAGATCTATTTCAATTCCTATCATAGACACAATGTATCCCAACAGCTTCCCTGATTGTACACCAAAGATGTATTTCTTTGGATTAAGGCAGACCTTGTATTCCTCAAGTCTGTCAAAGATGGCACTTAATGCTACTATGTGGTCCCTTCTCTTTCTAGATTTCGCCAATATGTCATCGACATAATCTTCCACAGTCTTATGGATCATATCATGAAAGATTAAATTCATTGCTCTCGGATATGTTTCTCCAGCGTTCTTTAGGCCAAATAGCATCATGTTCTAGCAATATGTCCCCCATGGACAAGTAAAAGTTGTTTTATGTTGATCTTCTTTAGCTATCATGATTTGTTTATACCTAGAGAATATGTCCATTAGTGAAAGCATCTCATGTCCCATGGTCATGTCTATGATCATATCAATGTTGGGAAGTGGGAAGTCATCTTTGGGACATTCCTTGTTTAGGTCTCTGAAATTTGTGCATATATGGATGCCCCCATCAGGCTTTGAAATAGGAAACAAATTTGATAGCCACTCCGGATAGTCAATCGGTCCTATGAACCCTGCATCAAGTAGCTTCTTCATTTCCATTTTGACTAACAAGGCTATTTGGGGATGAATTTTTCTGAGTTTTTATATGATAGGCTTTGCTTCGAGGTAAACTGCTAGATCATGGACCACAATCTCTGGATCAAGTCCGAGCATGTCGTCATAGCTCCATGCGAAGTTGAATTTTCTCTCCCTTAAGAAATCAGCTAGGAGCTCTTGTTCTTCTGACATTAATGGTTCAACATAAAATGTGATATGCAGAGTTTCCTCTATTTCCAAGTTGACTAGGTTGCACTTTTCGGCTAGAACCGCTGACTTTTCCTGATGTAGAGAACTAAGAGGAAGATTGAATCCTTCATCCTCGAGCACCTCAGAGAGGTTTTCACCATTGGATACGTCCTTTATTTTTACTATTTTAGGGTTAGAGAGTGCCACATTATGGTTTTCACTCAAAGACCTTGAGATTATTATCAAGTTTTTGCTTTTGTGACTAAAGGATTCAATCGTCTCCCCATAATAGGCTTGTGTGTCCAAAATGATATCAAACCCAACCTTGTGATCTCTGCATGGTATCATGTTTCACAGTCCCATGAATTCTAAAACCACCTCATCATTTTTGAAAGTGTCTAGAACTGGTGGTCCTCGTTGGTTGTAATCGATGAGCTGGGGGTAAACTAGGTTGATTTCATGGGTTTGACTGGTTGACTCAAATGACACGGTACTAATCATGAGGAGAGAGGATTTCTCAAATAGCATAGGTAGGTCAATTATGGCAACTTCCTCATCATCACTACTACTACAGACATCAGTTATGTCAAATGTGAAGTTGTCTATGACTCGGCCAGTAGATACGGGTAAGCAAAGTTTGGTTGCTTTTGCCTGAGGGGGAGTCTTGACTGCTTTAATTGGGGACCTCATCCACGTATGGTTATACTCAAAGGGGTACATCTAAGGCCAAGATTTCTCATTTGCATCTTAGGAATGATGGGTACTAGAAGTTCATTGTCATTTTTCCCAAGTCTCTAGTTTCTATCATAGCCCATTGCGAGCATCATTTGTAAGACTTTACTGCTATCATCCATAGGTAGATAAGATTTCAGTCTATTTTCTTGGTACAGGAGATGGGATGGGTCCTCTTCTATTACTTCCTGCCCAATATCTCCCCAACTTCTGAAGTTGGAAGATCTTGTAGTGAATGTTTGGGATGAGGAAGCCTCATTTGATTGTGGTAACTCTCCTACCATAGAAGCATTTTTTGGAATTGTATTGTGTCCACACCCATTGTCCTGGATAATGACCTTGATATTGGAGATGGTGGGAATGGTGGGGATGGAAGGTGTCTTTGTCATAGAAGTAGAGGCGAGAGTAGCTGGGTCAATGTATGGAGTTGATGGGCCTTCATCATTCTTGGGCACTTGGGGGATTTTGTAATATTTTGCTTCTAGGCTCTTGTAGTAAGAAATGGTTCGAGGTCCCCATGGATAGTGACCTCTTGGCCTTGGTATGTGAACTTGACACATTGGTGTAAATTTGATACCATTGCTTGCATTCCATGGATCCATGGACCCCAGGACAATGTTGTAAGGAAAATTGAGGTCAAGGACCTAAAAGGTGGTTTACATAATTGTTGGCCCTACTTGAATAGGGATTTGAATAGTTCCTTGAGACACTCTTTCTTGATCATCAGAAGCCCTGATTGTGATCCCTTTTCCTTTTTCAATGGAATCTTCAAAGATTCCCATATTCTTTATGAGCTTGAGGGAACATATGTTTAAACCTACACCTCCATCCACCAAGACTCTCTTGACTTTGTTCTTATGCACTAGGACTTCCAGATGGAGTGTACGATTGTGAGATGGTTGGGCGAGAAATTATTGATTAGAGAATGTAAGAAGATTTGGGGTAATGAGGTTTCTGACCATAGCTTGGAATTGTTCAGCATCAAGATCCACAGAGACTGTGGATGAAGTCAGTGCTTCCTCAAGGATCTTTTTATGTTTTGATGAAATTTTCAGCAACTCCATGATGGAGATCTGAGATGGGGTTCTTTTCAATTGGTCAAGGACATTATAGCCACTGGGAACAGATCTTGGGTTGGAAGTGGGTGCTCTAGGAGGTTGAGATGACCCTGTGATGGTGATTTTTCTACCTCTTGTGGTGACTCCACAATCAACTTGGGTTCCTTTGATGGTGATAACAATACAATACTCATCTAGGGACGTGATGGCATGGTCATACACATGATTCATTCTTTTGAAGGTACCCTTTCCTTTATCATTGTTATTGTTCCCTTTGTTGTTATGATTGGGCATCAAATTCATGTAGATCTTGAGATTTTGATTTCCCGGTGGTTGTTCCACATTTATGATTTTATCATCAATGAGGTCTTGAATCAATTTTTTTAGCCTCATACAACTGGCAGTTGTGTGTCCCTTGATCTTGTGGAAATCACAAAGGTGATTTTCATTATACCACAGCAGTTTCACCAAGGGCTCTTGATAGTTATCGTAGGTGGGGATTGTGATGAGTTTTTCTGCCACTAGCCTCTTCATGATGGATTCAGCCAATTCCCCAAGGGTTGTGTACCTTCACTTGGGGGAGTTTTTGTTTCGTTGGGGTGGCCCCCTTTGATCATTCACATTATTGATTGTTTGATTGTTCGGCTGTTGAGTTAGAGTGTTAGGTTGATGATTGTTTTGATTGTTGTTTTGGGGTTGTTGTTGGGGTGCGAGTGTGTTTTTTTAAGGAGCACTAATTACAACTTTGGTGTCAAAAACACCATCATTGGTAATGTTTTTATTCTTTTCCCATGTGTGAGGTTTGTTTTTATAGCTAGTGGATGGGAAATTTTGTTGTTGTTTAGAATATGTGGGTGACCCTCCTTGTGAAATAAGGGCTTATTCAATGTTGAGCACTTTGGAGATCAATTGGTCGTATGTGGTGATACCTTGCACCTTGAGATGGAATGCCAAGGCTCCTTCGAGATTAGAGATGATGGTGCAAACTTGTTGTTCTTCAGGCATGGCCCATTTTCTCTTGTTGGCCTTGGATCACCATCATTGCAGGAAGGAGGCAAATGATTCATTTTTACCTTGTTTAAGAGTTGATAGTTCCTTTAGATTGACATCCATACCGATATTGAATGTGTAATTTTTTATGAATGTGTCTACTATCTGCTAGAACTTCTTGATGCCAGGAGGAAGGCAAGAAAACCACTCCATGGCTTGGCCAACCAAACTTCTAGGAAATAGCCACATCAGACATGTATCATCATATGCGACTTCCATGCAATGCACTTGGAATTCCCTGATGTGATCTTCAAAGTTTCCCATCCCATGGTATTTATCAAATTTGGGGATTTCAAATCCCTTTAGGAATGGTTTCATTGCAAGACTCCTATCAAACAGATAGGGACACAAGTTGTTGGGTGTTTTTGTGGTTTTCCCTGACTGAAGATCAAGTACTTGTTGTGAGAGCAACTTAATTTGTGTTGTCACATCATTTTGTGGATCAAGGGGTGGAGTGAAGTTGTTTTGTGGTGGTTCAATTGTTCGCAGGATTGGTGGATTGGTTGGTGTATTGGTGGATGGTGCTTGCACATTTTGTTGCACCAAGTATGCTTGTAATTGTTGTTGGTCCTGTTGTTGTTGCGCTAATAGTGCCTATTGTTGAGCTTGTTGTTGTTTTTGTTGTTGTGCTGCTAGTCAAGATACTTCATGTTGTTCTTGGTATTGTTTCAACCCTTGTTGGTACGCTTGTTGTTGGGTTGCTTTCTGTTGTGCGAGATATTGTGCTTGTGCATGTGCTTGTTTTTGCACTTGCGCTTGTGGTTATGCTTGCGCTTCATCTTGTGCTTATGCTTGTGCTTGGGCTTGTGCTTTTTCTTTTGTTTGTACTTGAGCTTGGGAATCTTGTGCAGATTGAGATGCTAGCGCAGCTTGTGTGGCTTGTTGTGCTTGTTGTGTACCTAATTGTGCTTGTGCTTGCTAAGCAGCTAGTTGTGCAGCTTATCAATTTTGGATTTGTTGGAGTTCCTTTTGATAGGCAACTTGTTGAACAGCTTGCAACATAATGTTGTATTGGTTTGATGTGTTTGAATTGGGTGGCACTAGTGGTGGTGGATTCAGAATGGTGTTTTTTGTCGTGATGAGAGGCACCGTCGTATTGATGATTGGGATTTGGGTGGTGGATAGTGTGATCGATATGCTTGGTCCTTGAGAAACCATGTTTTCAGATATTTAAGGGATGGTTGATAATGTGATGGTTGTCTATGTTATTAGGATAGTTTCCATCTGTTGTTGGGATATCGATGGCAAGATGGGAGGATTTGATATGATGTTTTGATTGATGATCGGGGGGTTGGTTTGATTTTGTTGATTGATGTTTGGTAAAGGGGGAAGTCCTAAACCGAGAGGTGGTGTGGATATTGATGGCAAGGGTGGGAGTGGTGGAAAAGTGAGTAGCATACTCCCTTGGGGAAATGATGAAGATGAAGGGTCAAAGATTCCCCCTGGTCCAAATAAGTCACCTTCTCCTTGCGAAGTTATGGGGAGAGAGATTTTAGGTGTTGCATGAAATGATGATGATGGGTCATTGGGATCATGAAAGGTGAGGGGGGCATATGGGTGTAATGGATTTTGGGGGACAGGTTGTCCTAGGATAGTGTTTGCATCCAAATCTTGATTATTCACAAGGGGGTGTGTTTGTAGTGCATTGAGAAATGTGCAACCCTTGTTAACAATGGGTTGAGTCAGAGCAATGGATGATGTGATTTGCAAAATTATTTGAGTGATATTTTGAATTGGGGGTGCGGATGAAATTGGGAGTGTGGTTGATATTGGGGGCATGACCCCAAGAGGTGGTTCCATAATAGTGCTCACATCGAAATTGGAAGGGAGTTTCGCCCCTTGTTTTGCTAATTCAAGCATATATTGTGAGGGATGGAGCTTCATCATGATATTGACAATCCTATGATTCTTAGGATTTTGGACCATTTCGATGATCTCATCTTGTGTCATTCTGAAGGCATTATTGGTGATGTCCTCTACTTGATCTTCCTCTTGAGGATTTTGTGATGATGAAGGAAGATTAGTTAGGGGATTGCTTGATCCAATGGGATTCATTTCAGAATTGGTTTGACTTAGGTCGCTTGAAGTTGATGTTTCTTTATTGGCTTCCATGTTCCTCTTGTGTTGTGATCTAGTTTGCACCATAAAATAGGGATCAATTTTCAAGAATGTGGGAGATGAATCTCTAATTCTTTGGATTGATCTAACTTTAGGTACAAAAGAGAAAATTTAGGATGATTTAAGGATCAAAGGTGTGATTATGGAATGTGTGAAAGATGGGTGATATGGATGGTGAAACTCTTAGAATATTTTGAGGGAATGCTAGAATTTTGGGACTTTTTTTTTTTTTGGATTCTTGGATTTGTTTTGGATTTTGATTTTTCCTTGATTTGGTTTTGGATTGTTTTGATTTTCGATAATGAACAAATGGATCCCAAGATGTTGGATGTTATCTATGGGATAGACTTGCTCACAAGATGATAATTTGACTATGTAGGGAGAAGGATGCATCTACCCACACCTAACCAAACAAGATGATTTGATGATAATTTAACTAAGCATATGAACAAGGATGCATCTACATATACCTAGTTAAACAAGATGATTTGATTTTAATTCAACTAATCATATGGAGAAGGATTCATCTACATATACCTAGCTAAACAAGATGGTTTTTTGATGTTTTGATTCAAGGATTTTGATTTTTTTCAAGGATTTTGATTCATGGATTTTCCAAAAAGTCTACCATGAACGATGATTTCAAGATTTTCAAGAGTTGTTGGTGAGATGATTTTGGTTTGATGTTTGAAAGATGGATGAAGGTTTTGATTTGATCCTATGTGTACCTAAAAAGACTCTTGTTTATAGGACCTTGGGTTTGAAGAACACACTTTACTCTAAACAAGATGCTCAAATTCCCAAAAAATATTTGGATTTCGACAATAATAAAATGAGTACAAATTGGGATTGTTTCTTGAAGCTCTTCTATAAAAGTTGAAAAGCAATCTTTGTCTGAATTTGTAGAGCATTGAGAGATGCTTTTGATAATCTTTTGGACAAAGAGCTTTTGACTTTGGTTTTCGGATTTTGCTCTTGCGTGAAATCATTTGAGACACGTGTGTGGGGTTCAATTATTCTTAGCTTTGCTTAGTGACTTCTTTTTACCACAAATAATTCTTGATTAGGTTTCTCCAAACTAAATGTCTAATGTCCTAACTTCTTATCATCCACAAAGTGTATTATGTGGAAATCAAAGAAATTAAGGAAAAAGTTTCCTATTGTTGACTTTAGTAAGAAAATTGAGATATAAATTCAAATGTTTAGAAACCTCTAAGGATAGAATCCCTTGGGCAAGCAATAACACATGAATTTTGTCAAAGATATTTGCTTCTTAAAGGGTTTGAAGTTTGATGATAATGTTGAATGTTTGTTTTCCCAATGTTTACGAACAAGCAAAGTGTTTTGTTTCCAAGAACATGCACAACCCTATGGATATGAAAGATTGTATTTGTTGAATCCCCACTTGGACAAGTCCAGCTACGCCTACTTTTAGTGAATGGTTAGATGCTTGACCTCACTGGCTCCCCTCCACGACACTCACTTATACGAGGTATTCAAGCATCAGTACCCATGAAACTCCCATGGCATACTTTCCATCTCTACTAAAAGTCGTAAAAGTGTGGTGCGGCTTCAGAATGACCGTTCTTGCACCAACAAATAGATCAAGGATTTTTTCCTTTTCTAAACAAGGGTTTTAATGTGGGAATTCCATTCGTGGGGGACCATCCATGCTACAAGAGACCATTGTTTCCCTTCTCATCGGAATAATCCTCATGATACTTTACTTTCAACAAGTACTCACACTTATATACTGATTGGAATTCACTTGGCTTTAGCGTGTTGCTAGTTGGGTCATTCCCTTGGGTGATTACTTTTTCCCACAAGGCAGGCCCTCTAAGATAAAAAAAAGTGAAAAAACATATTCATAGTTTGATCGATCTTTGTTGAGAAACAAAGAGAGAACACATGCAATATGTTCCACTCACACTCGCAAGTTGTGTTCAATTTTTAATCCCAAAATGAAATGTGGAGGCAATCACTTTACACAACTTAAGATCACCAAAAATCCTTTTGATTCTCAAGATCATCGTGAGGTGCGAGAGAAGCGCATATGTCTTTTTGGTGGTATTATTTTGGGTAAGTGATTACAAGACAAAGAAGCACATGTTCATTTTATCCTTTCAAAGAAAAAGTGACTTCTTTTTAAGCACCAAAGGAAGTGTGAGATTTTGATTGTTCAATTGTTAACCTTAAAAAAAATCTAGTAAGTTTGTCTAAAGTTATTTTTAATCCCTTTGTAGCAAAAATGAAAGCTTTTGTAGTGTTCTTTTTAGTGCCCAAAATAAATTTAGTATGTCCTAAGAGCATTAAAGATAACAAATCCTTAAGAGAGATTATGAGTTCTCCAAAAGTGTTAAACAAACACAATAGTGTTCAAAAACACTTGATGTAATGAGAGAATGATGTCGTAATGTAACTTTAAACTTCATTTTCCTCCTTCACCTTGATTAGACCAACCTGCAAAAAGTTGATTAGAACTGCAAAAAAAGGGTTAGAAAAACTAGTTAGCAACCTAAAGCAACTAGAATGAAAAAACACATGTCAAAATTGAGTCAATTTGAACTTTTTACTTCACTCCAGTGGCACAGTCTGCATAGGCGATGCAGTTTGAGGAAGTCAGCAACATTGTATGGCATCGCTTTTCAGACAGCGGCACTCTGCAATAAATCTAGAGAGCATGATTGTGGTGGAGTTTTGCTCAACGACGTAGTTTGGAATTTGAGAAAACCAGCGACCATAAACTAACCCAACAACGGAGTTTAAATTATGGGCAGGAAAGACTAAGTGGCATGGTTTGTAGTTTGAAGTGTCATTCTATGGCATTGATGGACTGATAGAGGCATTGTATGGTGTCACTCTACTGATAGCAGTGCAGTTTCTTGTAGACAACAAAAAATAGAGAAAAACACAAAATTTTGTTAAAAAACGTGATTAGAACTTGAGATTTTCCCTCCCTCTAGCACCAAAATGTGAACCCCAATCCTAGACCTGCACAAACATAGCAAACAAACACAATATTAGATCAAATGCAAGTGAGAATCAAGATTCCCCATGAAATTCGTTTGAAAAGCTCAAATAGGAAAGAAAATGAAGAAAATTTAAGATGCAAACTCTCAATTCCATGGGGGAGTTGGTGCCAATTTGATGTGGAAATTGGCCCCTTTCCCAACTCCTATGCAAGCTTATGATGATTTGATGAAGGTTGATCCACTTATGGTTGATTCAATTGAGCTTCATGAAGAAATCTGCAATAACCTAACTATAAACTTGATAAAATGGATGAAATTGGATATGCTTGAGGATAAAATTGAGTATAGTAGACTTGCTCAAATTGTGGATGATCAAAATGAGGAGAGAAGCCTCTTATTTATAGAAAGACAAGATGGAAGAATGTTTAAAATGAAGCAATGTGGGATCATTCAACATCCAATGGGCAAGTGCCACTTGTCAAGATGTGAATGGAGGAAGCTTGAGCACATTTTGATGAATGTGCACAATAAATGATATTAGGTGGAATTTGAAAATGATTAAATGACATGTTTGAGGGGGATGAAAATGAATTAAATGCCACTTGGCTCAATGCACAAGGACATGTAAGAGGGAATGAATGTCTTGTTGGAAGGACAAATCCACTTGGAATAATTTTCAAACTTGAAGGAATATTCCCCTAAAGATGCCAAGTTGAGAGAGAATAGAGATTTAATAAATCAATTAAATGTATTTTCATGTGCAAGTGGAAAAAGCTAGAGGATGGGACATGGATTAGAGTTAGAATTAATCAGGATTTGATTAATTAAGATAATTCTAGGTGATTTGACAATTTTGACTTAGGTTTTAGGATTTAAATGAATCAAAGTTGAGAGGAAAATGATTTAGACTTAGTTAAATAAAGATTTTGATTTATTCAACTAAAGGGGATGATGTTAGATTAAATCAAATAAGGTTTAATTTATTTAATTTAATAAGATGACTTTAAAGATTTAATCAAATAAAATGAATTATTTAATTAAATAGAGATCAAAGGATTAATTAAATAACATTGATTTATTTAATTAATGAGAGAAAATGACTTAATCAAATAAATGATTATTTATTTAATTAAGGGACGAAGAGTGATGACAAGCTAAAGAGATGATTTAGGTTGAAATGATGTTAGTGATCAAGATCAAGTATGTAATGTCAATCAGTATATTTTACGTGTCTACACCTCTCATAAAGATGGAACAACCTAACTGATGAGCTAAAGAAATCTGAGCCCCAATCTATACAAAACTATGTTGCAACTCTTAAAAGGATTGACAGATATATTCAGATTGTAAGAACAAAGGGATGATTTTGGCTTCCCCTAACCTTTCAACCACCTATTCTGATGTGGCTCGTACCAAACTTTAGGTTTTACCACTATGATATTGTTGTAGAGAGACGGAGATGGATCAGATTGGACAGACAACAAGGGTTCTATTGGGACCCTAATTCACGCACAACAAACACTGATGTAGGATAGTTGTCAATTGCAATTTTTAGAGCATTGACCGAGCAGAAGAACAACTCTTCCCTTGCCGAAGGACCAGCAAAACCTTAGGTTGGGGGAAGTGATGAGTCTAGTTTATGGTCTAATTTTGGGTAGAATTTATGATTTATTTGTTGAAATTGTCATGGACCTTGATGTTAAGTGTTGATATTTTTTATGATATTTCCTCAAAACTATAGACATTGGGCCTAATCTTATTTTTGCAAATATTTAATGGCATTGGCATGTTATATGGACTATCTATATAAATTTTGCACGTGGTTAATAAATATTCTTTAAGGTGGTTACAAATATGCAATTATTATGCATACTAACATTGCCATGTAGATATAATTTTAGGATACTAAATTGAGAAAGACACTGCCAGCTGATCATGCACCATAATGTCCAACAAGGGAATCGTTCAAAGGTCAAAGGAGGTCGATGGTAGGAGATTCCCCATGAAAATTGAATATAACCTCCTTGTAATAGTCTTTAATGTTGTTGAGCAAATGTGGGCATTACTGTTGTGCTAAATCTGTGTTGAGACAAATATGTCTGACCAAATTCCATGCTTGCATAACTGCCACTCCACTTTCTCTACTTTCCCTAAAATGGCATCCTCCCAATTCGTGGAGTTGACTTCCTTGCTTAGTTGGTAGTATAAATAAGGATCAGATGCTCCTTCCCTAGGGGTTGTGTGATCTGATATTGTACTTGTATTCTTAGTTTTCAGTAATACAGTTACACTGCTCTATTGTACTCATGTTTTCTAATGAATAAAATGAAGTTCTAAGTTTGAGTATCTAAGTTTACATTAGTTTTCAAGGATACTCATCCAAGGGGGCCCACTTGGTGAGTATTCCATCCTTTATTTTAGTATTAGTTTAGTTATTACTCTTTGTTCAGTTATTAGATAAGAATCTGGCACCAACTATCCCTACGACCACTAGAATTCCATTTTGTGACTATTCTTGCAGCCAAAGCAGACATAGTAGTTTCCTATTTGTTGCTAAGATTTTCATTTTTGTCATGCATTTCAGCTTAGTATATTTTTTGGTTGATGTTCAACATTTATGTTATTTCTTTTCCAAGCAATTTACTTTTAGCATTGTGTCTTCCTTAGTTGTAGAATGAAAATGGCTACTTTGGGTTCCTAGTGCACATACTATGCTGACCCATTTCAAGTTCACATCCCTAGGTTGACAAGTTAAATGCACCTTCATGATGATTGAAATATCTATTTAGGTTAGATGTCTAATCTCTGAATCGCAGTTTTAAAGGCCTAGTTGTTAAATCATTGTAGGAGGTCGACACTTATCCCAAAATTCTTTAGTAGTCTTAAGATTCATAACTTTAACCAATTCAAAATTTGAAAGACTATTCACTAAAATAAATCTTACCTTATCATTTACCTCATGTTCCTTGATCTCATCATTTGTGCTCAGACCATTCACTGGTGTAGTATATTGATTATTTATTTCCTTTCAATCTCAAATCCATGAGATGCCAGATATCCTTCCATCTTTGTCTTTTAGAATGCATAGTCAACTCCATCAAATCTGGGGCAATCCAACTTGTTCGCCATCCCAAATCTACCTCAAGTAGTTAAGCTCTTCTCCAAGTAACCTTTCTTTGATACCAATTGTTAAATGAAAAAGACAACTAAGAGGGGGGATGAATTAGTTGTAGCAAATTAAAACATCAAAACCCTCAACAGTAATCAAATCCACAAACATTCATTAAGCCCTTATTCTATTAAAATGATTAATCATGAAATGTAGATAATAGAAACTAAAATAAAAATACCATACACAAGAGAAAACCTGAGTTACACGGAAAACCTAATGATGGAAAAACCACAGTGAGGATTAGCTCACAATATAATTAATTGCAAAACCAGTACAAGGGATCACTACTAGAATAGGACACACTATCCAAAAAGGCTCACAACCAAGGCACACTGCAACATAAAGAAACAAAGAATATAGAAGAGAAATTTTACATAGAGAACAACTTCTCAATGCAATAGGGAATTCACCAAAAATGCTCCAATACTTTTGTAGCCTTGTTTGAAAGATTGTGGACACCTTCAACTCACTGCATTCAAATGTCCAACACTTTGAAGTTTGCACTGCTCTACTCAAAATCGCATTCCACTCTTTAGAAATTCACATCACTTGCATCACACATATTTATTCTTTCTATCTTGAAAACATTCAACATCTTGACTCATACGTATACCGTCCTCAACCTTGAAAACTTTCTCCAAGGTCAACAATACATGCTTCACACTGCAATTTTAAATTACGTTGACACAAAACATTCCCGCAGTGGATAGGAAGTAAAGTGGACCAAGATAACACTTAATTTTGACCCAAATTAAATCTCACACAACATGCTACACCTTAATTAATACTTGAACATCTTTGATAGTGTAAACACCAGGTTGGTTGTTACTCGTGAAAACACATTAAACATTAAGTACACACTTCCTTAAATCAATCTAAAACTTCTGGACAAAAAAATCACTTTAACATGATCCAAGAACATCCTAAAATAAATAACTTCCTTGACAACAAATCTCACCTGAAGATTATAATCATATTGTTTATCTAGACAACACTACCAGATACTGCAATACTCTATAACTCAAAAGTCCTTCCGATTCACCTAACCATCAATCCTCTTGACATAGACAAGAGAAAAACACCATTAACTTTCCTTCAGTACTAAAAATCCTAAAAATAAACTACAAAGAAATATGGAGCAAATACATTTCTCCTAGACACCTTTGTATAATACTACAAAACCGGCTCACATACTAGTGAACACAACTTTCTCTAACCCGCGATCCAAAAGCCCAAATTTTGGATATAGAAACTATGAACAACTCTAACCAACATATCCAAACCACAAAAGTATATCTTCAACCTAGAAGAAATGCAAAGAAAAACCAGAACACCTCTACAACACCCTATTTCCTTATTTTATCAATTTTATCAATATCCTCGACATCTTCATCATGCAACAAACTGCCTCAACACATAGTTGACATAAATGACAACACCAGCTCCTTGACATCAATGAAAACACCAGCTTGTTGACATCAATGACAACACCAGCTTGATGACATGAATGACAAAACCTTCATACTTGAAAAAGAGACTATGTATTGATTATCATGCCTTGAACAAGATCACTATGAAGAACATATATCTAATTCCTCGAATTGATGACCTTTTGGACCAACTACATGGGGCAAATTTATTTACAAAAAATGATTTGAAATTTGGATATCATCAAGTGCCAATTGATCCTATAGATGTGTGGAAGACTACCTTTAAGTCCAAAGAAGGGTTATTTGAATGGTTGGTGATGCCTTTTGGGCTAAAATATGCCCTTGCCACTTTTATGAGGTTGATGAATGATATTCTCAGACCTTTCACTGACTCCTTCACGGTGGTCTATTTAGATGATATTCTCATCTTCAGTAAGACATGGGACAAACATCTATAGAATGTTGAACAGGTATTTTTAACACGGCAACAACACAAAATCTATGCCAATAGAGAAAAGTGTTCTTTATTGGATTGGAGAGCATCCAATATTTGGGATACATTTTGGAAAATAAAGGTGTTCATGTTGATCCTACAAAGATTGAGGTCATCAAAGCTTATCCTTCTCCTAGGAATTTCACAGAACTTCGTAGCTTCTTGGGATTAGGGAATTTCTATTAGAGGTTTGTACTTGGATTCTCTCATTTGGCATGGCCTATGAATCAAGTACTCTGAGGTGGGTCTAAGGAAAATTTTCTTTAGATAGAGGTGCAACAACATGCTTTTGAGAAGTTGAAGAAGAGGCTATGCTCAACATCGGTATTGGCACTTCTAGATCTGTAACAATCTTTTGAGATATAAATAAATGCATCTGATTATGCCTTGGGAGTAGTTCTCATGCAGCATGGTCATCTGATGACCTATCATAGTGAAACATTTTTTGATACAATTCAATGGTATCCCACATATGACAAAGAAATGTATGCAATTATGCAAGCCTGCAAATAATGGAAGCACTACATCCTAGGTAAAGAGCCTATCATCCATACAGATCATAAACCCTTAAAAAAATTGTAGACACAAGGGAAGTTGTAGAATGGTAGACACTATAGATGGTTTGCATACTTGCAAAAATTTCACATCAATATTCATCACAAAAAGGGAAGTAGTAACAAAGTTGTAGGTTGTTTGAGTAAACCTCCAATTTAGGCACTACTCATGGTACTTGACACTTGTGGGCATGAAACAACAAGTTGGCCTGATTTCTATGCTACCGATGATGATTTCTCTAAATTCTACACTTAGTTATCACAAGGAAAGCAAGTTTTTGATTTTCATATGTACGATGGTATCCTTTGTTATATGGGTCATATATGTGTTCTTGCAAAAGAGAGGGAAAAGATGATATGGGAGGCACATTATACTCGCATTGTAGGATATTTTGGCATTGGAAAAGCTCTTGTTGTGTTGCAAAGGTATTTATCAGCCCAAGATGTAGAATGATGTCATCTCCTATATTTGGTCATGTGTTGCCTATGTTATTGGATAACCTGCAAATCACAAAGTGGATTGTATATGCCACTTCCTACTCTGGATAAACCTTGGAAATCTATCTGCATAGATTTTATGTCTGGTTGCTAATTTTCACCACAAATTGTAAGTCACTGCAAATCTTATTCACTCTATCCTCTAAGGAAAAAAACCACTCCTCATGAACCCTACGGACATCATCTTCCAATGTAACCAGCCTCTCCTCATGGTCCTTTCCCAGTTTCTCTACATCCATGGCCACCTTATTAAGAACCACATTCATTTTTTTGAATTTTTCTTTAACCGACCATTCTTTTTTATTATAGTTCACCAATGCTACATAAACATCCTACCACTCATTCAGCTTTGTATTGAATCCTTGACCTCTGAAAAGAGCCATTTCACAAGAGAAAGGATATTTTTGGTTCCATCCTCCACCATTCTACAAAAATATCCATGTCAATTTCATCCCAATTCATAAGTGTGGTAGTAGGTAGAGCAACATTCTTAGGGGCGATCCATTGAAAGCAAGTCCGAGAAGAAAGAGCAAGCCACAAATCTAATCTCATCATCCCCTCCAAAGACTGATCATCAACAATAATTTTGGAAATTATATTAGAGTATTTGTGCTTCAAAGTAGTGAGATGGAAAAATTAGTGTTTTTATCCCCACTTTGTAGCTGAATAGCCCTAGATCTTTGCTTCCAAAACTCCTCCTTAGCCACAATATTATGCAGTTTGGACAAAAGAATGCTTTCCTCTTGAAGAGTAGATTAATCATTCTGAATAGTATGAGTTGTATGTTGCAAGACATCCAGCCTTCACTTTAATCTCAGATTTCTCCTTACAGATATTACCAAAAGATGATTTGTTCCATTGGATAATATTTTGTTTAACAAAAGCAAGCTTCTTAGCAACTTTATACATAGCAGAACCATCCGCATTGATACTCCACCAAGCAAAAATTATATCTCTTAAGTTCATATGGCTAATCCACATCTTCTCAAATCTAAAAGGGATCGAATTCCTTCGACCCAAGAGCTCTACATGCAAGGAAATAGGAAAGTGATATGATCCAAGTTTTGAAGAGCTAAAAGAGAGCAAGCAAAGGAAAGCAATCAATTTGGAGAAATAAGAGCATGATCCACCTTCACTTGAGTGAGAGCATTCCTGCTTTCCTATAGAACCAGGTATAAGAAGCCTCACAAAGATCCAGGTCCAGTAAGGCATTATCATTGATAAAGTTCATAAGATCAAATCTACTATCCTCTGCAACCTAGGTACCCCCAAACTTATCTGAATCATTCAATGAGGTATTGAAATCCCCCATAACCGACCAATTCTAAAAAGGGGATTGAGATTTAAAAATGTGCAAGCCATCCCCAAAATGCTTCCTAGCACATTTCGAGTTTGGAGCATACATATTAGAAATCACCCACAAGAACTTATCTCTAGGGCTCAAAAAGAGAGTAGCAACATGATTTTCTACACCGAATAGAGCAGACTCAAGAACCACCTTCAAATTCCAAAAATTAGCCACATCCCCAGAGGCCCCATCAAAGTCAAAAGCCTAAAAACCACAATCCTTAAACAACCTATTCTTAATTTTTTCCACCTTCTCCACCCATATTTTCATCTCCTAGATCGGAATGATATCAATTCAATGATCTCTTACTAAATTAGCAAGGAGATCCTATTTGTGAGGATTATTCAATCCTCGAATGTTCCAAGAGAGGATCTTCATATAAGATTTTGCAAGGACCCTTTGAGGCCCATCTCAAGAAGATTCATCTATGAGCCATCAACAATATCCAGTTTTATTTCCTTCTCCTGAAGTTGTTGTAAAGAAGGTCTGCCCCTACCTCTAGGCTCAGAACCATGGTCCAACTTCAACCGATTCCTAGTAGCCATGCCCATCGAAGGAGAAGTAGGTTTCTTCCTATTACAAGTTTTAGAAGTTGAGGGAGGAAGATCCCCAACCTTCACCTCTAATGAATAGGAAGAACTACAATCCTTGACAGAAGAGTTGAGCACCTTATCCTTATCTGACACTTTCAAAACAACTTCATCAACCAACTTCATCTCCCTAGAGGCAACCACCTTTGGATCCACATACAAGTCCTTCACTAAAGATCCCATGACAACATTAGTTACCTCCTTCAAGGGAGAAGCCACCAACTTCACAGGGCCTTCCACCTTAGGAGCTAAGGATTTCTCAACCAAGCCCTCAACCGTCGCCATCACAGGACCAACCTCATCCTCCCCATAGGCAGCCAACACAACCTTCAAAGGAACCAAAGAAAAAGCAATAGGTTCATCCTGGACATTCGCTTCCTCAACAACCTTTGGAGAAACAATCCTCTCCACAGCATGCTCCAAAGCAAGACACAACTCTCCAGCAATACCAACAACAACCTTAGAGTCACCACCAAGACCCAGGACACCAGCCTCCACAACAACTGTTAAGCCATTAGAAAGACCAATAGCACTAGAGCAATCAAATATTTTAGCATTTGAAACACATAAGCCCGGACACCTTCCCACCTCTATCCATACTTTTGAAGAAGGGATAGGATCCTTCTAAGGGGTTGAGACCTTTTGTAGGGGCTTCTTGGGCTTCAACGGACATTTCTTCACCCAGTGACCCACCTTCTTATAATGAAAACAGGCGAAAGGGATAGATTCAAACTCAACCACCTAGTCCCACACACCCAACTTCACATTGATTTTGATAGAAGTCATAAAATCTATAGATTGATCCATAATCACAAAAAATTGGGCATACACCAATCGTTTCCTTGAGGTAGTCAAATGATCAATGGATAACAAACACCCAAAGGTACTAGCAATACCTTTAAAAACTTGTTTGAACCAAAATTTAAGAGAAAGACCAAGAAAACACACCCACATAGGTGTCGAATCAAAAGAGTAGGAACTCAAATTAAAGCTAGCCTCCCATTTATTTAGAACTAGAGTAGATTTTCCACTCAACCAAGGCCCCCCAATAAGAACCTTCAAAAGGTCTTCCTCACAAGTAAACGAAAAAAGAGAAGAAACCCTTAGCAAGAGCAACCACCTCAACCTTCCCCTTAGATGCCAAAAATTCAAGGAAAGGTTGCAGACCAAGTTGATATTTGGATGAGGCCCCAAAAACTTACCCACCAGTGATAGCTCCATAGACTAGACACCCTTCACAATAATGCAATCAAGTACAGAGATAAAATACTCACTAGATGAAGGGTTAGCAAATAAATTCACCAGAGGAGATGAACTCTTGTCCTTAGGGTTCAAACCAAAAATCTTAGACAAACTTTTCTCATCCAAAGAGATGTCATCACCTCTCTGACCATCCCCAGCATCCCTAGAAATGAGAACCTTGGGAGCAACAGAAAGAGACCCCGCCTTACCAAGGGAGGTACCATTAGGAACCAGACCGGCAGAGATAGGAAGCACCTTTGAATTATCCAATGGAAATTCCCCACAAGTAGTCCCATCCATGAGAAAACCATCTAACTCCCCTTTACATCAGCCAAAAACCTCAAAAAAATTGAAAAAATCTCACCACCACCCACAAAACCACCTACAGCTCCATTTGACAACAACTCAATTTTTTGACTTCTCGGTAGGCTAGCCATGTTTACTTTTTGTATGAACTTGATTTTTTCTCTAATATTTCTTGTGATTATTTTATCTCCTTTTTCCATGGGTGTAATTGATTTGGAGTTTCATTATTCCTTTTATCACTTCCCATGGTAGAACTACTTGGTATCTTCTCCCTTATGAGTCATATCTCTTTGAGGATCCCTTCTGAAATCTTCTCCATTTCCATTCCCCATCCACTTGGTGCCTAATGCCCTCTCATAGGGTAAGCATGAAGAAGATAGTCCTTCAAATTTTCATACCTTTGTTAAGTATCTTTTTGCTCCTATGCCTGATTTTAAATTTTAAAATTTTGTGGTGTTTTGTTCTTTATATCACCTAACCAGGTCCCCAACAACATAACCAATGTCATCAAGAAATCTAGGGAAATATAGATCAAAGTTATAAGCCCAAAGTATTTCCTAAGTGTTGTATTTTATACCCCAAACTCAGTAATATAAAGGTGAACACCAATGCAATTAGACATATGATTAATTATTTATATATTCACAAAATAATATATAACATCATATAGACAGAACTCTGGTATCCATTCTATTAATCAAATCAAAATTGGTAAAATATAATATCTTCCCCTATACTTATGTTTAACTCTTATCTAATCTCTATTCATCTATCCTTCCATCCATTAGTCTCTTGTACATATATTTCTCTTTGTCTAGTTCATATATCCTCTTCTGGCCTATTACATTTTTTCATTCATAACTTCTTTTATACACATATATATGAGATGGTACATGACCCATCCATGATATCCCTAGTCTAGATGATATAATTACAATATTATTCTCCACAAGTATTTTGTGCCAAAATGTAGTATGTTCTACTAGTCGATGTCTTCACTGTCCTGTTTCCAGCTAACATCATCCCCCCTTTCAAAATGTTATCCTCAAGTCAATGCTACTTTGTTGGAATAATATTTTGTAGATATTCTTGAGACTAGAAAATATGGTATCCCATTGGGTCTTGGCCAGGTGTAGTTTTTGTGATTGTACCTATATTTGTAGTAGGAGTTTGTCTGCTTTTGATAATGTCTAAGGAATTTGTATCTTTTGTGCAAGTAGTTGTGCCTCTTGAAGGATTCCAATAATGTGTGTTAGCCTAAAGTTGACTACCTCTCTGAGCTGGATGAATCTATTCTGAATCTTATCACTTTAATCTTGTAATTTTTTAAAGTGTGTATGCAGTGCTTCTATTTGTACCCTTGATTGACCATATGTGTCTTGTATTGTATTATATTTTGTCACTCGTTGAAGAATTTGGACTTCCATTTGATCTATTTGAGCCTTTTTCATTGATGCTATTGTTGGCCATTGTAAACAAAACTAATAGAGGGAATTCAAATCCCCTTTTGTGTTCTGCAAGGTCCATATTTGTGATTCCAAAGTAGAGTGTGTTGTAGCACACTTTTTCCTTTCCTCATCCATCTTGATCTTCTAAAATTTTGTTTGGATTTTTTGTCGTAGTGTTTCCTTCTATAGTTGGTTGTCCTTAATCACCTAGGATCTACTAAATTTCTCAATTTTTCTACCAATGGTTATGATGATTCTCGTGAGATGTGAGGGAGCTTGCCTTGTATCTCCTTTAGTAGCTTCTCTAATTGGTCGAATCTCTCCACATGATGCTAGAAAAAATCTTCTCTTGTTGTTTGATGTAGGATGTCTCCCAACTAAAATTTTTGTAACATTGATATGCTTCCCAAGTCTACTTTTGAACCTATTAGTGGTAGTTAAAGGAGTCATAGAGAAGCCATCATTTGAATTTGCTTCTGCTTAAGCAAGAAGTCCTTAATGGACTATATAGAACAAGTTGCAAAAGAGGAGGGTGTCTCAAACCATAGAGGAGGAGAAGATAGTTCGTGCTCTGATGATACAGCTTTAAGCTTTGCTTCTTCTTCTTGTATCTGTTGATAAGACTTTGTTGTCACTTATTTAATCTCTTTCTATATTGTTCATGTGATCTATGGTTTTTCCATCATCAATTTATCTAGTATTTATTTAGACTAGAGCTCCTTATTCTAAATCTCTACAATCTTTTATTTTGTGGGGGGGTTACTGTGGTTGCCACCTCTCCAATGGCTAGGTCCTTTAACTATTCTTCTTTTTTTGTTTTCTCTATTCTTTTTTTCAATGTGGTGGTCAGGGGGTCTAGGAATTTTTCCATGAGGTCCTCTAATGATAGATTAGATGCTATCATGTACCTGATTATCACCCTCTTTATGATGGACTAATTAGGCATTGTCATGTGGGGATGTTTTTGGAGTGTCTTGTCCATCACTTCTTTCTAGATTAATCCACTGAAGAGTCGGTCCTTGTCTACTAGAAAGGAGACTTATGAAATGTGTGTGGTCTCCAAAATGGATATATCTTTTGGAATTGATGTATCCTCTGGAATGGGTTGCTCTTCTTCTTCAACATCTACCACTTGTGGAGAAACTTGTCATTGTGCTTTTTTATTTCTTGTATTGGGCTTCCTCTCGGAGCTCATTTGTATAAATGCTTTTATAGCATCCTTTTTTGATGATTATGTTCAAGGAGGAGTGGTTTTCATTCTTATTTTCCTTGACCTGCTTGGTTCCCCTTAAGAAGGTTCTACTAGTGGATTGCCTAGGTGGAGTCTTCTAAACCTCCGAGGAGTGCTCTACTCCTCTGGTTCTTTCTTAGACATACCCCATTTCTCTTTTAGTTTGTCCTTATTCTTATCAAAATATTCTTCAGCCTTTTTCTTAGCTAAATTATCCATGTATTCTTGGTAAGCTGAAAATTTATCAGCTTGGGGATCTTTTGGACGGCTAAGAAGGGTGGCAGCATAGTTATTGATTTCTACATCAGATACTTCATATGGAAGTTGAGGTATCCAAGAGGTCCTAGGCTCAATGGTTTTCATAAAGGTAAAATCCTTATCTACTAGAACATCTATGTCATGGATATATTGTTGGACCAGTACATAACAGATATGTTCCCTATCCTGGAGCTTTTTTTGGAGGGATTTAAATAATCCCTAGTAGATTGTGGTGAAGGAAATGGCATCTTGAAAGTGTTTGACATGATCTCATGTTTGAGATGCTACTAGTTGGGTTGATTCCCATAATTTACCCACAAACCCCGATAATTGATTCATGAAGTAGAATGTGAGGCATATCAGTAGGGTCCAATACCTAAATGGGTAGTGTGATTGTTTAGTGCATTGAATGTTTTCCATTAGCTCTTTCTGCAAAACCTCGCAGGGGTCTATATCTTTGTTGTCTTTTATCATTTGATATGTTGTATGGATGGTGATTGCAGTGGCTAAATCCTCCATGTTGGTGTAGTATTATGCAACGCCCATCATGGCATACTTGACCGTAAGGTTGGTGATTTTTGTCACATCTAAGCTCTAGTAGTAATAGGTAGCTCTGGTTAGGCAATCAAATTCTTTGTTCTTAATGGATTTCTTCGATGGAACTTCTCCTTAAGCCCATACTTTGGTGATGGCTTGGATGGCCTCCTTTGTAATTTTGTACGACTAGTCCAGATAAAGGTATTCATCATGGAGTTGACTTAAGATTATGTAAACCGATTCTTCTTGTCTAGTGAAGTCTATATATTCTCGCCATATGTCCAACCTTTTCACGGCTATATTTTGGTACTCTGGTAAGTATTGATATGTGCCTAATTGCAAGACGCTGAGCCATGGGGTTTTAAACTTTGTATGGTCAATTTCCACAAGAGGCACATGGTTGTATTTTTGTATGTCTTCAATGTAGATAACTTCTATGGGCACCCTAGAGAATTTCATTGTTAGGTTAGTATCCATTGCTTTGTATGGGAAACTTTTGTATTTGGGCCTTGGTTTTTGAGAGATATCTACAAGGGTAGGTGTGGCCATTGTTAGAGCTAAGATTTTGTAGTGGAGTAAGAATTAGCTTAGGGATGAGTAGTGCTAGGAATTAGCAGAATAGAGCTTGTAGTGAGTGATAATGAAACAACATGAGGGGTTTATTTGTAACTTTTATGGGATGAGTACAATAAATGGTGTAGTTTATTCCCACATTTTTTTGGTTGTTAGCTTTCTACAACTCTATTTCTCCAGTGAGTGTTTCAATCTTCCAGTGGATGGGAGGATTATGGTACATGCGTAGGTTATTTTTAATTAAGTGATATTAATGTGTTTTCTTATTAATTTTGTTCAATCTTGTGTTTTATCTGTTTAGGGTTAGGTTGAGGAAATTGATGTTCAAAGTTAGACCTACCCATGTCTTGTAAATATTTAAGTGTTAATGGTGTAATTATTCTACGAGGTTTTATTTGTCTATGTTGTCTTGATTTTTGGAGCTCATGTGTGTGCCTTAGGTATCCTTGCTTTCTTTCAGATTTTACTGGTTTGGGATTTCTCAAACTTTTTTTGTTTTCATCTTGAATAATTTTGGAACTTGTTGGACTGGTGTTTGTATGATGTCTTGATGTATTTGTGATATGTTTCCTGAATTTGTGGTACTTTGTGAAAGCTATATATATTTACTGTGTATCACAAATGGTCTATGAAAGCTATATAATTTTTGGGATTTTAATTCCTGCTCATTTTGTATCCATACCTCTAAAACATCATCTTTGACAATACTAGCATTGTCATTGTCTAATTTGATTTCTTTGAAACTATTAGGATCTTCTTCCTCTTCTACGATGGGTAACTTTGAGATAGAATAAAGGTCCCTAGGGTCTTCTTCTTCTCTATCTTGCATAATTTCCTCTGTAGGTTTTGTCTTGAACTCTTTCACCTAGAGGAATGTGAACTATTTTGTTGTCGTCTGCTAAGGATATTTTTTCTTTTCTGGAATCTATTATACCATTAGAATTTACAAACCATTTCAGCCCAACCAATTCTCTAAATGTGTTAAAGGGCTCCTTCATCTCCACAACTTCAAATCCAACTATTTGTTTGATCCCTTTAAGTATACTTCGACATTCTTCCATATGTTCAATGTTTTCATTCTAGAACCATCAGCTAGACTAATGTTCATAGGTGTTCTAATAATTTTAGGTCTTCCTACCCTCTCCCAATAGTTTATAAAATGATGTTGAGATTTGTACCAATATCAATCTTTACATGTTTAATTTTTTTGTCGTTTAGGTTGATAGTAACTAGTAGAGGGCCTACTTTCCAATTCTGGTCTTTGACAATCTGATGTACCTATTGTTGTTTCTATTTATTCCAATACTTTTTTATTGTTTCAATTTTACTAAAAGATCTTTTTGTTGAGCCATTGAGACTGAATTTTTCAACATGATTACTTCTTATTTTGAAAATTATGCTATCTCCTCCTATTGTTGTTGTATAATTTGTTTCTTTTATTTTTCCAATATTTTGTCATGTTTTTTAGTAGGTTGGAAGTGGTCATACTCTTCTTTTTCTTCTAGTTATAATTCTATAGTATTCTCTTCAATCTCTCTTCTATTCTTCTTGGTATTTGTTCCTTGTTTAGTTAGAACTGTGGCTTTATTTTTCTTTATTTCAGATTTCTTCTTTTTGCTTCCTTACGGTGGTTCTTCTTCTTCAGAGTAATTATCATTTGATATGTTTGAGGACTAGTTATCTAGTATTTGGTAGCCTTTCACTCCTTGCGGTACTCTTCTTATTATTCTCACTCCTTTTTTGTCTTGTAATTCATTACTTCATCAACGTGGGGTATTCTAATAATACTATTGAGCCTTATCACACTTAAATATATCATGTGAATCATATCCATAGAAAGGACATTTTCTTCTCTTCTCTGACCAACATTTTGTGGCATAATGACCTATTTTCCCACAATTGTAGCATGTTCCATCACTCCTTTGGTGGTTATTTCTACCACATCCTCTTCCTCCTGTGTAATTAGATTGTCTATTATCTCCTATATAGTCTTGTGGTGGTTTTTTCTATAACACATGCATTTTGGTTATCCCTCTATGGTGGTTGTCTATATCCTACATTATATAGAGGTCCTCCCACAAATCCTTTAACATATTCCATATTTCTATATATGTCTACATCCTAGCTGCGGCGCATAGGGAATCTCATATTAGGATGAATCTATGTGTTCTAGACCTAAAATTAATTTGTAGGATATTCCTCTGTGAAGTGAATATCCCACTCTTGGCATGTATCACAATACATTGATTTAGTTTTGGCTAGAACTATCTTTAATTCTACATATAATATAGCATCAAATATCTCTCCTTGAGCTTTAGGGAATTTTCTTCAGAGGTGGCCTTCTTGTGATCAATAGGTGCATCATATTTCTTTGGTTTTCTTTATTCTTCCTTTCACCAAAATTGAGTTCTGTATGGTTCGTTTTTCTACCACAAGTTGTAACTTCTCACTAGTCTCCTTCATATTGTCCTTCTACAATTTGTGCCAATTTTAGGCCTTAATATGATAGTCCATAGTGATTAAGTCTATGTAGGTGTTGAATATTCTACCATCCAAAGCTACTCACATGTATTTTTTAAGTATGGAAATAAACCACTCTATCTTCTACCTCTCTATCAATGGTTTCTCTAGTTTATGGAAAACTTCTTTGAATTGTTTATCATATTCTTTTATGGATTCATCTTCCCTTTGTATTAGATCTCTCATCTTACTTACACTCTTTGTTGAGATATCTAGAGTATCAAAATTAGCAAGAAATTCTTGTTTGACTTTGTTCCATCTTTTCCCATATTTAGTGTAGGTCTTCTTATACCATCTAAAACATCTTCTAGAGTGAGGATACAAAGTCAAGTATTTTTGGTTTATCTTTATCAATATCATGTCTTTCCTATAGAGATTCTAACAAGAATATGTTCTTTGCTACTTTTGTGGTAACTTTTCCAAATATAGGGATCTTAATTAAAGAATCTATCTTTTCCTTTCTCTGTTTATTCCTAACCTTCCAAATCTATGAACTAGGCTTCTCTTAGTCTTCTTTTTCGTTCTTTATTTTTCTAACTTTGTAGGGATTAAGTTCTCTACCCTTGTCTCTTGCTAGTCTTCTTTTCCTAGTATTTCTTCCAATCTACTTCTTTTCCTTCTTCTTCTCTTGTTTCCTTGTCTTTTGGTATTGTTGATGATGTTTTCTGCACAGCAACAACTCAGACAAGATATAATATCCTATCCCTCTTAAAAGGTAAATCTCTATCAGCAAGCCTCAAGAGATAACCCCAAGGTCTCTAATGTCAGGTCTTGACAATGCATAAACAACTCAGTGATAAATGTGAAAATGTTGGTAATCACAATGGGACCTTACTACAAGCAAAGACTGAATCTTCAATTTATCAGATCTAGCAATATGATGATACTTTCACTCTAAATCTAACTCTGATGACAAAGAAAACAACAAAATATTAGGGTTCAAAGAGATTACTAAACTAACACTATGCTAAGATTCACAATGCATATGATGAAATGCTTGAAATGGACCAATCCCACACAAACCAATTCATGCTTAAGCTAGATGAATCTGCAATCTCACAAGAACGGTGCAATCTTCTAAGGTAATAAGATTTTCAGATCATGAAAATTCATCCAATACAACCTTAAGGAAATTTATATAAACAAATCTTCACAATTGAATGAAGCACAATAAATATATAGTCCAAGCTAACTTTGCAAAGCAACTAATAGTCAACTAGATGCAAAAAGTATGGACTAGGGATCACTACAACACTTCAAACATTAAACCATAGACATCATTAAATCAAATCTAATTCTAAACATCTAAATATCATATTTCCTCAAAGCAATTCTAAAGATAGAATAACAAGAACCATGCAAGATAAAAGACCACAAGTATGGCACCAAATCACAATGTCATTACTTGCATCAAATTATCCACTATAGCAACAATTCCAACTTCTGTTAAAATATTTGCTTGAGAGCACAATTCTCTAACTTCTAATCTGCTAAATTTGCTTCAATACTAGCTATCTCTATCTATCTGCTTTCGTCTATATCTAGCCCTACAAATGAGGCAAAATTCCATATTTATAGAACCCTTAAAACATGTCGGCCTAGTTAGGGTTTTACAATAAAAATAGGTCACAAAACAAGTCATCCAAGAGAATTTCAAATAAGATAAATGATGCATTAAATGCATGAATTCCATCCAGGTCAGCCTTGGATATCCAATGCAGCTTAGACCAATGCATGCCAGCATAATAGGGAAGCACAAATCTCGATGTGTCCCAATATTAACTATCCTTCCCCTTTGTCTTTATTTCGATCCAGCATTTCATGCACCTTTAAAATCACTTTATCCAAGTCAGCCACAGGAGGTAAAGGCAAGATCTTGAGTCGGCTCTCAATTGAGGCAATGTCTTCCCTTGACTGTTTTACCGATTTATCCCAACCCACCTTGTATGTCAAATATTTTTCAATAACAGCAAGGTAAGTGGCCGCATCATCCAACTAGTGCTTAGTCACAAAATTGCCACTGACTGGAGCATAAACATCCTGCCACCACCCTCTCAATTGTTCTAAGCTCAAGTATTTGGGCGCAATCTTCCTTCTCCCTGTCATTATCTCAAAGAAAGCAATACATCCATTGTATACACCAGTTAGGGTATCATCAATCTATCTCCTCTATTTATGAATCTTCTTTATGACCTTCTACCTAATTTGCAACGCTTCAAACCATTCCCAAGCTTCAGCAGCTTTGGAGGAGGGGAGAATTTTATCTTTCACCAGCTTATCCTTGGTATATTCCATGATAGTTTTGGTTTTCTGCAGCAAGAGATCTATGTCTTCTTTTTCCTATCCTAACACTTCATTCAACCACTCAGTTGTCCTTGCAGCATCTTTCCCTATCAAAAAAAGGTCCTTGATGGCCTCATTCCCTTTAGTTTGCAACCCTTGTAGCCAATTTGTAGTAGCAAGGGTGGAAGCCTTCATCTTCTCCAATTTAGTAATAGTTTCCTTAGGGAGAAGGTTTGCTACAGAGGATGAGGAGCTAATAGATTGTAAAGGCTTCATTAGATCTTCTAAACATTTCTTAAGTCTTTCATTCTCTTTCTTTAGCTCATGTTTAGTTTGAACCTCCTTTCTCATCCTTCCCATAATAACTATGCTAGAACCCTGGTACTCTTCAATGTCTTGTTCCATGGAGGTAGACCCTATATTGATGGTCTGCAAGTTGTAATCACCTCCAATCACCTCATATCTTCTCTTATCAAGGACAAGAGTGGCAATGTGAACTACTTTGTTGTTAGCTTCATCTCTTTTGATTCTCAAAATGACCTTGGCTTTCTTTTTACCTTTGTCCTTGCCAATCTTGGCTAGCAGCTCATCCCAATTAGGTGGAGTGTCCTCCACTATAACTTGTTTTCTCTTTATTTCTTTGTCTATCCATTCTGGAACAGTAGATTCCAACTGCACCTCACTTTGTCCCACTTCTCCTTGTTGATCCTTAGGTACTTCTTCATCCAAATTCTATTTTTCAGGAACCCCCTCAGCTTTATCCTTTTCTTCCTCAACATGCTCCTTTTGGTGGTCAAGTGATGGAACTTTCATTGCTTCTTCTTCTCTAGGAGGGATCTCTTCAGTTCTAATAGGTGAATCCTCATAGGCCACCAAAGGAGACTATATTACCTTTTTAACTTCTGCTTCCACACTATAAAGCTCACCCTCATGAAATTCTTCTCCCTCGGTGTCTAGATGATCCTCACCTTTCTCAGATTCACCTGGTTCATGTTGAGCTTCATGGGAGGAGGGAACACCACCTTGTTGTTCTGCATGAGGAGATTTCGAAGGAAGGTTTTCCTTGGGCACACTATCCTTAGGAGAAGGAGTCCTAGACTTCCTTGTGTATACATGTGTCTTTTCTCCTGAAGAACTCTCTATATTTACCACAAGTGGATCTACTTCCACTCCTTCCTTGGAACCTATCCTTTGTGGTAATCTCACAATTCTCCTTCTTTTGGGCACAAGAATATCAGCTTCAGGATTCTTCCTTTCAGTTTCTTCCTTTTCAGATTTCTTGGTCCTTGTCCTCTTCTTGGCTATTGGATTTTTCTATTTTCCTATTTCTTGGGCTTCCTCTATCTGAACACCCTTAATCTTAATTTTGAAAGGAGAATCCACCTTACCTTTTCCTTTGGGATCCTCCTACTTAGTTGATTCCTCGAAAGTGGAGTGAGGGTCAAAATCTCCCATCAAATTGTAGGTGCATTTCACTCCCTCATTCTCCAACTCCCACATTTTGTGCCTCAGCCACATCCTAGTGAACTTGATAACTAGATTCATTATTTGTCCTAACTCTGTCTTTTCTTCCTCTAAACAATCCACATCTCCAATTGGCTTATCCTTCACTTCCTCATAGGCATGACCTTGAATCAAGTCTCCATCATCTTCTAGTTGATCAGGAACTTCTTTTACATTGCATAATCAGACTGATTCAATTGGAAGCTAGGAAAATTTCTTCTTTCTTACCTCATATTCATCACTACAGTTAGCCCAGTAGTCTTCCTGATCAACTTTATGGCTATACTCTCTACTGGCTTTCTTTTGGGCTTCACCAGTTATATCAAATATGTACCTCTTGGAATGGAAAGATAAACCAAGAGTACCCATTTCCTCCTCTGAAGTGTGAGTTGAAACAATAGAAGGACATGCCTCTCTAGTACCAATCCTTAATGGGAAATCTCCACCGAAACCTACTTTATGCTTGTCCCTCTTGAAAATGGCATCAAAGTCATAGATTTTCCTAGTTACTTCCAAAAGGATAATGTGATCGGTAGGATACCTTGGAATTCTATAAGGAGCCCTCTGGAAACCATCAATCTGAATGTAGGAGAAAGCTAGGAACTAAATAAGCCAAGCCCCATACTTCTTGATGAGCTCTTTTGCTTGATCTAAAATTTTGACATGTTCTGCACCCTGAAGTAATCTAGTAATGTGCATGGTGAATGCATCATTCACCCACCTATAGTTTGAACTTCCTACGTGCAATTGAGGGTAAACCTCATAGATGACATCCTATCCAAAGATTTCCCTTGTACTCAATCCTTTGTAGGGGTGAAATCTCGCAAGTGCATAGAACAAGTATGATGTCATTTTGAAAGTCTTGGTTTGCAGCACATTGGATAGCTGCTCATGAATCACCCTACTAATCACTCCAACCCAATGATAGTCAATCAGCTCTTGTTCCATCCTCACAATAGTGTGGCACATCCAATTCTCAAACATTCCTGCACTCCTTAATCCAACCACCCTACTGAGCAATGTGATGGAATCATAGTATTCTTTCTTGAACTTTGCTCTGAATAGCTGCTTAGGCAGTTTAGAGTAGTGTGACTTAGGATTCTCTAGCCAAGAATTAATGAGCTGTGATTTCACATTCTGTTCCTCATAGAATCCCTTAGCTGCTTCCATATTAAATTCCACCACATGAGACCTATCAGGCATATCAAAAGTCTGTGCAATGGAAACTGGATTCAGGTTAGCCACAACTCTTCCTTGTGGACCAATGATTCTCTATGTACCTTGGTCATAGTGTCTTGCACACTCAAGGACAAGCTCATAGCATTGGACTGTGGAAGGAAAACCTGCTACATGTGACAAACCTGACTCCTTCATTCTTCTAGCCACTAGAGGAAGATCCTTGGCTGCCATTCTTCCTTTAAATTCTTTGTAGTCCCATAGTCCAACATTTGTATATGTCACCTCTGACCAGATTGACATGATTTTTCTTTTCGGGACCTTACTCTTAGTGTCCATCTTAATCCTTTCCGCTTCAGATACTGAGGATCCTTCCGCTGCCTTGCTAGATTCAGCCTACACTCATAAGGAAAACATAGTAAAAACCACATGGAAGCAATGTTAATCCATCAAAACACTGTTAGAATGAACCTCATACAACCAAGGTGTTGTCAAATCTCATATAAAGCGATCATAACAAACTTTGGGTTTCAGGACCATCCGCAGAATCTGAGCGAGAGAGGAATTTCAAGAAATTCCAGACCAGACAGATTCCAACGAAATAATCAAGAAACACCTACTAGTAATTAAATCTGATCATTATCAATCAATAGACCACATAGGAATTCATAAGATGACATGAATTAACCGTAAAATGCATCATAATTCATTAACAAATCCAATTATCTCATATTTCCTTACATTTCGTCAAAGTTCGAGAAAATCTGTCAGGGACGGATTTCCGCGAAGGAGGAGACAATTTGCAAGCCTCAGAAAATTTGAGGGACATCGGATTTCAAAGAAATTCGGACCCGATGGAAATTCGCGGACAAGGTTAAAACTCTGAAAACATGCAGATTCTGGGGAAAAGAAGGGGATCGGGAAAATCCGCCAAGGATAGAAAATCTCGAGATGACTGCGAAACCTAAAAAATTGGCGTTAAAGCACGATTTCACCTAGACCATCAGATTGATCATAAATTTTAGAGATTTAGGCCTGAGAAAAGTTTAATACAGACCTCGTATGGATTCTCTTAGAATTCTAGGCCAATTTTATGGCGAAAGAGGATAAGATGGTGATGCCCTAAGTACCAAACCCTTCAAGTCTACCATTAACACACATGAAAGCTTGGGATTCGATCATTTCAAGTGCTAAGTCATCACTATGGGCTACTCACGGCTCTCAAGCAAGATGCATCAAAATGAAAATGAACAAATGACCTCAAAACTCACTTGGGAGACCATAAATCAAACGATATTCTACAAACCCTAGTCATGAAATGAGCCAGCATTCAAGAATTTGAACCTCAATAAACTCAGTAACCTCAAAGCGTTATCTACAGTTATCAATCAAAAGCAGGGCGATCGAATACATACCATTGATGAAGCAAGAATTAATTTTAGAGACAGCAAATGCAAATCAAATAGCATTCAGCAAAGACCCCAACAATAACACCCAAAGAAATCACCAGCAACTAAATAATTCACGGATCAAATGCCTTAAATCAAATCAATTACCCAAAGAGTGCACTCCTCATCTTAATCAAGCACAAGCAATAGATCATAATGGCATAAAAGTCATCAAAGATTGATTAAATACATATTTTCCAACTCGTATGATGAACATTAATGTCGCTGACAAGACAGGCTGGAGAATTCAGAAACTCGACAGCAAGATGGATTTCGGGAAAATCTGACCCACACAGAATTCTACGAAGATAGGAAATCCCCGCACTACAGCATTCAATTAGAACTTGAGCCGGATCCGGGATAATCCATCCAGGGAGGAAAATCCCGAATTAGGGTAAAAACCTGAAATTCATTCAGAACTTAAGATTTTCAAAAAGTAACTTAAGGGGATCACTTTAGCCAATCAAAAATAAACATTTAAGCACATGCCTAAACAAAATAAAACCTCAAAATCAAAAGGGCCAAGGCACCAAAACCAAAGCGAAAGAGGGTCCCTGCTTTCAGCGGGGCATGTGTGCAAAAATTGCACAACAGGTATCTCTTGTTTTAGAATTATTCAACTTTTATATGGATGAGGGGATGGATCCTGGTTAGGGGGTTGTGACTCTTCAAAAAATCTTTTCATTTTCTTATTTGTTAATGTTATTTTATTTGATAATAAACATAATTATTCACCCAAATTCAATATATTCTCTTTGATTTTTCTTATTTCTTCTTCTTTTAATTTATTCATGCTTCTATTAACTACTACTTCTAAATAATTTTATTGAACGAACAAGGTCTTCTCTAGAGTTTTCGAGAATTCTACAAATTTATCATCCAAGTTGATGATAAGGTCTAATAGGTCTGGTTTAATTGCCATACTTCCAGAAGTTTGTGGTAATAATAGAGTTTCTATCTTATATAAGATCCTAATAAAAATCTTTTGGATTCTCCATAGTCATTTATATTCTTCTTTAAGCTATTTATTAGCTATCGTACTTTTTCCCAACAATTTTTTGATCTTTCTAGAGTTTCCCAATTTGCTTACTTATTCTCTTTTTATTTTTCCTTGGTAGCACCCCCTTTGGAATTCTTAACAACACCTTCATTGGTATGCTCACTTCTCATCTTTTCTATTATTTCCATTCTTCTATGGCATCTTTATTCTCTTTCAATCCTTTGTTAATGTCTTTTCTCTTCTCCATTTTGGTTATCCATGTTTATTTTTCTTACGAACTCAATTTGTTTTCTAATATTTCTTGTGGTTGTTTTATCTCCTTTTTCCATGGGTGTAATTGATTTGGACTTTCATTAATCCTTTTATCTCTCCCCATGTTAGTTACTTGGTATCTTTTCTCTTAGGAGTCATATCTCTTTGGGGATGCCTTTTGGAATCTTCCCCCCTTTCTATTACCCATCCCCTTGGTGCCTAACCCCCTCTCATAAGGTAAGTTCCAAGAAGATAGTCCTTGAATATTTTATACCTTTATTGAGTATCTCTCTACTTCGGTATCCATTTTTAAATTTTTAAATTTTGGGGTGTTTTGTTCTTTATATCACCTAATCAGGTTCCCAACAATGGAACCAATGTTGACAAGAAATCTGGGGAAACACAAACTAATGTTATGAGCCCTAAGTATATTCTAAGTGTTTTAGTTTATACCACAAAGTTATTAAAATAAAGGTGAACATCAATGCAATCAGATATATGATTAACTATTTATATATTTGCAAAATAATAGATAACATCATATAGGTAGAACTCTGATATCCATTCTATTAATCAGATCAAAATTGGTAAAATATAATATATTCCTCTATACTCTTGTTTAACTCTTATCTAATCTCTATACATTTATCCTTTCATCCATTAGTCTCCTGTATTTCTCTTTTTCTAGTACATATATCCTCTTCTAGCCTATTAAATTTTTCAATTATATCTTCTTTTATACACACATCTATGAGAAGGGATGTGACCCATCCATGACACCCCTAGTTTATATGATATATGTACATTATTATTCTTTGCAAGTCTTTTGTGCCAAAATTTTGTATGTTCTACTAACCATTGTCTTCACTGTCATTTTTTTGGCTAACAATTATTTTTGGATGCATACAATTTTATCAGAAGAGGGATATTCCTTGTTTTATTTGCATTCAAATTGGTTTTTTATGTTGTTCTTGATATAATTATATCATACAAGTACACTTTATGTGTTAATCGAGGCTACATCTATACGAAACTAATGGTGGTTATTTCAAAGACACGTGATTTACCTAGTTTTGTAACTCATTATGATCCATGTGGGGTAATAAGACATGATATTTATTTAACCATTTTTTCCTATTTAAATCATTCATGATTCAAGATCCTTATCTATGAAAAAACAATAAGTGCATATTTTCATGTGTTCTTTTAATTAGTTTGTATTATGAATTTATGTTTGCTATGAGTTGTAAGTGCATTAAGGCCTAAGGGAATGATAAAAGTAAACTTCAAATATCAATGGTTTCATTTGGATTTAGTTTGGTGAACTTTAGCATGATATAAAATATCATTTTTATTTTATTTATGTAAAAATAGAAGGGTTTATGTGCATACATGAGTTGTGGGTACTTTTTGACTTATTTAAAAGAAAAAATTACTTATTTTAGCAATTTATAAGGTCTTTAGAACAATTTTAGGTTCATTAGGACAACCATAGGTTCATTAGAGTAGTCATAAATTTATTAGGATTATCATAAATTCATTAGGAAAGTCATAACTTGACATTGTGATAGTTGTAGGTTCATTAGGACTATCATAACTTCATTAGAATGGTCTAAGGTTCATTAGGACTATCATAAATTCATTAGGGCATGTTGGTGTTCCAAATCGAACAATCCAATAAATCCTATAGACTAACCACTTTCTAATGATCAGACTCAATGGTGGATTTGGCCAATTGACAAGATTCAGTCAAAGATTGAAATCTCCTACACTTCTGGCTCTATAGGACCAAGGTGGATCAACCTATACAATGCCTAAAAACTCAATTCAATTATGTACTAACATTGCTTTTTATAGCAGATAATTCTCAATTCAATTACACCAAAGAAAGTACTGACAACTTCAAATCTGGCTAAATTCTTGGTATATAAACACTCACTCAGGAATTGGGAAGCAAAACTCAACACCAAACTCAACCAAACAACAGGGATTTAAAATGAATTTAAACTTGTTTATGAGATGCATTAAGCTAAATGACATATCAGTGCCTAATTATGGGCCATGGAGTAAAATTCACAAAACAAATTCACCAACAAATGAACATCAACCAGTGGATTCAAATTGTTAATGCATTACATCAACAGATCCACTTTTGTTGTTAATCAAATTCTTCTTATCAAATCCAACCTACACACTTAATGTCACAATTATCTACTCAAAGTATTTTAACTATTTCATTGAAACAAAACCATGAATAGACAAAATAATCTCAAGAAATTTGAGATGACAAACTCAAACATACTTTGTATTATTGAATTCACATGACTTAAAATGTACAAATCTAGAGATAGTTTGATGACAATAATGATTTACTTGCACAAACTGGTTGATATTTACTTATGAAATCATCAATTACAGCTTTACAGACTCAATTCATGACTTGAACTCAGCATTTTCTATCTACCCAGTGCCACACAAGAATTCAGAACCCTTCACAAATGAGAATAGAAGAGAAGATATAGAAGAATAGAAGGCTCCAGAAGTTTATCTATTGAAGACTCCTAGAAGCTTCTTTCCCATTGATCAGCAAAATGTAAAGCCTCTCTCTGCTCTCTTTCTTGCAACAAACTTTGCCTTAGTTTCTTTTGCAAACCAATTTGCAACAAAAAAAATCACTCCACCGTGAAAAATCTTCACCCCATTCACCCAGTAGCTGAAAACATCTATGTTCTCTCTTAAAGCTTTCATTTCCCTCTTTGTTGCACTTTACAAGCACATTTTATCTTCAAACATTTGCCTTTACATAATAAAGGCTCTTAAATATTTTACTTCACATTTTACCTTATAGCTGAAAAGCATTTAACTCTCCCATGGAAGTCTTTTAAAATTTTCTTTCCCCTATGCTTCATTTATTTGCCTAGAAATATTCCATTAAAATGCAAATATTTAAATGTTGCATTGTGCAACATTTAATTCACCTTGCCTTTTAAGTTTTGTCCTTTACACATTAAAGGCTTTTTTGAATATTATATCGGGCCATTCAAATTTTAATACTTTGTCGTTAAAATCATACTAGGCCCACTGAAATATTTCCATTCATGCCCTTTTACCCTTCTATTTTGCAAAGACTTTCTAATAGAATTTAATTGGGCAATATTTAATTGTTACATGTTTTTCCTTTGAAATTACTCTGTCGGGCCCACTAAACTTTCACGGCACACTTTAATCTTTTAAATTCTTTTCTTTTAAAAGCAAAATGAAAACTTTTTAAAAGAATTAAGCCATCGAGCATTGCACTCCAAAAAAAACAACGGGCCCACCACAACCCACGTGGCTCAATCTCACCAGCCCCACAGTGTTTAACTAGTGAGAAGTTTGGAGGTGCGAGGTAGCGGGGGAGGGTTGGGATTTTGTTGCATTATGTTCTTCCTTGATAGCCATCAATCCAAATTTTTCCCTAAATCTTCTCTACAAACTTCATTCTATTCATTCTCATGGCAATGGCAGCTCCATTTCTTTGTGCTAAAACTTCACAATGAATCCCTTGACTCATGCCTTTGATGGATGTCCCCTGATCTCTCCCTACATCCTTCATGTAGCTAGCATAGTGGCTACCCTTGCAGCGTAGGCCTTTTCTCAAATCTATTTTGTGTATGCAGCAATCATGGCATCCTTTGTGATTTGCACCCTTTATTGAAATCACATTCATTTAGATCTTTAGTCAAGTTCACGTGATTTTTTAATGTTGCCTCCCCCTCGTTATGTGCAAAGCATCCTTCATGTCTTTCTAATCAGTGTATTCATTATTCAAAAGAATTTGTGCATAGCTCCTTTGTCCCTATGCTTTGATGGATCTCCATATGTGTGTCATGTCTCACTCTACTCATAGTGTTTACTTAGAAGTTTCTGAAACCTCCTCAAACACTCATGATACATTGCCTTTGCAAGTGTGTCCCTTCTCAGACCGCGCCCATCCTTTGATTCATTCCTTCTCTTAGGTAGGAAAATGATGGTGAAAGTTCTAGAGTGCAGCCTTATAGACGCCAAGTACATTTTCCTGATAGTTTCTAAGGACTTTTCAACAAATCCATTATGTGTATATTCAACAATTATGGTGTCGCATGAGACCACATTTAACAGGGGTATTCCTGTTAAATAAGTTTGCGTACCTTCTCCATGCTTTGAAGGATTTTCATATCCTTTGCCATGGTATTGCCTGTTTTCTAAAGCATTTTCAACAATCCAGTTTATGCAGTGTGTTGCAAGTATAATCTTCCCTTGCGCCAAACAGAGGTGTTTTTCCTTAAACAATCTTGATTTCATTTTCCTGCAAGCTTAGATTGTTGCACATAAAATAGAATTTCCTCAACAATTCTTTTTTATATATTGTCACTTCAAGCACTGTGGAAGAGAATGCCTCTTGCAGGAATGTTCAGACCCCTTTTGAAATGAGTCATACTTTGGAGTTAGCCTTGTACAATATCCACCATTTTAAAGAACTTCCCTAGTCTTTTACTTGACGAAGGTTCCTCTGAACAGCTACAAACATTTCACAATCAGAATAAAATGCTATCAAGAGAGCTTCTAACACCTGATTCACTTATGCATCCACTTGTGTCTATTGATGTTCCACTATGCTTTGTTGTTTTACATCTAAGCTAATTTTTACTGAAGGCAAGTCACTTTATTCTAAAAATCCTGATATCATCTTTCCTCTCACTGACTTAGCTTCAAAAAGTATCCCACAATTTCAAATGTTTCTCCATTCATTCATTTTGAGTTGTCTATCCCAACTACATTCCATATTTGGATGCTTGATTTTCAACCTGGGTAACCTCCTCATGAAATCACTAGCTGACCCTTTCTTTTTATGCTTTACATCTGTGATGTCCTCTTTTCACAAAGCCACACTATTGACCTAAAATGATTTGACTTCTTAGTGTAAGTAGTTGCTCAAGCAACTGAGTAGAATCAAATGATGTTGTGACCTTATCTTGGAGTGACTTGAGTGAAGCACCATCTCCTATCACATCCTCTTTTTGCACCATCATGCTTCTATAACCCGAGCAAAGAACATCTCAGTTTAGTGGTTATTTGCCGCACCACATTAGTTTGAGGGACTGAAAAGATAAGTAGCCCTTTGCAAAGAACAACATTTTTACCTTCATATGTATAAAGCATGTTGGGTCCCCATGTGGGCCCAACTTTAAAAAAATGATTTCAAACAAGTTTCCTCCTAAATTGATCAGACACAGCATTTGAATGTATCAAAGATGAAAATATGAAACGAGTTTCCATTAAATCTATTTTTTGGCACATTTTGCAAAATGGTGAAAATTGGTCAAGTTGGCTCCAAAATCGCCCTCAAAAACTAGGCAAACGACATCCTAGAGCCATAAAAACTTACAGGTTCATAGACGTTCAACCCAGGAATGGAATGCAACAAATGGCTTAGAAAAAAAGTCATGAGGTGAAAGATATTAATTAGAAAAGTTGCTTAGTTGAACTTTTATGCAATTGCAGTAGTTCAAAACCAATTAAAACGCACCAAATCACCTCATTGAAAAAATGCAAAATCAACTTCTGGTAAGCTGCCACTGGAAACATAATCTCATTTAGACGCGGTGAGCATGTGTGCAAGAGGACTCTACTCAAATCATCATTCATCAAAATATATTGAGGGTAAAATTTGACCACCTTGAAACTCTATCAGAAATGCAGATGCAGAACTGAATAAATTGTGTTTGCTTTTGACTTGGTAAAAATAGCAAATCAGATCATAAGGCTCTGAAACCTGACATGGGAGCACATGAATGTATGGAGAATGGATAACGACAATCATTTTTACATGATGATCATCAAGTTGAAAAATACAAGCTCAAACAGTAGGCTACTTTGTAGAACTGGAAGTTCGCAAACAGCAAAAAAGTGTCAAAACCCTCCAACTTCGCTTTTCAAAACTCACCACAAGAAGCTCAAAATTGACATGCATGCTCACATATGTCATATGAGTGGTTCCACAAAGGGGTTTTGCACGAAAATCAACTGGCTCCAAAATATGACCCTCCCAAGTAGGTCACTTAAGTAGATTTGTCAAGTGCACTTCTGAGAGTGCAGAGGTAAATTTTTTGAAATGGGCACTTCAAATTTGCAAAATTTGAAAGTTTCATCAAGGAAATCATAACTTAGCATTGTGATGGTTATAGGTTCATTAGGATTTTCATAACTTCATTAGAATGGTCTAAATTTCATTAGGATAGTCAGAAATTCATTATGACTATCATAAATTCATTAGGAATGTCATAAATTTATTAGGATAGTAATAACTTTTCATTTAGTGCATCATGGGGCTAAACCGACAATGCCAACACATCTAGATGGGTAGGTTTATGGTAGAAAAGGTCTTATTTCACACCCCATCTTGCCCAAATGTTGCTGGCTATATTGTGTTAGCATTTTTTCTTAAGAGCCCTAAGTGCCAAAAAGGAAAACTTTGGAAAACTATTTCTTAGAAATTGTGACACCTACAAACATTTCATCTGAAGGTACAGGGTCATTAGGTTCCCTCCACAATAACCTTTCTCATTTTTTGAAATTTCTAATCCACTTGGTCATAGTGATAATTTTTCAAATGTTGCAAAAAACGTTAGATGTGTTAAGTAAAAACTTGTCAAGAGCCAAACTTTTCATTCTATTCATCATGGGGCCAAACTAATAGTTCAATGTCTGTGTGGGCGGGTTTATGCTAGGAAAGGTACCATTTTTCACCCAAGCATGCCTAATCATTCCAAACTACATTGTGTCGATGCTTTCTCTTAAGAGTCATAAGTGCCAAAAAAGTGGAAAAATTTGATGGACTATTTCTCAAAAATCATGGCACCTAAAAATATTTTTTCTAAAGGTAAAGGGTCATGTAGGTTCGCTCCATAATAACTTTTCTCGGTTTTTGAAATCTCTAGTCTATTGTATCGTAGTGACAATTTTTTCAAATGTTGCAAAAAGCATTAGATGTGTTCAACAAAAACTTTTCAAGAGCCATACTTTTCATTATGTTCATCATGGGGCCAAACTAATAGTACTAATAGACCCGAGTGGGTGGTTTTATGCAAGGTAAGGTCCCATTTCACACCCCAACATGCTCAATCATTCCAAACTAGATTGTGCCAACGCTTTCTCTTAAGAGCCCTAAGTGCCAAAAGTGGTGATTTTCAATAAGTTGTTTATTCAAAATCATGGCACTTAGAGACATTATGTCTATAAAAGTAAAGACTCGTGTAGGATCCCTCTACAATAACCTCTCTTAATTTTTCATATCTCCAAGTCATTTGGCCATGGCGAAAAGTTTTCACACACTGAAAAAATGTCAAATGCATTGAAGAGAAATTTGCAAGGTAGCATAATTTTTGTTTTGTTTGTCATGGGGCCAAAAAAAGGGTTTCAACACATCCAGGTGGGTGGTTTTATACTAAGAAAGGTCATATTTCATACCCCAACATGCCTAATCATTCTAGACTACATTGTGTCAACGCTTTCTCTTTAGAGCCCTAAATGCCAAAAACTGGAAAAATTTGATGAGTTGTTTCTCTAAAATTATCACACTTATAAAAAAAAATTATAAATTTATAGGGTCATGTAGGGTCCCTCTATAATAACCTCTTTTAGTTTTTCATATTTCCAACTCATTTGGTTGCGGCGACAAGTTTTCACACGTTGAAATAAGCGTCAAATGCATTGAAGAGAAAGTTCCAAGGTAGCATATTTTTTGTTATGTTCATTATAATTCCAAACTAACACTTCCAACACATCTAGGTGGATGGATTTATGCTAGACAAGGTTCTATTTTGCACCCCAACATGCCTGATCATTACAGACTACATTGTGTCGACACTTTCTCTTAAGAGGCTTAAGTGCCAAACCTAACAAAATTTGATGATTTGTTTCTCCAAAAGTGTGGAACTTAGTTTCTAAAGGTACAATGTCATGTAGGTTCCATTTCTCATTTTTTCATATCTCCAAGTTGTTTAGCTATGGTGACAAGTTTTGACACGTTGAAAAAAGTGTTAAATGCATTGAACAGAAAGTTGCAAGGTAGCATAATTTTTATTTTGTTCATTGTGGGGCCAAATTGATAGTGCCAAAACATCCAAGTGGGTGATTTTATGCTAGTAAAGGTCATATTTTTCACCCAACATGCTTGATAATTCCTGACTACATTGTGTCAATGCTTTCTCTTAAGAGCCCTAAGTGCCAAAACTAGCAAATTTTGATGAGTTGTTTCTCTAAAACTATGACACTTAGAAATGTTTCTTCTAAAGGTACAAGGTCATGTAGGGTCCCTCTATAATAACTTCTCTTATTTTTTCATATCTCCAAGTCATTTGGCCATGGCGACAAGTTTTTGCATGTTGAAAAAGCATCAAATGCATTGAAGAGAAACTTGCAAGGTAGTGTAATTTTCATTTTGTTTGTCATGGCGCCAAACCAACAGTGCCAACACATTTGGGTGGGTGGTTTTATGCTAGGAAAGGTCATATTTTGGACCCCAACATTCCTGATCATTCCAAACTACATTGTACTAATGCTTTCTCTTAAGATCCCTAAGTGCCAAAAATTGGCAAACTTTGATGACATTTTTCTCTAAAACTATGGCACTTAGAAACATTTCATTATTGCAAGGTGTGTGCGCTTAGTATCCTTGTGTTGTGTAGTGTAGTGCTTAGGTTGTGACATGGCTTAACCACCTCCCATGGATTCATTAACTCTGGAGGTTGTATCATGCATTGATAGGTCAATCTTTTGGTGCAACAACAATCGTCTTTGCAACAATTGGTATCAAATCCTGGGTCATAGGTTTGAACCCCTTGCTTGTGTTGGGAAAAAAATTTTCAAGGTGGGCACCATTGGTCTCCTTGTGTTGTGAAACACAGTGCCCGGGTTTGTTACATGGCTTAATCACCTCCTTTGGATTCATTTACTCTAGCGGTTGTAACAAGCATTAACATATTGATCTTTCGGTGCAATGAAAACCATCTTTGCAACATACATTTGAAGGTACAAGGTAATGTAGGGCCCCTCTATAATAAAATCTCTTAGTTTTTAATATCTCCAAGCCATTTATTCATGGAAATAAGCCTTCACATGTTGAAAAAAGCATCAAATGCATTGAAGAGAAAGTTGCAAGGTAGCAATTTTTTTGTTTTTTCATCATGGGGCCAAACCGATAGTGCCAACACATTTGAGTGAATGGATTTATGCTAGGAAAGGTCCTATTTTTCACCCCAACATGACTAATCGTTCTAGACTATATTTGTTGCAAGTATGAAGGTGTTGTCATTGACATCAACAAGATTATGTTGTCATTGGTACAGTTGTGCAATGGTTGAGAGATATTGTTTCTTTGATTAGTTGCATTATGTTGTCATCAATCAATTTGCTAATTTTAACCTCCGGTGTCACTTTGATAAGCTTCTATTTATGGTTTAGATGTCAAGGATATTGAGAAATTTGATAAAAAGAGGAAACAAGGTGTTTCAGAGGTGTTCTAGTTTTGCTTCACATTTCTTCTGGGTTGAAGATTTGCTTGTGTGGTTTGGATATGTTGGATAGAGGTGTTTAGAGTTTCTATATCTATAATTTTGGCTTTTAGATTGATGGTTAGAGGAAGTTATATTCACTAGTGTGTGAATTGGATTCGCAGTGTTACTTACATAGGTGTCTCGAAGAAATGTATTTGCTCCGTGTTTCTCTGTAGTTACTCTTCAGGTCTTGCAATTCTGAAGGAATTTCAATGGTATTAATCTCTTGCTTTCATCAAGAGGACTCATGGTTTGATGCTCTAGACGATGGATTTAAGAGTTGTAGTGTTTGGTAGTGTAGTCTGAGTGTACAAGATGTGTACATTTTGGAGGTGTGAATTGTTGCGGATTTTGATGGATTTCAGGTTGATAGAGGAATATTCTAGATCATGATGAAGTTTGGTGTGTGGTTCACAAGTCATCCTTGGATATGAGGAAGAGTTTAATTCAAAGATTAATGGTATTTTCATGGGTAAAGGCCAACCTAGTGTTCAACTACATTTGAAGATGTTCAAAGTATTAATGAAGGTGTAGCATGGCATGTGAGAGTTGATTTGGGTCCCAATTAAGTTTTTTATTGGTCCACTTTCATTCCTATCCGTCGCAGGAATGTTTAGTCCTGACCTATTTTGAATTTGTAAAGTGAGTGTAGCTAACTTGAAGATATTTTTCAAGTTGTGGATGGTATAAATGCAAGGAGTGGTAAACAGTCTGGATAATTGAGAGGGGGGGTGAATCAATTATCATAAAACAATTTTCTTAACTTTTATTAATCCAGAGCAAACTTAAATCAATCAGACGATAATAAACATGAAAGCATAAACAACACCAGAATTTACATAGAAACCCAAGAAGGGGAAAACCACAGAGAATGTTAATTCTCAATTATAAAACACTGGTTAAGGTGATTTTTAAAAGGGCTCACTACCAAGTTCCTCACTATAGGGTGGCTCACTGCTTGTTGGGCTCACTACTCAGCTATTATAGCCAAAGATACAAAAAGGCTCACTGCCAAAAGAGAAAGGCTCACTACCTATAGAAAATGGTTCACTACCAATAGAAGAATGATGAAAGGAAATCCACCACTGAAAGAACAGTCACCAACATTACCAGATAGAATCTCACTGTTTGTTGCCTCTGGTTATACACTTTCACACACTTCACAATGTCTGGATATTCAAATTTGCATTCATCACACTTGCTTGCCTCGAACAAAAAAATCTTATACTTATACCATTACAAGCCTTCATAATCTCTCAAGTCGGCCAAACATAATTTCATAATTTCCTAAGTCAGCTAGACACAATGTCTTCATAGTCTTCCAAGTCAACCAAATACAATTTGAATTAGTTCACCACAAAAACATTCCCATGCTGGAGAGGAATGAAATGTGGACCAGACATAGCCTCCTCGCTAAAATCAACACGCTACATGATATTTAAAACCAAAGAATAAGATACACATTACAATGCAAACTTTGTGTCAGAGCATGTTAACCAACTGCCAGATCATTTCAGACCCAAAATAATGTATCTTATTGTGTTACAAGAGGAATGGGACCAGGAAAGATATAACCCAAAATAAATCTTTATAGAATGACATCTAGAACTGGGCCAATCTGGATCACCAAGCCACCAAAACATAACTTCGATTAAACAACCAAGATATGTTGACATCAATGACAACCATTAATGACAACATCATTAATCAACATCATCTCAACACATTCAATAATCTCCCCCTTTTTCATTGATGGAAACATCCATCAACAACAAACCAAGTATCAACATCTTCTTGACTTCTTTTCTTCGCCCCCTTTGACATCAAAGACAAAGGGAAAAACTAACCCTGAAAAACTTACTCTACTCCCCCTATGAGGAAGCCACCAAGCATTGATCCAATTAAAAATGAGCATATAATACCATGTACCAATGCACACCCTGGTGCATATTATTGTAGATTAGGAGGGGGCAGAACCCCTAACTTCTGTCGGAGATACTCAAAAGTATCTTTGCTCAACGGTTTTGTGAAAATATTTCCAATCTGCTCTTTTGTAGGTATGTATTCAAGTTTTACTTCATTTTCCAACACCTTCTCTCTCAAGAAATGATATCTTATGGATATATGCTTCATTTTGGAGTGTTATACCAGATTCTTGGAAATGTTTATTACACTAGTATTATCACACATAATTGAGATCAGTTCATCAAATGATATGCCAATGTCCTTCAACGTTTGTTTCATCCACAGTATCTGAGCTGCAACCAACCAAGAGCCAAGAAAATAAGCTCCACCACTTGTACTCCACCTGTTATCAACACATCTAGCCCAATCAACATTAGTATAGGTTGTCAAAGTGAAATCTGAGTCCTTTGGATACCGCAACCCAAAATCTTTTGTACCCTTCAAATATCTAAAGATACTTTTTACCGCAACGATGTGTGATTCTTTTGGTTCTTGTTGAAACTAGTTGCTAAAAACACAACATACATAATGTACAGTCTGTTATTAGTCAAATATAACAATCCTCCAATCATTGACCTATACATGCTTACATCAGCTTTAGGTGAATCATCTTCTTTTTCAACTTGCATATGATGATGATAGGTGGACAAACCAATTTTGAGTTCTACAACCCAATCTTCTTCAACAACTCTTTGGTATACTTGAGCTGAGATATGAAGATTCCTTTGTTGTTCTGATTTACTTGTAGGCCAAGGAAGAAATTCAACTCACCAATCATAGATATTTCAAACTCCTGCATTTCATCTGCAAAATTTTTGCACATATCATCATTTCCTCCAAAAATTATGTCATCAACATAGACCACAACAATCAACATCTAATTTGAATGAGTACTGTAGTACAAATTACTATTAGTAGATCCCTTTTGAAATCCTTGTCCAATCAGGTACTTGTCTACTCTATCATACCAGGCTCTAGGTGCCTGCTTCAATCCATATAAAAGCTTTCTTTAACCTAGAAACAACATTCAGGTCACTTCCAGACTGGAATCCCTCTGGTTGCTCTATGTAAACTTCTTCCTTTAGTTCTCCATTCAAGAATGCAGATTTTACATCCATTTGATAGGCTTTGAAATCCTTAAAAGCTGCAAAAGCTAAGAATATTCGAATCGCTTCCATCCAGGCAATAGGGGCATAGGTCTCTTCAAAATCAATACCTTCTATCTAAGTGTAACCTTTGCACACCAATCTTGCCTTGTTTCTTACTACCTTTCTATTTTCATCCAGCTTTTTTTGGAGCACCCACTTAGTTCCAATTACATTTTTGTCTGTTGGTCTGGGCACAAGTTCCCAAGTCTGATTTTCTCTATCCAATCAAGTTCTTCCTTCATTACCTTCACCCAATTCTGATCATTACATGCTTCTTCCACCGTCTTCAGCTCAGTTTCCAAGAGTAGGCACAGTAATACTTGCTCTTGAGTTTCTTTGCTTCTTGTGGTGATTCCCTTATTCTTATCTCCAATGATCTATTTTTTTGAATGGTTTTTTTGTACATACCTTAGAGTCTTAGTTGTAGTTGCCAAAGCCTCCTTTGTCTCTTCTTCTTCTTCTTCTTCTTCTTCTTCTTCTTTCTCATCTTTTTCGCCTTTGTCATATAAGTCATCTAATTCATATTCAATGTGCCTTTCAGGAATTCTTTAAACATCCTCATCTACTTTCACATTCGCACTTTCAACCATCTTGTTCAGTCTCTTGTTGTAACACTGGTATGCTTTACTTCTTGCAGAGTAACCCAAGAATATGCCTTCATCAGCTCTGCTATCAAACTTTCCAAGATTGTCCTCATCTTTCCTGATGTAGCATTTGCTACCAAAAAAATTAAAGTATTTTACTATGGGAGCTCTTCCATACCATAGCTCATATGATGTCTTTCCATACTTCCTCCAAAATAATACTTGGTTAAGAGTGTATAATGTTGTGTGTATTGCTTCTCTCTAGTAGATCTATGGTAAACTTGCTTCCATGATCATTGTTCTAGCTGCTTACTAAACTGTCTGGTTCATTCTTTCCACTACACCATTTTGTTGAGGTGTTCTAGGGGAAAATAGATATCTCTTAATGCCATGCTTTTTACAGTATTTGTTGAATTCATCAAAAGTAAACTCTCCTCCTCTATCAGATCTTAAACACTTGATTCTCCTATTGGTTTCATTCTCAACTCTTGCCTTGAAAATCTTGAACTTTTCCAACACCTCTAATTTTTCTCTCAAAAATGCAACCCAAGTAAATTTGGAATGATCATCTATTAAAATCATGAAATACTCCTCACCTTGTAAGCTTCTTGTTCTATTTGGACCACAAAGGTCAGTGTGTACAAGGTCCAATAGTCTGGTAGATGAATCTTCTTTTCTTCATAACGTTTCTCTAGTCCGCTTTCCTTCTTGACATCCTTTGTAGATAGTATTGTCTGGTTTGGTCAGTCTTGGAAAATCTCTAACTGCTCTTGATGAACTTATCCTTACCAAGTTGTCAAATTTGATGTGACACATCCTCCTATGCCAAAGCCAACTATTATTGGATTGAGATACCAAGCATCCTTTTGTAGCTCCTTCCAACTTATACATATTTCCACTTGTTCTTTTTCCAATTGCAATGACAGTTTCAGATCTCTTCTAGATATCAAAAAATCATCCTAAAACTCCACTTTGTAGCCATTTCCGCACATCTATCCAACACTCAAAATATTATGATGTAAACCATTCACATAGTAAACATTGTCAGTGTTGTTCTTTCCATCAAATGTAATAGAACCAATTCCAACAATCTGTGTTGTTTTATCATCTCCAAATCTAACAGAACCTCCATCATATTTCTCAAGCTTCACAAAATTACTTTTATCACTGGTCATATGATTCAAACATCCACTATCAATCAGCCATTCATCTCTATTTCTTTTAACAAACAATGCAGCTTTAGTGCAATCATCAGATTTCAGACAAATATTAGAGATATCAAATCTAGGTTCATATGTTTCTACCAAAAACAAGCAATCCTCATGATTTGATTCATCATCTGAAATTCTAGCATTCTCATTGACATAGTAGGCCTTCTTATTCATCTTCTTGAACTTTTGTCTTGATCCTCTTTCTGGACACTTCGTTGCTAAATGACCAATCTTTCCACATCTATAGCATTTAAGAGGAAACATACCTTTGTACTTTCTGGTACCTTTCTTCAACTTCCTTATGAAATTTGCTTCCAACTCTTCTAAACTATCATCATCTAGATCATCTTCTATCTCTGTGGCTTTGAAGGCAGTTTCAGATTTCTCCTTTTCTTTTCCAAATTTCCTCATCTCAAATGTGGTCAAGGTGCCAAATAATTGCTCTCTAGTGAACTTCTTCAGATCATAAACTTCCTCAACAGTAAATATCTTATCACTATAACTCTCTGGTAAGGTCGTCAGAATCTTCTCCCTTACATCTTCGTCTGTTCGAGCTCCTCCTTGATTTTTGACTTCATTTACTACACTGTCAACTCTCTGAAAATAGCTTGATATATCCTCTCCTTCTTCCATTCTCAAGTTTTCATATCCGCATTTAGCTATCAGCTTCTTTGATAATTTCACTCTATCATTTCCTTCATAGATTTCTTTCAACTTTTCCCAAACTTCATAAGTAGTGCCTAATGAAATGACTTTTTTTAACTCATTCTTGGACAAACCACTATAGATTGCATACCTTTCCTTTTCATTCTCTTCATAGGCTGAAATCCCATCTATAGTAGAAACACCTTTTGATGGTTCAACATATTTTTGTCTCAACAGCCTTCCAAGTCTTGTAGCCTAGAGAAATTAGGTAACCTCTCATTTGCATTTTCTAAAGACTATAGTCAGATCCATCAAACACGGGAATTGTCAATTTGTGCACCATCGGATCTACCCCAAGTGATTAATCTCTTCTTCGAGGAACCAAAGCTCTAATACCAATTGTTAAACAGTCTGGATATCTGAGAGGGGGGTGAATCAGTTATCATAAAACAATTTTCTTAACTTTTATTAATCCAGAGGAAACTTAAATCAATCAAATGATAATAAACATGAAAGCACAAACAACACCATGCACAAAGAACACCATAATTTATGTAGAAACCCAAGAAGGGAAAAACCACAAAGAATGCTAATTCTCAATTATAAAACACCAGTTAAGGTGATTTTTACAAGGGCTCACTGCAGGGTGGCTCACTGTCGGTTTTGGCTCACTGCTCGGCTATTATAGAAAAATATACAAAAAGGCTCACTACCAAAAGAGAAAGGCTCACTGCCTACAAAAAATGGTTCACTACCAACAGAATAATGATGAAACAAAATCCACCACTAAAAGAATTATCACCAACAACACCGAATAGAATCTCACTATTTGTTGCCTCTGGTTATACACTTTCACAACTTCGTAATGTCTAGTTATACCATTACAAGCCTTCATAATCTCTTAAGTTGGCCAAACATAATTTCATAATTTCCTAGGTCATCTAGACACAATGTCTTCATAGTCTTCCAAGTCGGCCAAATACAATTTTAATTAGGTCACCATAAAAACATTCTCGCAATGGAGAGGAATAAAACGTGGACGAGACATAGCCTCCTCACTCAAATCAACACACTACATGATATCCAGAACCAAAGAATAAGATATACACATTACAATGCAAACTTTGTGTCGAAGCACATTAACCAATTTCCAGATCATTCTAGATCCAAAAGAATGTATCTTATTGTGTTACAAGAGAAATGGGACCAAGATAGATATAACCCAAAATAAATCTTTACAACACGACATCTGAAACTAGGCCAATTTGGATCACCAAGGCACCAAAATAGAACTTCGGTTAAACAACCAAGATATGTTGACATCAATGACAACCATTAATGAAAAAAAGAAATCAGCATCGTCTCAACACATTCAAAAAGGAGAATTTATGTGAGATGAAGTGTGGAGTAGAATTGAGTGTTGTGATGTGAAATTAACTATAGAAGTGTGACATACAATGCGAGCTATAATGTAAGATTGTTGAATGTAGTGAGCTGATGTATCTTGAAATCTTGAAGGATACAAGTTTTGGTGAAGCTATTATGGTGGAAAATTTATTGCATTGAGATTATTTTCTTTGTGTAACATTCTATCTTTTTTCTTCTTTCTATTCTAGATGTGAGCTTGGAATGTGAGCCTTTCTAGATAGTGTGTCCTATTCTAGCAATGAGCCCCTTTGTACCAATTTTGCAATTACTTATAGTGTGAGCTAATCCTCACTGCGATTTTTCCCTTCTAGGGTTTTCCACATAAATCTAGTGTTCTCTTATGTATTGTGTTGGTTGTTTCAATTTCAGTTATCTGCTTTTCATGTTTAAACATTATAATAGATTAAGGGTTTAATGAATGCATGTGGATTTGATTACTATTGAGGGTTTCGATGTTTTAATTTGATACAACTAATTCACCTACCCTCTTAGATGTCTTGTTCATTCAACAATTGGTATCAGAGCAAGGTTCCTTGGAGAAAAGCTTAATCGCTTGAGGTAGATCTGTGATGGTGAGAAAGAGGGAGATCCTTATGTTTGATGGCACAACCTATGCATTCTGGAAAGTGAAGATGGAAGGCTATCTAATTTACCTTGAATTTGATGTCGCTAAGGAAAAAAAGACTATATATAGCATACCTCCAAATGGACCGAGCACAAGTGATGAAATCAAGGTCTATGAAACAAATGGTAAGGCAAGGTTTGTTCTTTTGAGTAGTCTTGCACATATTAAATTAGTGAAAGTTATGGATCTGAAAACTACTAAATAAGTTTGGGATAAGCTAGAAACTATTTATGAAGGAGATGACAAGGTTAAACAAGCTAAGTTGTAGAATTTGAAGCCACAGTTTGAGACTTTGTGAATGTCTGAAGATGAAACAATTACAAGTTACATTCAGAGGGTTGATGAACTAGTAAGTGCTATGAGAGGTCTTGGTGCACAAGTCAAAGAACCTAAAGTGGTAAGGAAAATTCTCAAAACTCTTCCTAATTCTTATAGTGAGAAGGTTTTTTCTATTGAGGAAGTTGCAAATTTTAAGACATGCACTAGAGATCAGTTTTTTGGCACACTAACTTCATTTGAGATGAGGAAAATTGGTCTAAAAAATAGTGCAAGAGTGGAGACTACTTTCAAGACTGGAAAATTAAAAAAATTTGAAGATTCAGATGGAGATAATCTTGATGATGTGGAAGCTAAATTTATAAGAAGAATGAAAAAGGGCACTGGTAAGTACAAAGGTAAATTACCTTTCAAATGTTTTAGTTGTGGAAATATAGGTCACTATGCTTCGAGATGTCCAAAATGAATTGTAAACAATAAGAACAAGGAAAACAAAGGAAAAATTATCAAGAAAAGCTACTATGTTAGAAAGGATGTTGGTATTTCTAATGATGAATCTGATTATGGAGATGTTGATGATAATGAATGTTTGTTATTGGCTTTAAAAGATTAATCTAGTTCTACTAACCTTGAAAGTTGTGTGAAGGAAAGTGTTCTGGAGAAAAAGGATAAGACTAGGGGTACTTTAGTATCTATTTTTCATGTTAGACATGATAAGAAATATTGGGTTATTGACAATGGTTGCTCAAATCATATGACTAGAGATAGGAGTAAGTTTGTTAAATTTGAAAAATATGGAGGACTTGTTAAATTTGGAGATGATTTAGGTGCTAAGATTTGTGAAATAGGTTCAATCAGTTTTGATAGCAAGCATAATACTGAAGATGTTTACTATGTTAAAGGTTTAAGGCATAACCTCTTGAGTGTTGGACAAATGTGTAGCAAAGGATACAATCTTATGTCTTAGGATGATGGATGTGAGATAAAAAAAGGGTCTGAAACTATGATCATTGTTGGAAAGAGGACAGATGGAAATATCTATCAGCTCAAGGGTGTTGATGGTCATTATTTTATAACTTGGATTAATGATAGTTGGTTATGGCATAGGGAGATGTTTCACATCAATTTTTATAACCTGGTTAGAATTAGTTCAATACAAGTAGTGAGAGATCTTCTGAGGATTACAAAGCCTATCAATGTTGTTTGTAGAGATTGTCAATTTGGAAAACAAACTAGAAGTAGCTTCAAGGGAAAGGAACAATCTTCTGTTGAATTATTGGAATTAGCACACACAGACCTTTGAGGTCCTACAAGAGTGAGAATTATTCAAGGTGATAGGTATTTCATGCTTTTGATTGATGATTACTTTAGAATGACATGGGTTAATTTTATTACAGAAATATATGAACCCCTACGTAGATTTATAGCATTCAAAGTTATGGTTGAAAATGAGATGGATCTAAAGATCAAATGTTTGAGGTCTAACAGAGATGGAGAGTTCACCTCCAATGAATTTAACATGTTCTGTGAGAATCGTGGCATAAAAAGGTACTTTTCTGCCCCTAGGAATCCTTAACAAAATGGAGTGGTTCAAAGGAAAAACAAGACTGTTCAAGAAGTTGCAAGGACTATGATGAAAGAAGCTAACCTACTAGAAGTATACTGGAGAGAAGCAATTCATACTATTTTTTACATACTTAACAAATTTCAAGCAAGATCTAATTGCACAAAGACTCCCTATGAGTTGTGGTATGGAAAGATTCCTACTGTCAAGTACTTCAGAGTGTTTGGAAGAAAATGCTATATCAGAAGAAATGATGAAAACTTAGGAAATTTTGATGCAAGGTCTGATGAAGGTATCTTACTTGGATATTCTACTAAAATCAAAGCTTAGAGATGTTACAAAAAAAGGATAAAAAGGATTTTTGAAAGGATTTTTGAAAGTGCAAGTGTCAAGGTTGATAAATATTTAAGGAATTCAATGGTAATAGATGGATATGAATCAAATGAGCATGCTTGTAGAGAAGAAGAAGAAGAGAATAAGGAAAAAGAAGTGCAGAATGAAGAGGAAGAAGCTCTAGAAAAGACCCCTAAGTATGTACAGAGAAATCATTCTGAAGAACAGATCATTGGAAACAAAAGCAAAGGCATGTTGACAAGATGAAGAGTTGTTGAAGCAGAAGTAAATCTATGTTTATTTTTTGAAGTTGAACCTAAAATAGTAAATGAAGCATGCAAAGATGAAAATTGGATGAAAGCAATGGAAGAAGAACTTATGTAGATTGAGAATAATCAGACTTGGGAACTTGTTCCTAGACTTGAAAACAAAAACATTATTGGAACGAAGTGGTATTCATAAACAAGTTGAATGAGATGGAGAAGTGGTTAGAAACAAGGCAAGGCTTGTGTGTAAGGGCTATGCACAACTTGAAGGAATAGACTTTGAGGAGAAATTTTCTTTGGTGGCTCGAATGGAAGCAATCAGGATGTTTTTGGATTTTGCAACACATAAGGACTTTAAAGTTTATTAGATGGATGTAAAATTTGCTTTCTTGAATGGAGAGTTCGAAGAAGTCTACATGGAATAACTAGAATGATTTTAGTTGTCAAATAAACTTAATATGGTTTGCAAATTGAAGAAGGAATTGTATGGATAGAAGCAAGCTCCTAGAGCTTGGCATGCAAGTTTGGATAGATACTTGATACAACAAGGATTCAATAAGGGCACCACAGATAGTAATTTTTACTTTAAGGTTGAGGAAGATCAAATCTTGATAGTGGTTATATATGTTGATTACATAATTTTTGGAGGAAATGAAGCTATGTGTAGGAAGTTTGTAGAAGAGATGCAAAAAGAGTTTGAGATGTCTATGTTTAGAGAGATGAATTTCTTCCTTGGGCTACATATCAATTAAACAGACAAAGGAAAATTCATTTCACAATCAAAGTATGTTAAAGAGATGTTGAAGAAGTTTGGAGTGGAAGACTCCAAAATGATATATACTCCTATGGTTACTAGTTACAAACTGAGTAAGGATGATGAATCCCCTAAGACTGATCAAAGCAAGTATAGATCTATAATTGGTGGACTTCTATACCTAACTCCTACTAGACCAAATACCATGCATGCAGTTTGTCTTATGACTAGATTTCAAGAAGATCCTAAAGAGGCACATGTTGCAAAAGTAAAGATGATATTCAGATATTTGAAAGCCACACTAGATTATGGCTTTTGGTATCCTAAGGATATTGATTTCACATTAAGTGCTTACATAGATGCAAATTGGGTTGGTTGTGTGGATGACATGAAAAGTACAAGTGGTGGTGCATCATTTCTTGGATGTAGATTTGCATCATGGTTAAGAAAGAAACAAGATTTTGTTTCTTTATCTATTGTAGAGGCTAAGTATATTGCAACAGTATCTTGTTGTACATAGGTATTATGGATGAGACAAACATTGAAGGATATTAGAGTGGTAGATGATGAGCCTATTTCTATCTTTTTGTGATAATACAAGTCCAATAAATATTTCAAATAATCCAGTGATGCATTCAAGAACAATGCATAAATCAATTAGGTATCACTTTTTGAGAGAGAATGTTATGGAGAATGAATTGAAGCTTTAATATGTACCTACAAACGATCAGATTGCTAATATATTTACTAAGGCTCTTCCTAAGTATACTTTTGAGTATCTTCAGGAGAATTGGGGGTTTTTTCCCCTCCTTTGTACTAGATGCATATAGAGATGCATCAATCCAGTGGATCTATAGATTCATTCCTTGTCTAGACTAATTTTGGTGGCTACCTCTCAAGGGGAATAGGTAGTGACATTATTGCAATATGGAATATATTTTGTCAATATGCATAGGTTACTAAGTCGATTGGTGTGTACTCCTAAGGGGGAGTATTCAAAGCAGTTGTAAGTGTCTTGTTTCTATGTCAAAGGGGAAGAACAATAAAAAATATTTTTTCCTTTCCATTGATGTCAAAGGGGAGAGAGAAATAAAGTCATGTGAAAAAGTATATTTATACAAAGGGGGAGAGAGAGGTCATATGGAAAAGAGAAAAGGTTGAAAGGGGGAGAGATAAAGAGAGTGCGGGAATGCTTTGTATGTTTTCTTTGATGGCTTCTCACATCTGGTGTTGCCATCAATGAAAAAGGGGAGATTGTTGCAAGTATGAAGGTGTTGTCATTGGTGTCAACAAGCTTGTGTTGACATTGATGATAGTTGTGTAGTGGTTGAGAGAGATTGTTGCTTTGATTAGTTGCATTATGTTGTCATTAGTTAAATTGTTGATGTTAACCTCTAGCGTCACTTTGATAAGCTTTTGTTTATGGTTTAGATGTCAAGGATATTGAGAAAATTAATAAAAAGAGCAAACAGGATGTTGTAGAGGTGTTCTAGTTTTTCTTCGCATTTATTCTTGGTTGAACATCTACTTTGTGTGGTTTGGATATGTTAGATAAAGGTGTTCACATTTTCTATATCCAAAATTTTAGCTTCTAGATTGATGGTCAGAGGAAGTTATGTTCACCAATGTGTGAACTAGATTCGCAGTGTTGCTTGTAGAGGTTCTTGGGAGAAATGTATTTGATCCATGTTTCTCCACAGTTGCTCTTCATTTCTTGCGATTCTAAAGGTATTTTGATGGTATTGATTTCTTTCCTGCATCAAGAGGATTTGTGGTTTGATGCTCTGGAAGATGGATTTTAGAGTTGTGTTTGGCAGTATAGTCTTAGTGTACAAGCTATGTACATTTTAGAGGTGCAAATTGTTGCGAAGGAGTTTGATGGATTTCAAGTTGATAGAGGCATATTCTATACCATGATGAAGCATGGTGTATGGTTCACGAGTCATCCATGGATCTGAGGAAGCGTGTAATTTAAAGTTTAATGGTGTTTACACAGGTAACAGTCGACTTGGTGTTTACACTACATTAAAAGATGTTCAAAGTATTAATGAAGGTGTGGTGTGGCATCTAAGAGTTGATTTGGGTTCCAATTAAGTTTTGTATTGGTCCACTTTCATTCCTATCCATTGCGGGAATTTTTAGTGCCAACCTATTTTGAATTTGTAAAGTGAGTGTAGCCAACTTGAAGATGTTTTTCAAGTTGTGGATGGTATAAATGCAATGATAATTGATGTGAGATGAGGTGTGGAGTAGAATTGAGTGTTGTGATGTGAAATCAAGTACAAAAGTGTGAAATGCAATGTGAGCTACAATGCAAGATTGTTGAATGCAATGAGTTGAGGTATCTTGATCTCTTGAAGGCTGGGTGTTGTTGAAGCTTTTGTGGTGGAAACTCTGTTGCATTGAGATCATGTTCTCTATGTGACATTCTATCTTCTTTCTTCTTTGTATTCTAGTTGTGAGCCTTTCTGGACAGTGCATCCTATTCTGGCAATGAGTCTCTTTGTACTAGTTTTGCAATTACTTATACTATGAGATAATCCTCACTGTGGTTTTTCCCTTATAGGGTTTTCCATGTAAATCTAGTGTTCTCTTGTGTATGGTGTTGGTTGTTTCAATTTCAATTATCTACTTTTCATGTTTAAACATTTTAACAAATTAAGGGTTTAATGAATGCATGTCGATCTGATTACTATTGAGGGTTTAAATGTTTTAATTTGATACAACTGATTCACCCCCCTCTTGGTTGTCTTGTTCATTCAACAATATTGTGTAGACATTTTCTCTTAAGAGTCCTAAATTCCAAAAATTGGTAAACTTTCATGAGTTGTTTCTCTGAAAATGTGGCACTTAGAAAAATTTCATCTAAAGGTACAAGATCACATAGGATATCTCTACAATAACTCTCTCAATTTTTCATATCTCCAAGTTGTTTGGCCATGGTAAAAAAAATTCTGCTGCCCCAAAAGTCGTCAAATGCATGCATTGTGAAGTTGCAAGGTAGCCTAATTTTTGTTATGTTTATTTTGGGGCCAAATCCTTAGTGCCAACACATCTGGGTGGGCACATATACACTAGGAATGGTCTTCTTTTGCACCCCAACTCTCCAGAACATTCTTGGCTACACTATGTCGATGCTTTCTCTTAAGATCCCTAAGTGCAAAAAATTCTCAAAATTTGACGCATTGTATCTCAAAGTCTATGGCACATACATATGTTTTGTCTAAATGTATAGGCACACATGAGGCCCATCTACAACAACCTCTCTCAAATTTTGAAGACACAAAACCATTTGGCGATGGGAAAAGTTTTTATTTTGCCCCAAGAACTGTCAGATGCATGCAATCTGAAGTTGCAAGGTACCCTAATTTTTGTTATGTGTTGTGTGGCCAAATCGTAAACCCTAACAAATTTGGGTGGGAATTTCTATGCTAGGCATGGTTCTATTTTGTACCCCAACTCTCCCAAACGTTTTAGGCTACACTATGTCAACGCTTTCTCATAAGATCTATGTTGTCCATTTTTCAATAGTTTTTAACATTATTAAAGGTTCGGTTTAGTTATTTTTTATCTCAAGTCTTTTATCCTTAAATGATGTGTGAGTTATATTGTGTTCTTAAGTGAAAATTATGTCAAAAAAGGATTTTAATAAACTCATCTCAAATACATTTTTTCCCATCTCTAAAGGCCTAGGTTAGGGTTTTGGATGAAAGTTTAAAGTTGGGGATAGCCATATAATTCATAGTCATGTTGAGATTATTTCAAAGTGATAGTGAATGAGAGGGCATTCACTTTGAAGGTATGATCCCTATGACAAGCCAATCATAGGTGAACATAGCAGCAAGGGATAGTCACTAGTATGGGGTATGTCAAAGGTTTCTATTCCACAGTTCATAGTGACAAACAAAAGACCTAGTGAGGGTGTTCATAAGTCAATGGCAAAGTTCAAGTAGCACAAGATAAAATATATCAATGATAAAGGCATAAAAGATATTCCACACCAAGGTTACAATCATAAAATGAAGAATGTTACAATCATCAAAGTGACAATCTTAAACATGAGTGAATTGTTCAATGGTAGTAGGATGGTTTAGAGGATAAGAGGGTAGTCTATAGTGATATTTTACAATATCATGATATAGTGACATACCTTGTTCACAAGAAATACACACGCCTACAAAATACTATTGTGACAAGTAGGTGATAGGCCATACATGAATTTTGATCTAAGATTTAGTTTTCATGAATGAGTTTTGAGGTCAACACCAAGAGAGATCATGGAGAGACATAAGCTTTTAGAAGAAAGGAAAATGACAGTCCTTGAAAGAAGCAATCTTCATGGAGTATAGGATATTCATAAGACAATGAAGATAACCTATGAAATCATTATATAGTCATATTTAAGGGACTTAGTAACATCAAAAGACAATATATTGTAGGCCTAAGATGGTTTTGATATGAAAGGACAACCAATATGAAGTTCCAAAAGCATAGTGAAGATAGCATTTGGAAAAACATAAAGATAATCATATGCTATTAATACGGGGTAGAAACTTATATCATGATGCTAGGACAATAGTCATGAAATATTAACATAGGGAATGTCAAGAGTAGGTTTGTGATAGTTAAAACAAAGGATGATTGATGCCATGTAAGTATAGTATTAGTAGAGGACTATCATAAAGAAGAAAAACCATAATAAGGATTCATAAAAGAATCTTTAGACAGTCAAGTCAACATGAAAAATGTAAAAAAACAATGGATCACCATGCTAAGGACAATGAAACATGGAAAGTGTGATATCAAGTGAAAGAGAACAACCATAATGATGAGGAAAGTCCTCGATAAGGATAGTCACCATTAATAAAAGAATAAGGGTAGTAACTACATCAAAAGGACAATCACATAAGATGCCAATAGGATAGTCCTTTATGAGATAGAAGACACTCATTGCAATATATGACACAAATCATGACAGAGATTTATAGGGTTTGAATGGTAGATCTAGAAATAATGATAGGGTTTGTTAATGCTTATAATTGTGGATAAGAAATTTTCAAAGTCAAGAACATTCATATTAAAAGTGCAGGGACAGTTTGTAATGACTTAACACTTAGGGCGGTATTGTGGATAACAAGTCAAAGATTGAATGGATCATCATCAAGCAAATTAAATGGAATTTCCTCATAATAATGAGGACAATCCTTACAATATGTAAACATCAAGAAAAAGTGACAACATAAATAGAAGATAGAGATGACAATGGGGATAATAGATTCAAACAGTTTCAAAGGAATGATGTCAATGACAGAAAGGGAAAATGTGTATAGGTTTGGAGTAGTGGTATTTGGGATTGTAAGTGGAAAATGCATAAAAATCACTATACAAAGTCTATAACATAGTTCAAGAGAAGAATCACAGGTCTGTAAATGGAGGGAAGTCATCTTGGATAGTAGGAAGATAGTGGTCTCCAAAAAAGGAAAGCACAAGACATCATAATCAAAGTGCATCTCAAATTTATAAATTGATGTAGTACCAAGGTTTCACCAACTAAAATTTCCATACACTTGGCATAAATCAAGTTCATGAAAACAAAATACTCTTTCTTTGAGGCAATTTCAACTACTCATTCTTGAGCAATAAGGCTCTAGCCCACACCAACTAACTCTCAACCATGCCAAACTTGTAAAATGCATCCAACAAGTTTATAACAACCTACCAAACACTGTTCAAATACCCAATGGATTTGCAACAAATTTTAAGGTTAGTTCTCTGACAATGGCACTCTAGGCTTGTAGGTCTCCCTTAAGGACAACAACTATAACTTTTGACCCAAGACCCCTTAACAGAATTACAAAGACACTTTTGGATACCCATTACCAATTACTACAACATGTCAAAATCAAGATGAGTTGTTTTGGACCAACAACCCCAAAAACTGACTGCTCTGGTTTGACAATGTGGCCAATTAGGCCTGTTTTACAAAGGAACCCTTCTCCAAACACCTTTCCAACAGAAAATCTCCACCCCAATGGATTGAACAGGCTACAAAAATATGGTTTACATAATTTTTAGACAGAGAAACAATTACCAATCACCAAACACCCAATTCTTGGTTTTAGACCACTATTTGATTTGTAACAAGGGTGGGTTATTGAAAATCCCACTTCCACTCTTTCCAAAACTCTGAAAATGACTTAATCATGTCAAAATAGATCTTTTCATTCCATTCCAATCATCTCCCAAGGTTTATCACTTGGTTTTCACAAAACCCTAGCCTTGTGGCTCTTGAATTTGCTCCAAAATCACTCTTTTCTAGCCTAGGGCCTCCTTGAAACCTTATCAAACATTAACATACACCCCTGCAACTTTGGAATATCAAATAACATGTTAAAAAAAACCTCCAAAACAAACATTATGATTTTTTACCTATTAAAATGAGAATTATACATTTTTTTGTGCTTGTTGCCCCTAGTTCAGAATTTCAAGCTGCCTGTAAAGAAATTAACATATCTTTTGCATAACTCAATGAAATAGGATGAAACCAATTGCATTAGAAACTATATTCAAAATAATTTCACCTAAAATAAAAGAGAAGTGTGTTTCTTATTTGTACATGGCTGTACAATGGCCTGCAAATAGAAAAAAAATTAGAAATGCACAAAAATAAGCTTTTTTTTCTTATTCAATCCTTCCTTAAAACCACACTTCTGCCTTTACAACGATGCAAATGGTATTTTTAAAGGATTTAAAACTTCCCCAATGTAAGAAACTACTTCAACTACCTTTTAAACTCCCTATGACCCTTCATATTCCTCTTTTGTTTGTCCTTTTTGCACTTTTTGCAACTTTTACATTAACAATTTTTACATTGTTTTGACAACTTTTGCAATATTTGAAAAATGAACTTAAAATGACTCCCTAGGACCCATAACATCATAAATGTGGCATCTTAGGCCTTATTAAATCATTAGGACATCAACCTTAAACTAAAAATCTAAAGTTGCCTCATGGAGGCATGAACCCTACCAAGTGCTCCTGCACCATACTCCCGACCAAATGAATTTCCAAACCCTCTTGGATTGAGGGTAATGACTGGTATTTATCTTTAAATGCTTCTCCTTACATTCTCTTCTCCTTGAAATGCCTCCCCATTGACTTCATCTTCACTTTTTGCTTTAGTTGGTCTATGCCAACTTGTCTCCACTTTGTCTTGTCTCTTTGAATCTACTCCTTTATGCTCTGATGTGTCACAATCTCTGTCTCAACCCTTTGTCCTTCTTGTTCCATATGTTGCATCTTAACCATTGGTTTATTCCTCATCAAAAAAATTATCACAACAAGGAAGTGATATATTGTCTCTACAATACCATCATGCATCTTCAACTCATTTTGTGTCTTCATGAGGGATTCATCATTTCCCTCCAAAATATGATCCTTCACCTCTGTTGCAATGTCATCTTCATGTTTGGGGATGGATACAACCTTTATATTCCTTTCTTTCTCTTCATATTCTTCTTTTTTTTGGCTTGCTCCTCTCCTATCTCTATCAAAGGTTCTATCATCTTCATTTATGATTCTAATGCCTTCATGTGTCTTCTTTTTTGTATCAGCCTTTGAATAGGCCATACAACTCTTCTCTTCTTAATTTTCAAATGCCAACTTGTGGCTTGCCTACACAACTGTTCCATCTCAACCTCAAGTATTTATCCCATCACTTTGAATTCCTCTAATGCTTTCCTCAATTCTCTAATCTCTTGATCCATCTTCTTTTGCTTTGTCTTTTCCTCTTTTCTCTTCCTCTCTTCTTGTTTCTTCTTCCTTTGTGATTCCTCAGCCTACAAACATCTTGTCAAAAAATAAATCTTCTCTTCAAAAAAAATTTTTTAACCTTGCTTCCACTTTTTCTTTGCCTCACCTAGGTCTCTTCTCTTTTCCTCTACCTAGTCTTTTGGCAATCAGGTTCTCTCTTCAACCTACACAAACAAACTCCAAACTCTCTTTTCCCAGAACTTTTGAGCTCTGATACCAATTGATGCAATACTAAGGTTTCACCAACTAAACTTTCCATACACTTGGCATAAATCAGGTTCATGAAAACAGAATACTCTTTCTTTGAGGCAATTTCAACTACTCATTCTTGAGCAATAAGGCTCTAGCCCACACCAACTAACTCTCAACCATGCCAAACTTGGAAAATGCATCCAACAAGTTTATAACAACCTACCAAACACTGTTCAAACACCCAATGGCTTTGCAACAAATTTTTAAGGTTAGTTCTCTCACAATGGCACTCTAGGCTTGTAGGTCTCCCTTAAGGACAACAACTATAAATTTTGACCCAAGACCCCAAACGGAATTACAAAGACACTTTTTGATACCCATTATTGATTACTACAACATATATCAAAATCAAGATGATTTTTTTTGGACCAACAACCCCAAAAACTAACTGCTTTAGTTTGAAAATGTGGCCAATTAGGCCTATTTTACAAAGGAACCCTTCTCCAAACACCTTTCCAACAGAAAATCTTCACTCCAATGGGCTGAGTAGACTACAAAAAGATGGTTTACACAATTTTTAGACAAAGAAACAATTACCAATTCACCAAACACCCAATTCTTGGTTTTAGACCACTATTTGACTTGTAACAAGGGTGGGTTATTGAAAATCCCACTTCCACTCTTTCCCAAACTCTACAAATGACTCAAACATGTCAAAATAGATCTTTTCATGCTATTCCAATAATTTCCCAAGGTTTAGCACTTGGTTTTCACAAAACCCTAGCTTTGTGGCTCTTGAATTTGCTCCAAAATCACTCTTTTCCAGCCTAGGGCCTCCTTGAAACCTTATCAAAAATTAACATACACCCTTGCAACTTTAGAATCTCAAATAACATGTTAAAATAGACCTCCAAACCAAAAATTATGAGTTTTTATTGGTTAAAATGAGAGTTATATATTTTTTTGTGCTTGCTGCCCCTAGTTCAGAATTTCAAGCTGCTTGTAAAGAAATTAACATATCTTTTGCATAACTCAATTAAATGGGATTAAACCAATTGCATTAGAAAATAGATTCAAAATAATTTCACCTCCAATCAAAGAGAAGTGTTTTTTTTGTCTGTACATGGTCGTACAATGGCCTACAAACAGAGAAGATGTTGGAAATGCACAAAAATCAGCTTTGTTTCTTATTCAGTCCTTCCTTAAAACCACACTTCTACCTTTACAATGATGAAAATGGCCTTTTTAAAGGATTTACAACTTCCCCAACATGAGAAACTACTTAAACTACCTTTTAAACTCCCTATGACCCTTCATATTCCTCTTTTGTTTGCCCTTTTTGCACTTTTTGCAACTTTTACATTGTTTTGACAACTTTTGCAATATTTAAAAAATGAACATAAAATGACTCCCTAGGACCCATAACATCATAAATGTGTTCTCTTGGTCCTTATTACATCATTAGGAAATCAACCTTAAACTAAAAATCTAAAGTTTCCTCATGGAGGCATGAACCCTATCAGGTGCTCTTGCACCATAAATGTTAAGAGAGTTTATGACCATTAAAAATAATCTTTTAGATAGTGACCATGAACATGAAAACAAGGCAGTCACAAAAATCATATTATTTATCCTCTAGGGTCATATTAAAAAAATAGAACACAATATTTTTTCATCATTTAAGTACTATTTTTATCATTCATAATGATCTTATGACTATCCTACATTCATTAGGACTATCCTAATGAAGTTATGATAGTCCCAATGAAGTTTTGATTGTTATACATTCATTAAGATTTCCCTAATGAAGTTATGATAGTCCCAATGAATCTATGATTGTCCTAAGATAGTTGCGAAAGTCCTAATGAAGTTAAATTCTATCTTAACAAGGTTATGATAGTCATGTAATGAAACTATGAAAGTCTTAAGAAACATATGTTTTTCTTAAATAGCCTGACTGTCCTAATGAAGTTATGTCTATCTGAATGAACCTATCACTATCCTCAGAATGTAACATATAGTCATAATGAACCTATGACTCTCCTAAGAAATTTATAACAATCCTAATAGTGAAGCTAAGACAGTCCTAATGAACATATCACTATCCTAAGAATGTAACATACAACCCTAATGAACCTATGACTTTCCTAATAAATTTATGACAATCCTAACAATGAAGCTAAGATAGACCTAATGAAGTTATGACAATCCTAGAATTTTATGAACTAATTGTAAGGAATTTAAGGTAGCAGAACAACTTCCTACACTAATCTTGAGAGGAGGATAATGCAAAAAATTTACAGATCTTTAATAGTTACAAAAACTTAAACAAAAATAAACATGAATATCATGCATACCATAGCATAGTAATTTACATGGGAAAATCCTTTCAGGAGAAAAAACTCACACTTCAAAATCCACCCAATATATTATTTAGAAATCACAAAGATTAAAATATACTTGCAGAGCCACGGTAGCATCACCAACCAAAGATCTAGAGGCAACACGACCGCTATCAAACTCTCTAAATAGATCACAATACACAGTAGTAATACAATGCCCTCATAAAATATGGTTTCCTTCTGGGGAAATTCAAGCTAATAAAATATCAATCATCAAATCTAAGACCTAATAATGAACGGTCCAAATTTACAATAATAAAATATAAATAAAATTTTCCTTTTAGGGGTGTTGCCCCCAAGCCCCCATCAAGGTGTGTTGCGGTCACAGCGGGGAACCGCTGACGTATCAACAGTACCTCATGTATCAACAGTACCTTATGTTGGGTATACATGGAGAAATCATCATCATGCTAATGAAACAACCAAATAATATAACACCAAATGAGCATGAAGATAAGTATGTGAGAACATATATAACATAGATGTAAGGACATAGATCACTCTAAAATGTAAAGATGTTGCAATAGAAGCTTGATGTACAGTGATATAGAGCATGATGTGCCTCAGGTAAGGGTAACCCTAAAAGTATGATACGGTAAGTTAGGATGACAATGTGATCTCTCCACATGTGATATAGTGAATAAGACTCAATAATATATCTTTTATGGTTGCATTAAAACAATGTTTAGTCTCATTATGTTACCAAATTCTTGTGATCTCAAATTCATCCATAATATATGTGACAAAGACTTCAAAAACTCACATTCTTATGCTACCAATAATGTTTCAAGTAAAGGGGGTTACCCCCTTAAAGAGACGTAGGATATTTATAACAATTTTATGGTTACTAACAATGAACTTTGAGTAATTATTCATTTATTCAATTAATCATTTGTAGTAAAAATATGGATAATAGTGGTAAAAAATATTTGCATTAATCAAAAATCCATAAGGCCATACAACATTATATGTCGATAAAAGTATAAAATATATCCAATAAATTCATATAGGCTTACAAAAAATCTATAAGGATATAAAATATCACATATTTGTACTATAAAATATATATTCAAAAATACCACATAGGCATACAACAAAGGACCCTAATGTAGTCATTTCCCACTAGGGGAAGGAAATATATCACAAGATGCCTTTGACTATCAACTGGATGAAGATGCATATTATGCTAGTGTCTTTTGAGTGCGCTCACTAATCCTCCTCTCTAGACTTCTATGGAGGCCCATCTAATACAATAAAAATAATAGATAGTAATATATATATAGAAATTGAATTATAGCATGAAATATAATAGAATAATCACTTACCACATACAAATAATCAACATGTTCATCCACAACAAGGGAACATTCATGATATTGAGTGACAAGCCCCTATATAAAGCATCAAGATAGCAATTAATTTACATACGAGTATCATTAAATTTTCAACAATATATCGATAAAAGAAAAAATATAATGTGAAATTTACTAATCTATCTCATACCTCTATCAAAGGAGCAAAACTTGCTACTACTACTACAACACCATGGTCCAATATGGCACAAACATCAGGAGGAGTATTTGATGTCAACATCAAATGTTCTATTATTGCCAAAACTAGCTAACATTATTTTAAAACATCATTAATGAATAAAGGTTACCTGGGTGAAAGTTCGTCGATGATGACTATTGCAAGGTGTCGATGTTGAAGGTCCACCATCAAACTATTTGACATCCAAAGTGAGTTATGAGAAAACCATTCATATAAGGTTCTACTATTCACATGTAATAATTATATTTCTTTATTAGTTATATACTTGTGGACTCGACAACATCATGAAATAGGGGGCTAGAGGTGTTGGGAATAGGATGCCATTAAATTGTGCAATCCTAAACATATTTCATGTATCTCCTATGTCCTTGGAAAGTGTTCCCCAACACTAGGATTATAAAGAGATTAAATTTGAATGAAATGAACAAGTAAATTGACATTTGTAATTATTCCTAAATGACAGGAACATGTGAGGGTGTCTAAGAAGAGCTCCTACAAAATAGGAGCACATGGGGTGCCCACATGGGAGGTGGGACACACCTTGTTTTAGTTAACTATTTGGTGAATTGATAACTCTTATGTAATGTATGTCTTGTTCCTACAAAGTAGAGATTGATATTTACAATGTATGTGGAGTGGCACTATCAATTCAGTTTCAATTCAGTTTAGTTCAATTTCAATTCAGTTTAGTTTTAGTTTAGTTTAGTTTCAGTTCGGTTAAGTTTAGTTCAGTTCAGTTCAATTATGGTTCAGTTATCTTTAGTTGCATGTAGTTAGTTTGAGTTGCATACTAATGACTTCAGTTGCATGACAAATAACAGGCTGATACTTTCAGTTAACAAGGGATGATCAATCTTGCATGATGTTTGCATGAATGGTGGAGAGATATGTTTCAGTTAACAAAGATTGACTTGGACCCACCTTGGGCGCCCAAGTTGAGATCTTGGAGTTGCATGAGAAGATATTTACAAGGCTCAGTTAAGTGGGGCCCATTCTTGGGCGCCAACTTTGAGGAGAAGCTTACAAGATATCTTCGAAACCAACAATCAATTAAGACTTTAGTTTCAAACACCTAAATTGATGAAGGACTTGATTTGACATTATTTTTCATGGAAGAACTCTACTTGCACAAGAATGGCACAGATATTTGTGAGGATTTTTATCCTCTTGTAATTGTCAACTCTTTGAAGTTTACAATGTTCACAATTGTCTATTTATTGCAGCAAGTTGAAGAGAGTTCTAAGAGAGTACTTTTGTGAAGCATGGCATGGGATGTGTGGATTCATGCTTGGACACATGAGAGTTTATTGTAGGTTGTGAAGAAGAATTGTTGAAGGAAAAAGAAGCATCTCAATCAAGGATTGATACAGTTTTATTGTAATCTTGTTCTAAGGTTATATAATACAAGCACTATTGATTCTGGTGGTGGAGTTTTTCCCCGAAAGGGTTTCTCCATGTATATGTTGTGTCACTTCTATCTTCTGGTCTTATTCTTCTACAATATTTTGTCTACTTCTACAATTAGTAAAATGAATATAAACAGATAATCATCCACAAAGAAATTGTAACAAAGAACACTTAATTAAATCTATAGTCACATAGGTTTACATGTTTTAAGCTACAATAATTACCTTCATTTTCAACATTTGGTATTAGAGCTAATGGTTGGGTAGAGTTTGGGGCACCTTTCTCTTAAAAGTTTGAAGGTTTTTTGGCTATAGTGGGAGCTTTTACTATTGTGTTATTGCAGATTTTTAAAAGAAGTATGTTACAATTTATTTGGGATAATGGTTGTAAGACCTGGTATGGCTTGCTCAATCCCTAAAAGGAAAGGCCCGATAAGAGAGGAGTTCTCCCAAGTTACCGATAAGGGGGGGCAGTTGTGTTAAACTAGTTCTTGGGTTAGAGTTAGTGGATTAACCTTTAGTGGTCTCGAGCACATGGTTTTGGAGCTCATGCTTTTGAGCCCATGGTTTTACATGTATGGATGATCTTCATTTAGGAATTGGTTATCATGATGTCATGGATAGCTTGGTTACGTGTTTCAGTGGGAGCTTTTGACAATAATGGTTTGATATTTATCTTGTTGCCATGTATAGCTCAGTATCACAGTTCAGTGGGAGCTTTGGTAGGATATGGTTATCTTCATGTGATTTGAAGAGGTTTTAACATCTTGTTTCATGGAGGACCCTTAGAGTCTTTGGTAAAGGTTTTATTTTTTTTCCTTTGGAGAGGATGTAGTTTTTTTTTTTGGTTTTGATTATTAATCATTTGCTTGGAGCTTCATGATTATGCAGGTTGCATTTGAAGTTGGCATGGATTGATTAGTGGGTGCTCATGGATACTAAAGAGACTTGGGTTAGGTCAGATATTTCTTATGTTAAGAGATATATGTTGGAATGGTTACTTGTAATAAAAGCATTTTCAACAGTAAAGACTGAGAAGCCTACACCTGGAAATGGATGTGAGTCCATCATAGACCTAATGAAAAGGTTGTCTTTATTGAAATCCTATATTGCTTGGTGTTGTATGCACAGAACAATCTTGTATCCCACTCTTGGTCTACTCAACAGGTAAAATTATCTAAGAGGTATTACCCACCTGATTATTAGATGCATTATTAATATTTATCTTGTCTTCTCTTATGCATTAGTCTCGAGAAGTAGATGCATGATTTTATGTATTTCCATTGTCCTCCTTGCAATCTTCAACTTGAGTTAGTTCTGAGGATTTTGGTAGGAGAGGTACATGAGATAATTAGTGGCTTTGGGCATATTCCCTTATGTTGTAGGAATGTTTGGCTAAGTTTGATCTACTTTCTGTGAGAGGTTTACATCTAAGTTTTTCCATGCTTCATTATAAGTTAAATGGTTAGATGTTGATATCCTTTCAGTTTGGTAGATTTAAAGGAGATCTTACTTTACACAGTTTGGCACATGTTACTATGGTATAAGGACATGGTTTGATTTGTAGGCTCTCTCTTTCTAGGTATATTGTCTTCTTCTTGAATGTTCTTATGTTTATGGAGTTGAGGTTCATGAATGGAGTTCTGTGTTGTTGTTTGTACTTCATTGTTTTTTGGCAACAATGTGGTAGCTCCTTGATCGCTTTCTTCATTGGTTGGAGGACTTGGGAGAGTTATTTGGATTGGTAATGAGAGATGTATTTTGCATATCATTATATGCTTCTTTAACACTATGATAGAGGAGTTATCCACATCATCTATTTGAAGTGTTATAGGAGGACTTGTTAATGTTGTGATCTTGTTTTCAAATTTGACATTACCTGTGCAGTGGGAGTTCCATAAGGTATATGTGTTTTGTATGAGAAGGGCACCTCTCTTGGACTAGTTACACTTTACTACAATGAGTTACTTCAGAGGTTCTTTATCACATGTCTATGTGTGTTGTTACCTTGGAGTCTTATTTTGCAAGATGGTGGATATATAGGGACTTGTTTGCAGTTTTGGGTTGTTATGTTGATAGCATGAAGTTCTACCTATGACAATTTTGGATGAGCTAGCAACTTTCTATGGTTTCTATTCCAATTTGGTATGAGTGTAGCAGTCACTCAGAGTCTTTTTTTATCACTTAAATTTGATGCTTGTGTTCATGAATAGATTGGTTCAGGTTTCAGTGATAGAAGAAATGGTTACAAAGACTTGGGAAAGGTATTGGTTCTTGGTGCAGGAAGGCCATTGGCTTTGAATCATGTACTTGTTTTATAAGAATGACTCCTCGTTTATAATAATTGCAATGTATAATGTCAAGTGGGAGAATGTTGGGAATAGGATTCCATTTAATTGCAATCCTAAACATATTTCATGTATCTCCTAAGTCCTTGGAAAGTGTTCCCCAACACTAGGATTAGAAAGAGATTAAATTCGAATTAAATGAACATGTAAATTGAAATTTGTAATTATTCCTAAATTATAGGAACATGTGAGGGCATCCAAGAAGAGCTCCTAAAAAATAGGATCACATGGGGTGCCCACATGGGAGGTGGGACACACCTTGTTTTAATTAACTGTTTGGTGAATTGATAACTCTCATGTAATGCATGTCTTGTTCCTAAAAAGTAGGGATTGATAATTACAATGTATGTGGAGTGGCACTATCAGTTCAGTTTTAGTTCAATTTAGTTCAGTTCAGTTTTAGTTCAGTATAGTTCAGTTCAGTTCAGTTCAGTTTAGTTCAGTTCAGTTATGGTTCAGTTATCTTCAGTTGCATGTAGTTAGTTGGAGTTGCACGTAGTTGACTTCAGTTGACTTGAGTTACATGAATAATGACTTCAATTGCATGACAGATAACAGGTTGATACTTTTAGTTAACATGGGATGATCAATCATGTATGATGTTTGCATGAATGGTGGAGAGACATGTTTTAGTTAACAAAGATTGACTTGAACCCACCTTGGGCGCCCAAGTTGAGATCTTAGAGTTAACACCTTTGCATGAGAAGATATTTACAAGGCTCAGTTAAGTGGGGCCCATTCTTGGGTGCCAACTTTGAGGAGAAGCTTACAAGATATCTTTGAAACCAACAGTCAGTTAAGACTTCAGTTTGGGATGCCCAAATTGATGAAGGATTTGGTTTGACATTATTTTTCATGAAAGAACTCTACTTGCACAAGAATGGCGTAGATATTTGTGAGGAGCTTTATCCTCTTGTAATTGTCAACTCTTTGGAGTTTACAATGTTCACAATTGTCTATTTATTGCAGCAAGTTGAAGAGAGTTCTAAGAGAGTACTTTTGTGAAGCATGGCATGGGATGTGTGGATTCATGCTTGGACACATGAGAGTTTATTGTAGGTTGTGAAGAAGAATTGTTGAAGGAAAAAGAAGCATCTCAATCAAGGATTGATACAGTGTTATTGTAATCATGCTCTAAGGTTAAATAATACAAGCACTATTTATTCTAGTGGTGGAGTTTTTTCCTGAAAGGGTTTCTCCACGTATATGTTGTGTCACTTCTATCTTTTGGTCTTATTCTTCTACAATCTTTTGTCTACTTCTACAATTGGTAAAATGAATCTAAACATATAATCATCCACAAAGAAATTGTAACAAAGAACACTTAATTAAATCTATAGTCACATAGGTTTACAAGTTTTAAGCTACAATAATTACCTTCATTTTCAACAAGAGGAACATGTTGCAAGTAGTATAAACACTATGACCCTGGATTTTAATCACAATCATTCTACTAATTTAGTTATTCTTACATTTCAAAATCAAATTTAATAAATAAATAAAAATTAACTTGTTGAAATTTACCTAAGTAAATGTTGAATATTTCATTCAACAAAAATTCTTTCATAATCATCCCTTGTGCAATTGATGTATCCTACGTAGTTGCATCCTGACTACTCTCGGGATCCTTAGTACAAATTGTTGGAAGTTTCGAGATGTTGGAAGCTTGAGTTGTTTGTGAGTTTCTTGGGTGTTGTCATTGATGTCAACCTCTTGTATATAGAGAGTGTTGGAATACTATTGGTATTGATGATGAGCTTGGAGTTGTTGGTATTGATGTCAACCCAATGTTGGTGTTGTCATTGGTGTCCTACTTCAGTATAGTTGCAGAGATTGTTGACCTGACTTATGTTTGGGGAGATTTTTGTAGTTGGAAAGTGTTGATTGTTTCAAATGATGTAGATGTTTTACAAGGCGTTAGTGATATTTTTGATGAAGCTGGTTCACTTGGTTTCCAAGTGCTTTTGAGAAAATTTAAATAAAAGAGAGTTCAGTGTGACAATGTGGTGTTCAATGTTTTGCTCCAAATTTCTTCATGATTGGATATATTCTCATGTGGTTTGGACACGATGATCAAAGGTGTTCATAGGTGTCATATCCAAATTTTTAGGTTTTGTATCATACTACAATCAAAGATGTGTTTGATTGAATGCATTTTTGGTGAAATATGATGTCTGGGAGAAATTGATTGCTTCACATTTCTTCATAGTGAAGTTTCTCGTGTTGTGGATCTAGGAACATGCTTATATCATTTATATCTACCAAGTCCCTTGAATTTTCAAGTGTTAAGTTGTTCTGAAAAGTTGTTTGGTGTGTTGGATGTCTATGCCAGCGTGTCTAGTTGCACAGAATGAAGGTGTTCTTAAGTTTCAGGTGGTTGCAGTAGTAGTGGAAAATATTTTGATGATGTGGAATATTTTGAGATGTTGTGGAATGTTTTTGTGTGTTATGTGAGATGTTTCTAGACCTGGAGAGGTGTGTTTGGAGTGACTTGTTAGTGTTAGTTCAAATTTGACTGACCTGGTATGTTGGCACTAATTTCAGAGGATACTTTTTGTTTGAGGAAGTGTTGAGAAGTGTATCAGTGTAGATTTGGGTCCTAGATAAATAGTGGTGTGGTCTTCCTTTACTTTTTTCTTTGATGGAAGTGTTTGGTGCCAACCTATTTGATGTTGCACGGTTGAGGTGCATACAACTGACCTAATTGAGATTGTTTTAGGTCGATGAAGGTATAAATTCAAGGATAATTTTTGTATGGATTAAGAGCAGAGAATGTGGGATGTGAAATATGTGAATGTGATCAAGTGTGATGATCTAAGTGTGAGCCTTAATGCCTATGACTTATAGATGCAATGAGTAGAAGGTGTCTACATTTTAGTATGTTTGATGAGTTGTTTATGCTTCAGTGGAAATTTTCCTTTGGAATATGAGAGATGAATTATTAGAAGTTCAAATTGGCATTGAACCACCCCTTTTCTATTCTTCTTTATTTTGGAAATCGATTCCTTTGGTAGTGCACCTTTCTTTATCTTTCTGGGCCATGAGCCTTATTGTATTTAGTATTGCAATTCATATATTAGTGAGCTAATCCTCACCATATTTTTTCCCTTCTTGGGTTTTCCATGTAAATATGGTGTTCTTATGTGTTTGGATGTGTTTGCATTACTATTTCATATGTTTACATTCTGCTAATGCATGATAAGGGTTTAACAGTTGTTAAGGACTTAAGGGCTAATGTAGATCTGAATGTTAATAAGATTTTTTTATGTTTTAAAGTATACAACTGATTCACCCCCCTCTCAGTTATCCTATGCATATAGAAATTAGTATCAGAGTTGTGGTTCCCAAAAAGAATATTAACCGCTTGAGGTAGATCCAAATGGTGCACAAGAAAGGTTTCAAAGCTCCTTTGATTGATGGAACAAATTTTACCTACTAGAAATCTAGGATGGAGTCCTTTATGGCCTCTCTTAGATTTTGTGTTTGGAATTTTTTTGAAAGGGTTATAATATGCCTGCAAATGGTCTAAAAAGTGATGATGAGATCAAGGATTATGAAAATAATGGCAAAGAAAGGAATGCAATCCGAAGTGGTCTTTCTGATTCTGAACTTGGAAAGGTGATAAGTCTGAAGTTTACTAAAGAGATCTAGATAAAGCTAGAAGGTATCTATGAAGGAGATGACGAGGTCAAACAAGTGAAGATGGCGAACTAAAAAGCCAAATTTGAAACCCTAAGAATGCTTGAAGATGAATAAATTACTACCTACATGCTCAGAGTTGATGAATTTGTCAATGCCATCAATAGTATTGGCAAAAATTTGGATGAAAGTGAGGTTGTGAAAAAGGTATTAAGAACTCTACCTAAAGCTTATAGTTCTAAAGTTTTTTCTATTAAGGAAGCTCAAAATTTTGATAATTATTCTAGAGATCGGATGTTTGGTGCTTTAACTTCTTTTGAAATGAGAGAGTTTTTTCAAGATGATACAATCAAAGAAACTACTTTTAAAGTCTGTAAAGTGGAAAAGGATGATGGATAAGATCCAAATGATCTTGATGAGGTGGAAGCAAACTTTGTGAGGAGATTGAAAAAGGGTACTAGAAAATACAAAGGTAAGCTACATTTCAAATGTTTCAATTGTGGAAAGATAGGTCATTATGCATCTAAATGTCCAATAAAAGTTACTAATGACAAGCAAAAGGATCATAAGGGTAAATTTGTCAAAAAGAATTATTATGTTGAAAAGGACAATGGTGTATCTAATAATGAAGAATCAAATGATCCAGATGAAGGAATTGATGAATGCTTGTTCATGGCTTTAAATGTTGGAACTAATCCTACTAATCTTGGAAGATGTGTGAAGGAAAGTTCTCTAGAAATAGGTCATAACATTGAAGGAACTATGTTGACTTCTTTCCATGCTAGAGAAAAGAAGAATCATTGGATCATTGATAGTGGATGCTCAAATCATATGACCGATAGACCTTGCTTCTCGTTAAGTTTGGTGATGATACATCTAATAAGATATGTGGAAAAGGTTTAATTAGTTTTGATGGCAAGCATAATACAGATGATGTTCTTTATTTCAAGGGTCTCCGACATAATCTTCTAAGTGTAGGACAAATGTGTAGCAAAGGATATAATCTTATATTTTAGAATGGTGTTGTGAACTCAAAAAAGGAAGCTCTGGTACTTTGGTTGTATTTGGAACAAAGACAAAAGGTAATGCCTATTGACTCAAAGGTAGCGGCATAAAGTGATTTATGTCTCAAACTAATGAAAGTTGGCTATTGCATAGAAGAATGGGTCACATCAATTTTGATAGCCTGGTGAGGATAGGTTCTATTGATACTGTGAGATATTTTGCAAATATTACAAAGCCTATCAATGCAATCTACAAAGAATGTCAAGTTGGAAAGCAAACAAAGACAAGATTCAAGACAAAAGAATACTCTACTAGTGGTCCCTTGGAGTTAGTGCATACAAATCTATGTTGACGTACCAAAACTAGAAGCTAATGTGGTGACAGGTATTTCATGTTATTAATTGATGATTATTCTAGAATGGCTTGGGTTACATTTCTCAAAGAAAAATCAGAAGCTCTAGACAAGTTTAAAGGATTTAAGGCTATGGTTGAGAATGAAATGAATTTGAAAATCAAATGTTTGAGATCTGATAGAGGTGGTGAGCTTACTTTAAATGAGTTTAACAATTTTTTTGAAGATCATGGAATAAGAAGGTACATTTATCAGCCCCTATAACTCCTCAGAAAAATGGAGTTGTGGAAAGGAAAAATAGAACAATTCAAGAAGTAGCTAGGACAATGATGAAGGAAGCTAATCTTTTGGATGTATATTGGAGAGAAGCAATTCATACTACAGTCTACATTCTTAACAGAGGTCAAGCAAGAGCGAACAATTCAAATACTCCCTATGAGTTATGGTATGGTAAACCTCCTATTATGAAATATTTCAAAGTTTTTGGAAGCAAGTGTTATACCAAAAGAGATGAAGAAAACTTGGGAAAGTTTGATGCAAGATCTGATGAAGGAATCATTCTTGCATACTCTACAAGAAGCAAGGCCTACTGGTGTTATAGTAGAAGGTTGAAGAAGGTTGTTGAGAGTGTAAGTGTTAAAGTGGATGAAGAACTACATTAAATTTTAGTGATGATAGAAGGGTATGAATATGATTAGTCCCCTTGCAGTGAAGAAGAAAAGGCTAAAGATAAAGGAAAAGAGTTGACAATTGAAGAGGAAGAAGCTCTAGAAAAAAATCCTAATACTCGCAAGTATGTGTAGAAGAATCATTCAAAAGATCAAATCATTGGAGATAAGAGAAAAGGTGTGTTGACAAGGAGAAAAGCTAATATGATAGAGGAACAAGTAAACTTCTATTTACTTTCTGAGGTAGAACCAAAAACGATGACTAAGGCATGCAAAGATGAGAATTGGATCAAAGCAATGAAGAAAGAGTTAGAATAGATAGAGAAGAATCTAACTTAGAAATTGGTCCCAAGACCAGAAAATAAGAATGTGATTGGTACTAAGTAGTTATTCTGGAACAAGCTGAATGAAGATAGAAAAGTTGTTAAGAACAAGGCTAGACTTGTGTGTAAGGGTTACTCACAAGTTGAAGGTATAGATTTTAAGGAAACTTTTTCTTTGGTTGCAAGAACAGAAGCTATCATGATGTTTTTATCTTTTGCAACATATAAAGATTTTAGTGTTTATCGGATGGATGTGAAATCTAGATTCTTGAATGGTGAACTAGAAGAAGAGGTATACATTGAACAACTAGAAGGTTTTTAGTTGTCAAAAGATGCAAATATGATCTATAGATTGAAGAAAGCATTGTATGGATTGAAGCAAGCTCCCAAATTTTGGTATGCAAGGTTAGATAAGTACTTGTTGCGGCAAGGATTCAAAAAAGGTACTGCAAATAGCAATTTGTATTTTAAAATTGAAGGTGAACAAATCTTAGTTGTGGTGGTATATGTTGATGACATAATCTTCATAGGAAATGAAGGTGTGTGCAAAAGGTTTGCAAAGGAAATGTAGAAATAATTTGAGATGTCAATGTGTGGGGAGATGAATTTCTTCCTTGGTTTGTAAATCAATCAATCAAAGAAAGGTATATTCATATCATAATCTAAGTATGTTAAGGAAATATTGAAAAAGTTTGGAATGGATGACTCTAAACTAATATGTACTATGGTTAATGGTTGTAAGTTGAGCAAGAATGATGAATATCATTAGAAAAATCATATCAAGTATAGATCAATGATTGGTGGACTATTATACCTTACTATTATTAGATTAGATATCATGAATTTAGTTTCCCTTGTGGTTAAATTTCAAGAAGATCCTAGATAATCTCATGTTGCAATAGTGAAGAGGATATTAAAATATTTGAAGGGCACTCCAGATTATAGTTTGTGGTATCCTCAGGATATTGAATTCTCCTTGAGTGCATATATAGATGTAAATTAGGTTGGATGTGTAGATGATAAGAAAAGTGCAAGTGGTGGTTATTTCTTTCTTGGAAGTAGGTTGGTTTCATGGCTATGTAAGAAGTAGGATTCAATGTCATTATCTACTATAGAAGCAAAATATATTGCAGTAGCATCATGTTGTACACAGGTGTTGAGGATGAAGCAAACATTGAAGGATATCATATTTTCGTATAATGAACCTATTTCTATCATGTGTGACAATACAAGTGCAATCAATATTTTAAAGAATCCAATAATGCATTCAAGAACAAAACATATCTCAATCCGATATCACTTCTTGAGAGAGAATGTTGCAAAGAATGAGGTGCAGTTGGAGTATGTGATTACTAAGGATCAAGTTGTTGATATTTCACAAAGGCTCTTCCAAAAGATACTTTTCAGTATCTTTGAGAGAATTTATGGGTTATTGCCCCTCCTTTTTTCAACTAGGTGCATGAGTGTGTGCATTTGTCTGGGAAGCATTTCAAGATACATTCTTGGTCCTGGACTGATGTTGAAGGCTACCTCTCATGGGGAGTAGATAGTAGTGGTTGTTGGTTGATGTAGTCAGATGGAGCATATTGTGTTCCCCTAAGGAGGAGTGTGAGTGTAGAAGAAAGAAAAAGAGTTTTTTAACAATATTGTCCTTTGAAGCTTTTTCAAAGGGAGAGAAAAGGAGTTCAATGCAGGAAAATTACTTGGATGAGTTTATGGACCTTTTCCATTGATTTCAAAGGAAGAGAGAGAATCTAAAAAAAATGGAGAGAGTTAAAGTGGTTGAACAACCATAGGGGGAGAAATAAAAACATGTTGAAAACCCTGTATATATGGAGAGTTTTTTCTGAGGAGCAAACGAGGACAGTGATCTAGAATGCAAGTGTTGTTGAGAAGAAGTATACAAAGAGAGAGTGGATGAACAGTAAAAGAGTTGTCCTAGTCAGGGGGAGTACTACTTATTGAAGTATTGATGTTGGTTACTGTTATTGCTTGTTGTTGATGGTTTTTTAGAAACCAGGTGTTGCCATCAATGACAAAGGGGGAGATTGTTGGAAGTTTGGATATATTAGAAGCTTGAGTTGTTTGTGAGTTGCTTGGTTGTTGTCATTGATGTCAAACCCTTGTATAAAGAGTGTCAAAATGCTACTGGTATTGATGATGCACCTAGATTTGTTGGTATTGATGTCAACCCAATGTTGGTGTTGTCATTGGCGTCCTACTTCAGTATAGTTGTAGAGGTTGTTGGCTTGACTTGTGTTTGGGGATATTGTTCTAGTTGGAAAGTGTTTCATGTTATAAATGTTGTAGATGTATTGCAAGATGTTAGTAATGTTGTTGATGAAGTTGGTTCACTTGGTTTCTAAGTGATTTTGAGAGAATTTGAATAAAAGAGAGTTCAATGTGATAGAGTGGTATTTAGTGTTTTGCTCCACATTTCTTCATGATTGGATATATGCTCATGTGGTTTAGACATGATGATCAAAGGTGTTTAGAGGTGTCATATCCAAATTTTTAGTTTTTTGATCATACTATAGTTAAATATGTGTTTGGCAATATGTATGCCTGGTGAAATATGATGTTTGGGAGAAATGAGATTGCTCTACATTTCTTCATAGTGAAGGTTCTCATGTTGTGGACCTAGGAATGTGCTTATATCATTTATATCTTCCTTCCCTTGAAGTTTCAGGTGTTGAGTTGTTCTACAAAGTTGTTTGTTGTGTTGGATGTTTGTGCCAATGTGTCTAGTTGTACAGAATGAAGGTGTTCTTAAGTTTCAAGTGGTTGCAGTAGTAGTGACGAATATTCTGGTGATGTGGAATATTTTGAGATATTGTGGAATGTTGTTATGTGGTTTGCAAGATGTTTTTGGACCTAGAGATGTGTGTTTGGAGTCACTTGTTAGTGTTAGTACAGGTTTGGTCGACTTGGTATGCTAGCACTAATTATGGAGGATAATTATTATTTAAGGAAGTGTTGAGAAATGTGTCGATGTAGATTTGGGTCCTAGATAAGTAGTGGCATGATCTTCCTTTACTTATTTCCTTAGTGGAAGTGTTTGCTACTGACCTATTTGATGTTGCACTATTGAGGTGCATACGATCGACCTAATTGAGATTGTTTTAGGTCAAGGATGGTATAAATGCAAGGAGAATTGTTGTGTGGATTAAGATCAAAGATTGGGTGATGTGAAAGATGTGAATGTGATCAAGTATAATGATCTGAGTGCGATCCTTAATGCCTATGACTTACAAATGTAGTGAGAAGATGGAATCTACATTTTAGTCTGTTTGATGAGTTGTTTATGCTTCAGTGAAACTGTTCCTTCGATATATGAAAGATGCATTGTTAGCAATTCAAATTGGTAGTGAGCCACTTATTTTTATATTCTTCTTTCTTTTGGACAATGAGTCCTTTGGTAGTGAGCCTTTCTTTATCTTTCTAGGCAGTGAGACCTTGGCAGTGAGCCTTATTGTATTTAGTGTTGCAATTCATATATTAGTGAGGTAATCCTCACTATGGTTTTTCCCTTCTTTGGTTTTCCACGTAAATCTATTGTTCTTATGTGTTTGGATGTTTTTGCATTAATGTTTCATATGTTTACATTTTTCTAATGCATGATAAGGGTTTAATGGTTGTTAAGGGTTTAAGGGCTAATGCAGATTTGAATATTAATGAGGGTTTTTGATGTTTTAAAGTATACAACTGATTCACCCCCCTCTCAGTTTTCATGTGCATCTAACACAAATAGCACCACAACATTGACAAAAATGGACTAGAACTCGAGGCCTAAAAGACTCACCCACATCATCTAATACTAGAGGCCTCACATACTATATAAGGCTTTGAGTGAGTGAGCTAATGGAGTCTAAGGTGTCCACATCAACACTATCTTTCACAATGGAAGGAATAGTCACATGCTCCACCATAGGTCTACCCAAGGGTCTTGGTGCTAGGTGTGGGTTACATTGTGCCCTCACTCTATCATGTGAGGATCCCCACCTCTACCTTAGAAATCTAGAAAGTCAAAATAGTTTGGAATCTCATTGAGGATAAATTCACAATAGAGTTTCCTCAAAAATTGTTGTGGCACCTTGTAATTATTGCATGGAGGCTAGTCAAAAACCATCCACCACCTATCCCAAAAAATATTCTTTATCCCTTCATGGTGGCACCAATGGATAGGGAACCTCCTACATCTAGTTGCTAAGGTTGATTGGTTTGTGGGTCGAAGAAGAGGGCACACAAGTCGTATTTGTTAATTTCCTTTTCCTTCACTTGCTCATAAGATAGTTTGATTGCATAAAACTATTTTTGTTCTTCCCTCTTATTGGACCAAAAATTAGTTTGTGTACTCACTAATCCTACATGAGACATGATAGATTGCAGGGATTCAACAAGGCTTATCCTATGAGGGTTTGTTGTAGCAAGATCTTTCAACCTTGTAATCAATTCCTCAAGCTTTTTTTTATTGTCTTCTATTTTCCCTAATATTTTTTCTTGTGTTCTTGGGGGATGTCTAGGAATTGATGGATGTGTTTTCTATGGTTCTTGTTTAGGAGGATCTTCATGAGGAGGTGATGGAGGATTTTTAATATTTGGGGCTAGAATATCATTTCTTGGAAATTAAAACAATTTTTAATTAAAAAACCTAATTAAATCTATAATTTAATCAAAATTTGAAACTAGAAAAGCAAATGTACTTACCTCTTTGACCTCCTCAATATCTTGGTGACATATTGATGAATATTTCACAACTCTAGGTGAAAAAATAGCAATATATTTCGGTGAGTGTGGGTTGATAAGCAAAAAATGCATAGGTCAGGGGTTGAAGAGTAAAAAAATGAAAAGAAAGTTTGTATTTTTTTTATAACATCTTTCAGATTTGGTGCTTTCCAAACTTGGTTTGGAATGACCAAGCCTCAAGCTTGGTCATCCAAACCATTTGGCCAATGCTAAATTTGGCACTCGCCAAATGCTCATTTCGGGCATAAAAAGAAAGTGGCATCTTTTTTGCGTCACATCCTTTTGCATATACCCTAAATCCATGCAAGATGATGGAAAAAAATTCAGCCATTGGGAAGTTTAATGCTTCAATGTCCACTTTTTATTTTTCTCTAAGTTTCCATGGACACACTCATGACTCGAATTTATATTTTCTTCAATGCTTGTGGCCATGGTGCAAGCCTGCCTCAAATGAACAGGGTTGGGAGTAGTAGGGCACCACATTACTCTATAACCCCTATATCTATAGTGGGAAGATTAGGTATTTTTCCTTATATACATGATATAATCCTCCAACTATAGATATAGGGGTTGGACACAAGACAACAAAACACTAGTCTCATCCGTGTTGACAAAAATTAACTGTATCGATACAATAAGTGGTAACTATAAATTAAAGAATCACACTAGAAAATAAATTGATGTGATTGAGGTTTTGTACCATCGTGACATTCATAATTTTTTTAATGAATAAGTATCTATATTATTATTTATAAAATAATGTTACATATATCCAAAAAAAGTTGGGTGGAAAGAAATTACACCATTAAACTCTATACAAGATTAAAGTTTGAAGCATGAAAACATAGACAAGATCATTAGGGGATGAGAGCAATAGTAGAGGGGGAAGGAGGATCTTGGCCATCTAGTTTGTCCCATATATCAACGAGATCTAGAGTGTCCATAGAAGGGTCCCATCAATCATTATCCTTATCTTTATCTTTTTTTGTAACACGAGCAAGTGAGATTACAAGAGTTAATAGAGAGAACTTGTTGAAATCAAATAAGCTAGAAGTACCACCAATAGGCCATTCAAATTTTCCTCCAACAAGCAATAGAGAGGCATAACATTGAAGAACAAGTCTTGTGTTGGTTCTTTCAATTGATTATTTGATCTTCTCTAAAGGTTAGATACTTATAATTAAGAACATCAAGTTAGTGACCAGATAACAAAGAATTCATTGTTCATTTTTTAGATGGCATTCATTTTTGAAAAAAAAAATCCTCTCTACAATTTAGGCTCTGCAAAACCAAGGTGGGTTCCCCTTTGCACAACACCAATTGGAGATGTACAATTTAAAAAAATGGTGTTTCAACAAATAAAATCTTACATTTAATAGTGGGGATTCAACACATTTACTCTTCACTTTGAAATTTCCACAACTTAATTGAATCTTAGTGTAAGAAAATATATCAACAAATAATAAAAAGAGGTTAAGATTTATGATTTAATTTCTTCCTAGGCCTTGGAAAAATTATTTTTCTTGACTGATGTCTTATGCATTACAAAATATAAAATTATGAAATCTTCTCTTAGTAACATCCTAAACACAAATCCAAGGGTTCACTAGACACTGTTATTTTATAACAACGTAACCCAATATTGTTCAACAATGCAATTCTACATCACAATATCTTCAACATCTAATTTAACAAAATTAATCTATTCCTTGAATATAAGTAATCAACAAAATATTGATCAAATCAAACGTGTAATGGAGAATCTCGTAACTTTATTATATTGATTTTAAAAAATATTATATACAATGAAGGAGATGAGATCATTGAAGATTGCTATTCATAAATTCCTTCATTGGACTGTATATTGTTATTACACACAAGTGCACAATTCTCCTCTTTGAAATTATAAGAATCACTAAAAACTAACTAATCCACCCAAAATTACAATTCTCAATATCCCCAAACAAGGCTTGGAATTCCATTTTATAGAACAAGGGAGAAAACAAGCTTGGAACCTTGGGACAAGTGTCACATTTTTATTCGAAATTTCCTTTAGGTGAAAATATAAAGCAAGTAAAAATGCCTCATAAAAATAAAACACTTAGACTCAAAGGAAAATTTGTTATTGACGTTGTTGTAGGAGACATTCAAATATGCAGATGGAGACAAAAATGAAGTAACCATATGCAAGTTCACTTGTACTTTTCCAACCGGATAGCAAAAGTTTCATCAAAAGGCCATAGATAAGCAATAATCTAATTTGCACTACTCAAATAAGTTGCATATTCATCATTTAACCAATTCTTTGCCTCTTTGAAAAAATTAACTAATTCCATTCATAACTTAATTAACTTATCCATGACAGCATTAGAGAATTCCATATCAACTTTATTATCAACATAAATGGAGCTAAATAGAGGAGGTAGGATCCTACTAAAATCAGATCTTCAAGAATTATATGCCTTCACCCTCATTTGTTAGGATCTTTGACATTAAAATACCCTCTATTTCCTTAAATGAATTTAAAATTCTCTCCAAACTTGCTTGAGATTTCCCATGAGTTGACAAAATATTTCCTAATGAATTGAACCTTTCAAGAATAATTTGAACAAATCACTAGGAGTGTTAGCATTGAAATTGGCATGATTTAGCATGGTGCCTATTACTAGAATTCTTGGAGTCCAAACATCTAAAATGCCTTTCAAATTATTTCTTGCTTGAACATGGTTGGCATAAGTATTCCTCAAAGTGTTATAGTCATTCCATGCTTCCCCTGGTGATGCAAAATGCAAGATAATCTATTCCCCATCATATTATCAACTATGTCAATCATTTTCTTATTACCTCCTTCCGTAGCAATCTCTTTTGCTTATTTACTCTGTGTACCATAGAAAATTATACACCTACAATTTCACATTATGTTTTGGCCCCCTAATTTATTAGACTTAATTAACCTTCTAATTTTCCAAATCAAGCATTCCTAAGACTAATTTTTATTGTTTTCCGAAGAAGGAAAAGTAAATTAAGAAAATGCATTCAATCATTAAATTATCCCCGGCTTTGAGTGTCCTGGAATTTTGGGCTAGGACCTAGTTGACCATAGGTGACTAGGTCCCCCTTCTTAGTCGAGACCCAAATTTAAAAATGTTTTTTTACGGTATTTAATATCCAAAATTCAAGTATGAAGTGTCTACTTTTGGAATCTAATTTTTGGGAAATTAGATAAACACCTATACGATGATCCCACAATAGTGGTTTACAATTTTTGGCCAAATTGGACACTAAAATTATTATTTTTAACTAAATCTTCACATTCGGGCACCTATAACAGCTAAACCGTGAAGAATTTGAAGATGATGCAAACTAGAGTCCCGTCACATTTTGTCTGTAGATTCTAAAAATATTTTTTCAAAACTTTTGGAATCAGATTGCACTTCTTTTTCCATCTCCCACGAAAACTATTTTTTTCAAAAAACAACATTTTTAAAAAGTGACGCACACCGTATAAGGCATAACTTTTTTTCCATGAAGGATAAAATTCTAATTCTTTTGAATTTAAATTCATAACTCTGATATCTAGTGCTTCCACTTGGTTAGATAGTTTTTTATTGAATATTTTTTCTTTAATCAAGTTTCGAAATCAAACCAATTACAATTCAGACATAGTGTGACCGTATAACGCATAACTTTTTTTGTATATATCGAATTTTATTTTTTTTGGTTGGATCATGGACTTCAATATCTGGTGCACTCATATTTAAAAAAAATAAAAAAGTTGATAATCTGCTATTTTTCCACATGTGCAGAACAGAGACTTTCATTTTTGATGAAAAACCTATGTTTAATAAAACTAAAAAAATAAATACATAATAAAACCAAAACATATTAAAATTATATTCATTGGATAGCTCGTTCCGAGGCTACACGATTCTAGTTGGGTTTGTGAAGATTCATCTATTTTCATCCCTCAACCGGAACCAGAAGTGCCAAAATTCCAAGGTTTTACGTGTCTCGGGGGATGAGGAATAAGGGGTTATTTCGAACCGAGGGGGTTCATTCGAACCCCCATTTTATAAGGGTTTTGTTGGCTTTTTTTTGGTGGGAAAGCATTAAAAGGGTTTGCCCGAACCCAAGTTCTAGCGAACCCCTAAAATCAAGTTTTTTGCCATGCATTTATTTTTTGTGAGTTTTCCTTCTTCACTTCAATTGTAAACCACTATTGTGGCTTCATCCTATAAATACCTAAGCTTTTGATCATTTTAAATATAACACACACCTTCTAACATTCAAGAGAAAAAATTATTGTCAAGAGCATTATTGAGCAAGTCAAGAGCAATATTATCAAAATTTATTACAACAATTCAAGATCCAACATCATGTCAAATTCTATGTGTGTTCATGTTCATGTTTTGTGAAGGCTAACATTGTTGTAGATCTCCATAGCATTCAAGCATTCTATCAAGAAAGATCCAAGACCTCGAAGTGATGTGTATGTCTTCAGTCCTTCAAGGAAGCCATTGAAGGGTGGTGAGTTGTAGCATTTTTCCCATTCATCATTTCCCTCCTTTCCATTAAGGTTTTATCATTGGCATTGCCATTGTTAAAGCGGAAAAACTTACAAGGGGCTTGACTAAGTAAAACCCCTATATGGCACAACATATTATCTCTTTGTGAATGTGTAGGTTGCAGGTTTGGAAAGGATTGAAGAGATCTTGAAGTCCCATTTTGTATTATTGCATTTATTGTCATTAGAGTTGTCAAGACATGGAAACTCCATTACAAAATTTACTAATGACATTCTGACAGTGGGACAAGCAAAAAGTAGAAGCTCATATCTAACACCAAAGGATGCCAAAATTTTGAGAAAGACACCCTAACAAAGACCCAGTCACATCTAGGGGTGACCCAATCTTGCTACAACACTCAAATTTGACATTTGGTGATAGGTACACATTGGTCTACACCTTCCAAATCCACTTGCAAAATTCTATTTCTATCTATTTATCTTCGGGAAGTTACATTCATCATATCAAGTCATTTAGTTTAATCAGGTTGATCATTTCAAATCATTCCTAAGACTCAAAAAGATGCAAATCCAGGTCTAATTGACTCACCTTTGAGGTCGAAAGTCAATCTATGCACCTTACTAATTTGTATCTTAATGAAATCCCAGAAATGATGGAATAAACCTTAGGTCATTAGGGTTTACCATATTTTTATGTTCCACTCTGCTTTAACTCTTCCTTCAAATTATTGATCCTCGGAGAAAAGGTTTCCCTATACTAGAATGTTGTATCAACAAAGTATGGTTGAGGAGTATCTTGAACTGAAGTAATAATCTAAGGGGGAGGAAATAAGGCCACAACTTTGTCGTACTCCTACAACAACTTCAAATTTTATTGTTGAGCTTTATCAAAATCTACTTGCAATTTCTTCATTATAGTTTCACTAAATAATGCAATGTTAACAACTAAGTTTTGAAGCATTTTCCATCTCTTGGTACCTAAAAATGGATCCACCCACTCAAAGCTCCCACTAAATGAAAATGAATATATGTCATGACCCTCTTCTTAAACTATAAACTGCTCTCGGTTTCATTTATTATTAAGTATTTTGATATTGAATTAAATAAATTAAGTGTATCAATTAAATAAATAGTACAAACCATTTTATAGATTACAATGTGAAGATTTGAAGATTTGAAGATTTAGATAATTGCATTACTATAAAAGCATAAGTTATTATTTAAAAGTTTTGTATTGCATTGTGGTAATGGAAAGACAATAACTCTTACATTATAAGCCACCATCTGCAATAATGAAGGAAGGAAATTACATGCACAGAACGAGGGGAATTAATGGAAGAAGTGGGAAAATTACTTATTTCCATGCAGAAAGTATTGGAGGAGGCATGTAGCCAATCATTCTTCTAGTAAACCATTTCAAAGATCCATTTTTGGGAAAATTGAATAGAATGCAAGGGGAAGGCACGATTGAGGATAGTGAGAAGACGGTTTTGCATAAATCATCACCGGAGACTCGAGCAACAAAAAGGGGGTGGCACAGAGGATATGGAGGAGAGAAGGAGGAGACTTAAGGTAACAATAGGCCCCTCTTGCTTGCCGATCCCCTTGCCCCAAACTCTCATCCTGCTCAAGTCTACTTGTCCTGTGTTGTTAAGCTCCTTAGTTGAAAGGAAGGTGTCGATGGTACATGAAAAAAATGAATAATATTGCTATGCATGAAAAAGGATCTAGCTTGTTACGATGCTGATCCAGGAAGATGCAAATCTACAATAGGGTAAATTAAAACAAGACGTAATGAAAGAACGCTTCAGAAGGCATAGCAACAATCACGAAGATGCTCATTACGAGAAGAGAAGAGAGCATATGATGAATATGATTATCTCTTCAAAGTGATATTGATAGGAGATCCAGAAGTTGGGAAGTCTAATCAGCTTTCTAGTTTCACTAGCTATGAATTCTGCCTCGTATCAAATCCACCATAGGGATGGAGTTCACAACTCCACAATTCAGGTACGCAGATCATTTGTTCACCCTCTTAAAACTTTTAAGTAATACCCTTTTTAAATATGGAAAAACCCAATATGGGTTGTTATGGTTAAAGGGGACTGTCCATTATGTCAATACTAGTACATACCCTTGAGACAACGATTACCCTTGCTTCTGTAAGATTGTAGAGTTTACTTTGAAACATTTGGCTAAGGAGATGTCACCTAGTAATTGTAATCAAAGGTAACATTCCTTAATAACAATAAGGTCTTGGAAACATATCTATGGATACCACAAACTAGATAATTCCAACAATATGTGCATGTGATATCAGTAATGAGAAATTTTGAGCACCTTTTTTAACTAACGGATCTCCTGATCAGTGTCTATTTGGTTGCACAAACAAAGCTAGGGAACTAAATTGGTAGAGTAAGTTCCACATAGTTATAGGGTTTACACGAATCATTGCTTATTTGCATTCAAAATATGGTGATTATATTTGTCACTCTAATATAAAGCTAGAGAATGTTATATTGAATGGTAAATTTATACCTAAAGCTGATAGATTTGGACCTTAGACATGGCTAGAAAATCACACAAAATGAATATTGTTCAGGAAATTAAAGGGAAGGCTAGCCATAAGTCTTTTTCACCATAAAAAATATCTCAAAATTGCAATGGCTTCGATACCACTGAGTTTTCTCCAGTTGCAATTGAAAGCCAACAAATTTAACCCTTGGAAGAGAAGATATTCTATAATTCTTAGTTGCGTTGGTGAACAAGAAGACTGGATTGGGGAGCCCTCAAATATCACATGATAACATTCTTAACTATGGGTTGAGTTCAAGTGTGATGGTAGAATCTACATAGAGGTTGTCATCATTTTAGGATAACAAGTTTCGACCTTTAGACAGCTGGGAGTATCTATGGACTCATGTTACTTAAATCTCATTAAAAATATTAGTTATAATGCCCATAGAGTTAAAGAATCCAATCATGAGGGCTTGCTTTTTTTGTCCTTGATTGTACTACCATTATTCATAACTTTGTGCTTGATTGAATAAACCACAAAGGACTTGAGAATCGTGATACCATTGAGGTCTTATTGTAAAAGAGAAAAAGGGCAGTCGTAGGGTCTCTGTTGGAATATCTGTAGATGAATTTTGTATTGATTTGATGGGGATGATAATTGTTGATCACACTTTACCTTCTTCTCTGCCTATAGTCAGTGACCTTGATTGATATTTTTTATAATCCCACTTCTTGAAGAAAATAGATTTACTTTCAAGCAAAATGTGATCCAGGGTGGTGGTATACATCCTTATTAGGATTTCAACCAGGCAAAGTAGTTTATAAGTTTCAATCTGCTTTTCCAATACAGAGATCAATATCTGCTATCCTCAAGTCAGCTGTGTACATGATATTAAATTTACCACACGATGTGCCCAAGCAACCAATGTTATGAATTTTGGCGAATGCGTATGTTCATGTCAATAAGATTTTATTAAGCATTTGACTCTCCATATATACAAACATGCTCATATATAATTTAAACCCTTGCTAACAACGTTAGGCTTATTATCCATGTATGTGGTTGGCTTCAGCCCAATCACTTAATAACCCTTACACATCGGCATATCAGACATAACTCTACTCACCCGAGGCATGCTTGAGTCCCATTATCCTGTATTTATCTTGTACACGATTAATCACACTCTGATAAAGCATACAAGGCATTTACAAATATTCATGACAAAAGAATTACTTACTGATTTCTGTAAAGCTTTACTATATTCATTCATGAGTCGAAAGGTATGTCTTACAAGTTTTTACATAGGATTTATGTAGATACTTATTCATAGTGCCAACTAAATCTATCCTAGGATTCCTTTAAAGCTAACTCAAGTTGTTCCTGGTTTTAATCGATCTTTAGTTTGTACATTTGCATCTTTGACTCTTTTGACTCTTCTAGAAGCATGCAAGCAAAAAATAATTCAAGTGCTTTTTCTAAAAGCTAGCTAATCATTCTTATCTTGCAGCCTATAAATATTTTCTGCTTTCAATTTTCTTTCTTTTATAATTCTTACTTTGTCTTACTTTGTCTTAGATTCTTATGCACTTTCTTCTATTTATGGTGCAACTAAATCTATCCTATCTTGGTGTGTGATATTCATTAGTATTGAATAGATATGGTTAACGATTTGGTATTCAATTACATACACTAGTTATCAATGTGATGCTTATTGGTATTGAATAGTTATCATTTGATATTCATTAGTTTTGTATAGTTATGAATTTGATGGATCTTAGTATTGATTGACAACACTTATTGAATTCATATTTTTATATTGATGAAATTTTTTAATTTGTTTATGATTAGTGGAGCTCGAATTTAGTTTTATTCAACATGCTAGTATACAAATAGACAAAATAATTGTATTGGAAATACATTCATTATGTTTAATATCAATAAAATATGCTAAGATTGTGCCTTAATATTTTGAAAGAAAGCGTTGACCAAATGGCTTTTAAAGATGAACTATTAGGTTGATTTACGTATGCATTTAGAGTAATCCATGTTGTGCTTGAAATTCATGAAATCATTAGATGTAGATGTAGCGTGCTTCACTATTTCATTACTCCAGTTCAGATTTGCATAGCTAGTTTTCCTCATGACAGGTCAGGTATTCTTCATTCAAAGAGAATTTCAGGGAAGTGAATCACTTCACGGTAGGGTGGAAACACACTCCAACAATGTTCTCGCCCTCAATGTGGTTGAAGGAGTTAATAGTGGGGAGAATCCTATTAGGAAGGTCCTTTTATTTTACATTGTGTAATCTTGTTTTTGACCATGTGGTCTATTGTAAGGAATAAAATCCTTTATGTTTTACCATAATATTGGCATATGTAATCTAAACTTTATGAATTAATGTAATTCCTTGTCTCTTTTCTTGAATATTGGACATGTGTCATTTTTATGTGCTTAGTTATGTGTAATATGTGTAAATTGTTAATTTTAATTGATGTGTTGTTACAATATAGCAATAAAATATGTCTCTCATTTGTCTACCAAGAAACATGAGGTTTGATACTAAATGAAATGATATATATAGTTGGTAATATAAACAAGAGGAATTGTGCTAACTAGATTTAAATCCACAATATAATGGAATAGGGAACCATTCACACATGAAACACTAGATATAGCGTAGGAAATCCTTATAGGAAAAAACTCAACAAAACAACACTTCCTTATTGTATTAACTCAATTGTTCACAATACAAAAAAAAAATTCTCATCACAACCCTAAACCATGTGCATTTATTTATAACCACTAGACTATAAGAAACTGTTATTTGATATTACAAGATAATGGGTATAAAATCATGAGCTAAAAAAAACTTTGGAAAAGAGTGTAACAATTATGGACAAGTATACAATCCACAAGGGGCGTAAAACATGTAAATGATACAACACATTAACAAATAAATATAATATATTGTTGTAACCTCCACTTGATCTATTTATCTCATGAGAAATGTGCATCCCATTCAACATGTGCTTCATTTTGTTCATTGACAACTCCATATGCAACACCAACGTGTCATACAACATGCCAAAGTGTCCTAAAAACTTGTCCTATTCAAATTTGACATCCTATTCTCCATAAAGGTCCATTTTTAATATTTCCCAAAGTTGCTTAACCAACTATAATGTCCCCCATCCTTAGATGAACCACATAGATAGACACCATTATTATGCAAGGTGTGCAACATCTTCCCAATAATGAGGAGACATGAGAGTAGTTGCTTTTGGGTGAGGAGTGGGAGGAACCTATGATAATAATGCCCCATGATAGGTTAAGGATGAGTATTTGGAGCTAGATGATCTACACATATTATTTTTGGATGACTTCCACTTGATTGCTTAATCTCATAATGACATAGCATGCATAGTGAAAGTTAATGGCATTGTAATTTGTGTATGCAAGGATGACATTGTCCACATAACATTTTGATCTAGTAAGCTAGAAATGTGTAAGGACTTCCCAATAAATTTTATTTTTTTTAAATCATGGGACCACTAGTCCCCAAAATAGTTCGTATAAATTTTGAGAAATCATTGTTAAAAATTAGCAAAGACTATTATGCAAGGTGTACAACACTTTCCCAATAATGAGGCGGAAGAGACATGAGAGGAGTTATCTGCTCATGAGGAGGGGGAGATAGGTTAAGGATGAAGATTTGGAGATCGATGATCAATGTATATCATTTTTATATGACTTATAGTTGATTGTTTAATTTCATGATGATATAGCATGCATAGTGAAAATGACATTGCAATTGTTAGAATCATGAAAAACATGAGATACAAGATCAAACAACTAACAAAAACACCTTCCACACAAGAGAGTTGCAAACAATGATTTGCTATATCCTCAATTAGAAAATACTTACAAAATGAAAAGCTTTCTTAGAATTACAATGAAGGAGAGTGCTTATAAGAGAAAACCCTAAATGATAAAGGGATTAGATCATGACAAGTGTTGTCATCCTATGTGATGAGACAAAATGATCTAATAATAGCTCACTCTAGTACAAAAAAAAAAAAAAAACTCCTAAGTTTAGCTTAATTGCATGAAGTGAAATTCTAAGCCTAATAATTAATTATTAGCTAATGCATGATTACTCTAACACCCCATTAAGTGAAAAATTAGGGAGTAGCTAAAAAACCCTAAAAATTAAATGCATAAAAAGAAAAGAATACATAAATGGGTCCTGGAAAACAAGGCTTGATTAGGTATCCATGTACAAACAATCTAATCTCTCACAACTAGAGAAAATAAGAAAACTTGATGGGAAAAACTCCTCTCCAAAAGAGAGAAAGGAAAATTTAGGATTAAGAAGCCTCCAAAATAGTGTTCCAAAAAGAATAGGAACATGTAGAACATCGCTAAAGCACGAAGAAGTTATAGATAACTGTCAAATGATGATTGATATAGTGCTAAAATGAAGAACCTCCCGTAAAACAAACAATGATAAGGATCAAGAAGACAATAATCTATATGGGTGCTTCAAACAACACTAGTTGAATTAGATGGAAAATAAAGATAAACATATGGTAGTCAAAGATACATAAGACACATGAATCTGCATGAGTGACCCCAATGACACTACTCATTCATGCAAGATGTAAGTCAAAAATATAGGTATTGATAGTCTAAAGAACACTGATCAAGTGAAAATAGAAGGTTGCCTCCAAAAATAAGAATATAAGAGTGTCCATATGGTAAGTTCTCCATCTCACCAAAATGCATGGGTAACCAACCCTTGCATCTGCCTAGTACATTAGAACAAATACTTAATATGTAGCTCACTCCAAAAAAAACTAAGGAAATATTAGCACCAACAATAAACCCCCCCCATAATGTGAAAGAGGGAGAGGAAAGATAAATCTATTGAAACTGTGTGTCACCAAGAAGTGTATGTAAGAGAACAAAGAACATCTAAAAGTGCACATGAAAGTACTTGCAACTAAAAAAGGGTGTGCAAACAAGACACACATGCATGGGACAATGGGATTTGATACTGTTGTGGAAGGAGCACTCACTTGACAAAGGTGTGATGGTAAAAAAAAGGAACTCACAACCCATCCATGACACTTTATAATATAGTGTGAGTATAAAAAGCATAACAAGATGTGCAAAATCCCCAAAAAGCATACACTAGAGTGGCATTTTATCTCAGTGCGTCTATAAAAAGAGAAATTGCATGAAAAAGATGTCTACAATGACCAAATAGGAAATAATGCTAGAAATACATGTAGAGTAGCCTAAAACAAGTCATACCATGCAAACAAAAAGTTTCCAGGAGCTATAACATCCAAGTAATTTACCAAAATGTGAAAACACAAAAAACTAAATAAAATGTAACTAGAGAAAAATCTAGAAAAAGTGCATGAATATGTATGAAGATCTTTAAAATTCTGTTCTAACACTATTGGAATCACGAAACATAAAGAAATTGGTCAAAATTTGTGAGCTTGGGAGTGAAAACAACACATTTAACTTTGATCCTCAATAGAATGTACCAACAATAAAAATGGTGATGAGACCTATTGATGCCTAAAAACGTCAAGCAACAGCTTTATGGGAAACTCAGTTAATGGGGGGACCAATTGTGCTAAACTGACTGACCTCCAGGTTTTTAGAGAAGTCGACTTCTTTTCTATTTAGGGGTTTGGAATGGGAAAATGAAGCAGATATATAAAATAAAGATCTAACTAAGGCAATATGCCAAGATGTAGGTGTAGGCATGGTAAATCTACCTTTCAAATGGGATTTAAGGGCTCGTTTAGCAATCTGCATGTCCGGAAATAACAGAGAGCACAAATAAAAATCCTAAGAAGTTCATTGAATAACATAAAATAATATCCATACACATTTACTGAAAAAAAAGAGTTCAAGACATGGTCTGAATCAGCATACTTATATTGAAATTATAGAAGTTCTGCAAATAAACTACTTAGTACAATAACAACATAGTATAATATTTTGTCAATTAGCTAAGAAACAGAAAGGTCGAACAACAATGGCATAGTCTATGAATCTTAAAACAATCATCTAAAAACAATACAAAAGGCCTGGTGTCTTTTCAATTTTTTGTGTGTTCTCTAAAAATCAAAATCGAAACCCTTTTTGGAGGGGTGAAGTAGTTTATATAGAGAAGCATCCCACCACCTGAGATCTAATAACAAAAAAGATTCCCTATATTTGCAATGATGTACATCATGATGATTCCTCATGGCCGTTGTAACAGAAAATATTTTGAAGCATGGAATGCAATCACTTTGAACTAGATGCATCCCCTGCGAATGATGGTTGTGGTCCCAGTGTGGAAGCAACAAAATCCCCATGCAAACATGTGTCACTCACCCACAGATTTGGTTAGGACACGTGGAAGCAAGGTGGGTATCATCGTTCATTCCTCCCTTCTATGTGATGAAACATCCCATGAAGAAGACATGTGGAAAAGTCTTTTTCCTAAGCATTGACTGTGGGATTTTCCAAAAGGTGCTTGTGGAATGATACTACATGGCACACAGGCAGAGCTCAATAGAAAAGAAAAGGGGAGCGGGCTCTCAAAATCTCGTGCTACTGACATGTGGAGACATGGCGAGGCTCGATAGAGAAACAAGGGAGGAAGCCTTTGCAAGGAGCGTGCGGTGGACACATGGAGGCAGCGGGCATGATTTTTCAAAAAGGGGCTGAAGATGTGTAAACATATGAGGCGTGGGCCAAGGCTAAGCAAAACAATGCTATCAACTCGAAGGGAGCTCAAGGTATTTTCAATCCACAACTTTTGGTGACTACCAAGGGCATTTCGCCTGCAGAATGGGAACCCAAAAATTCTAGTTCAAGGACCAGAGCCTTATCCATTGGGCAACAGAGCTAGAGCTTCAAGAGTGCGGTCTACAGAGGTAGCCAGTCAGCTTCAGATGGTATCGATATAGCGCACAGATTCTCTTGCACCTCGTGCAAATCGATAACTTCTTTGAAGGGTAGCTTCATGGATATCACAGTCCTAGACTCAAGTTGAAAGAGCAGCTGCACTATCTGATTGGTGATTCCTTCAATGTCCTCAGTAGTAGGGGGTTGACTGAAATTCTGAAAGGTAGATAAATCCTACTAATTCTCCTTGATTTTTATCGTGATATGCTTTGCGGTTGCCATCGAATCATCAGAGAGAAACGGTGAGGGAAAGCCTATCTAAGTCAATTGGGAGAACTTCGTCTGTATGTTGTTCATAGTCTAACCCAATTTTTTTGAGCAATTGTTGGCATGAAGGATGGTCGCATGACACCAGATGAATTATTTTGTCGTCTTAGCAGCTGACCTTCGATCTTCAATCCCCACTTTCACCAAGTCTTCATTTTCCACCATGTATAGCTTGTCTAGCAACTTCTCTGCCTCAGGAACTTTCTCTGCAATGAACTGTGGGAACTGTTCAATCATTCCACGAACCTCTTTGCTCAAATTTGCTGCTTTCACCATGAATTGAAGCACCGACTGAAGAGTCAGATAGAAAGTCTTGACCTTTTCCCAGTATGAGATGTATAGCTATTGGGCCACTAAAAAGAGATCTGACTGAATAGCAAAAGGTTGGAGAGGATTCTTCAAAGCACCAATTTCCATCTCCTTCGACCCAACGTCTTGTGTTAGCTCTGCAATTCTTTTGTTTGCAATAGAGAGTCGTTCCTGTAAAGTTCCCAACTCGGCAAGCAATCATTCCTTAGCCTGGCTTCTAGTTGTGGATTCTTTTTCGAGGGAAAGCCTTACTTCCTAGATCTCCCTCTCAAATTGAGCTTGTTTGCTTTGGAGCTCTTGATCCCTATGTTGCATTTCCTACTCCAATTGAGCTTGTTGTTGCCAAAACTCTTCAGTCTTTTGTTGCACTTCTACCTCTACCTGAGCCAATTGGTCTAGTAATTCTTGGTTTTTATGTTGTAGCTCAATGACCAAGTTGGGATCCATGGACTAGAACTTTGCAAGTTCTACCCAGATTTTGTCACTTTCTGCCTGTGCTTGCTAAGATATTCATGTGATTTTGGCTTCTCTTGCTCTTTCTTTCTTCAATAGGACCTCCACCCTTTCCTTGAAATTTTTGAGCTCATCCTCCCTCTTTTGCAGTTGGCGACTATGATTGGGGAAGTCAGTAGTCACTACTTGTTGGGTTTCCTCCATCAACTCAACTTTGTCTTGCAGTCGAGCTACGCGTAGATCAATCTCTACAACATGCATCGTATAGTCCCCAAGTTGCATCTCTCCCTGCAGCTTGATGGTGTTTGGATGCATAGTTGCGAAATGCAAAGACTATTGAGCTTCATTAAAAAGGGTTTGTACTCGTGGCTTGGTTGGACTTGCAACATCATTTTCTTTCCTCTTCTGGATTTTGAGAGCCCGTGCTACTCTTGTTTTTTCGCCCTCTGACATAAATTTTGCTGGTGATTTAATCAATTCACCAGCGAAGGGCACACCGAGAGGAAGAGAAAAAGGAAAAGAGAGAGTAGTGGTCTTGACCGATGTCTTCTTGGGCAAAGAGACCATTAATGGGGACAATGGGGGAATGTTATACCAAGGCCCAGTCGAGGAAGTGATGGAAGGACTCATGGGGAGTAGTGGTGGTAGTGGAGATACAATAGATTTCATTTGTGGGGTAGGCTAAGTCAAAGCCGATGCAGCAGGAGTAAAAGGAGTAGCAATGGCGGATCCAAACTGAGCCATGAAAAAAGATGGGATAGACCGCAGGGGAGTAAAAACTGCATGTCCGATTTGGGAGAATTGGGAGAAACCTCTCGCTATCGTGGAAGCATAAGTGGAAAAAGAAAGGTTGACACCAGAAGTAATTAGGGATGCAAATACGACAGAGGTAGCAGGAGTAACCAAAGATTGAGTAGTGAGAATAGGGAGAGAGAAAGATACCTGAGGTGCGGAGGACTCCAACCCTTGGCTCATCGTAGGCTCCTGTGAACCCTCTCCAGAGGTTGCATCTATGTGCTACCTCTTTATCGGGTGGAGAATTTTCCACCTCTATGACCTCTGAAGATGATTGGGTTACTCTAGATCTCTTCGCAATCCATGTGTGTGGTAGTGAGGCCCCCGACCATGATGCAGTCAAACACACTTTCAGTGAATTCTGGCTAGATTACTCTATCGCCTTTTCTTTGCTCTATGCTTTTTCTTTGCTATGTGTTGGGGCATGTTTCACTTCCTTTTCCTTCCCTATATATTTCCTAGTTTCCTTTGAATCTACATCCTCATCATTGCTCGCATCAGTATCATCATGCCCTCTGTTCCACAGGGTATCAAATTTTTCATCCTTGTCTACATCTTGGAACGAGGCATTAGGGCATTAGATCTCTTAACGATAAACCTAGAAGGCTGCAATTTTTTCCTTGCTCCAGTTCGAATGCTTGGCCAAATTATTGTGAAGGGTGGCCCCCATTTGGCGCTTCTCATTAGGCCTCACCAAAGGAAAATAGAAAGAGATCCATGGAGGCCTCTTATTGTCAGTTGGAATATAAGCTAGGTCCACAAATAGGTCATCTTGTTCTGACTATGGGTTTTGTCAAATTTCCCAATAAGGCTGGGAGTTGTGAGTCACCTTGGTGTTCAGGTCTGCTAAGTCATTTTCGGGGTTGTATTGCCACTCATCACAAATTAAGACCAGCCCCAGATGAGCCAGATTTTCTTCTAGCAGACCATGCGTCTTCTTCTTTGCCATTACCACCGTTTTGAAGTTCAAAGGGCAAAAGAAAAAACCTTTCTTATTGTTCCCTCCGCAAAAGTTCTTTTCGATAATCAACAGTTGTCAAAACACCTCAAGGGCCAACACCCGATCTATGAAGCATGTTGGTCGTCGGAATGGCTCCTCGGTAAAGCCACACAACCTAATAAATGTGAAATCCTCCCCTAGAAACCAATCGTAAGGAGGGAAAAAACTCTGCATCCACCCTATTTGCTTGGCAGATAGCCGATAAAGCTTGCCATCTTCACTAAAATCTTGCAAAATCAGAGTCAAGAAGCAGTTCGAAAATGCATAGTAATCATATGTTGTAGAGAGGAGGGGATTCCACACAAAAACTGGCCTTCTTACTCCATTTTCATTAAAAATAGCCAAGTGCATACGTTTTCTAAAGAAATTGGGGTTTTGGTGCAAAAACATATGAGCGAGGAGAGAAGAAAACCTAAATTTATGTTGTGTATTGTATTCTTTGATCTAGCTTAGAATTTCCTAGAAAACAACTTCCACGAAGTCATACTAGAATAAAGAATGTTGTCTCCTCAACTGAAAACCCAGACCCAGTTGAAACTCTTGCATGTACTTGTCAACGTCCATGCCGCAAACAAAAGCCATCATAGAGAAGGCCTCCTACAAGTCATTGTTAAAATAAATGAGTGCGACTAGAATTTGTGGTGGCTTCTTAAAATCTTCCTTAGGCCTTTTGGTCTCTTGGTTTAAAAGCTCATAGTGTACTCTCTGGTCTGCCTAAACTCTTCCCCACCTTCTAGAGTGAACTTCTCCATCTTTATTGCTCCATAGCCCTTGCTTGGAGGGATGCATAGTATATCCCTTATAGCCTCCATGTTGATTATGACCCTCAATTCCCAGCCTTTGAAGGCATTGGTATCTAGGTTAAACTGTTGCATGCATTCATGGACTAGTTCCAGGCAGTAATGCACAAAAGGAACCATATATTGCAAGAGACCGCAAAACCATAGCTTGTATGCCAAAGACTCCTGGCTAGTGGACTGTTTCATTCTCTCACAGGTCGCTTCCCTAAGACTCTTAGGGTTGGTTTTAAGGGTGGGGTCATGAATGTTATCCCATTCCTCCATTATCAGGCTTTGGTCCCTGTGAACTTTCTTGTCCATGGCCTGCATGCGGACCCACTTCGACTTCTCTGGTATCCCAGGTGAAGCGTAAGAGGTGTCATCAAAAATTTTGGCCATTGGTGTCGCAAACATGGCATCAGATAGGCTTTGAGTAACTTGTCCTTGTGCTTCCATCTGAAGATTCTGGGCTATTTTAGGAATTTGAAGACCTTAGCAATGTTCAAACTCTCTGCAATTCACTTGGGTTCTTCAAAAAAATTTGCACTCAAAGCTCTTTATAGTGTTGTTCTTTCCCATGCAATACTTAGTCTTTTCTCGACTTAGAGTTGTAGATAGCGGTTGCCTTTTTACAATAAACTCGGCATGTACTACCAACTCTTCTTGTTCATGTGAAGTGAATTTCTTGCCCTTTGAAAAGATAATCATTCATAATGGTGATTAGTCATTATGTCCTATAGCGCGGTTTCCTGGGAAATTGAGCTAGTGATTGAAGGCACACAACCTTTTGCATGCTTTTGCAATTAATATCCTAAAAATAATAATTAGGCCCAAAGCATAATGAGTACACAAAATATTGAGTTCATCCTTGGAAAAAATAAAAAAATACCCGTAGCATGACACATCAACACTTGGTCATGCGGTTGATCACTTGGGACTACCACCGATTTCATCAATTAATTACTTCTCCATAACTTCTCACGCAACAGAAGCAACTGGGTGGGATTCTCAAGTTTGCTCTGTGGTGGGGATTTTGAGTTGGCTCTTGATGGGATTTTAGAGTTAATACCTGATCAAAATCATGCTTATCGCATGCATGTACCTCAACTATTTCTATAAATAGATCCTAGGACAACAACAAAATCACACCTGGTAATTAGGAAGAATTAGCATTTGGTAGTTGGGTGGAGATAGGTGCAATGAATACTCCAATTAGGCTCACTAGCAACAAGTCACAGGCAACCTTTTTAGGTGAAATTTCTAACAGGCGTCTTAAGCGCATGACAAAGAATAAGCATTCTTTGGTGATTATAGCAATGAAGTGGATATTGAGGAGGGACTGCATAGAGTATGAGGACAAGTATAGGGTTAATACTGACATTTTCTCCCATTTTTTGGATTCCTTACTTGATATACAGGTACTCGTGCCAATGATCCTATGACTCACGTTGGAAATCTTCTTGAAGCGCTTGCTACCTTGGTGGCCTTGGAGAAATTGTGGCAAATGTGGTGTATGGCATGGGTCTTCCTACGGTGAGTGACCTCCACAAACACATTGAAAAAGATGCAGTGGTGTCGTGGGTGTTGTTCCTGAGTGGATTTTGCATTTTGACACATGAAGAGCATTGCTAGAGGGTTGTTCATGCATTCCACTTCTTGTTACGTTGCTACAACGTGGTGTTCTACGGCATGGAGTGGTATACTGATTTCAGAGACCTGGTGTATCCTCCACCACTGGTCATTGTTGTTGATGCTCCTGCTACTGTTAATGATTTTGTTGCTCCTGTTAATGATCTTGTTGATGAAGTTGTTCTAGATGCCACTGATAATGTTGATGCTCCTACTTGAATAATGAACTCTCCTTTTCCTATTTTTTTGTATATATGCCTTAAAAGGATCTTAATACATGTTTTGAAAAACCACATAGTATATATATATATATATATATATATATATATATATATACTTCGAAAAGTATGGCCCGAGAGCCATTTTGAAATTGTAATGCCAAAGTATATAATACTGTATAATGAATATATAGCTTTTAAACCAATTTTCTGCCTCTTTTTCTCTCTCTATTTCTACATTATGGTTTGTTTCTCAACTTCTATGAGTTCCTTTCTCTCTCACAATATGGGTTCAATTGAAAAGATTGGTCAAACGAAAAACAAAAAAACAAAGGAAATTTACATTATTTTACATATCTACACTGGTAAAATGAATAATGGAGCTTAATTGAACAATTTGAGATGGATTTCATTAAATGGAATCTCCAATGCTTCTTTTTCCATGTTTTCTAGTTCAAATGTGTTGTTCTGATTTCATTGAATAATGTGGAAAGGGCCTTCCCACAGGCTATCAAACTTTTTGTGTAGGCCAGGCTTTGCGGCCCTTTTATTGAATTTTAGCACTAGGTCCTCACATTTAAGACCCTGGTTGGAGGTCTTCTTGTCAAACCACCTTTTAACCACCTGTTAGCGATCATTCATGGTTGTCAGGGCCTTTTCTCTTTTCTCCTACACCTCCAACAATTCAGCCAACCAGACCTCCATGGATCCATTTTGTTCCACTTCTAGAGACTTGAGCAACTATAGCGCATGAATTTCCATGGAGACAGGTAATAGCGCTTCCTTCCCATATACCAACTCATACGGTGAAGTCTTAAGAACTTGCTTAGGAGTTATCTAGTCTGCCTAGAGCACTACTCAAAGGTTCTTATGCCACTCCTTTTGATGCTCTGACTTGATTCTTTTAATGAGTCAAACTAAATTTTTATCTATCAGCTCGGCTAGGCCATTCCCTTGCGGGTAGTAGTTTGAAGATTCTTTTAAGAATATGCCATGACTGAGTGCAAATTGACATACATTTGAGCCTAGGAAAGCCTTAGCATTATCAGAGATGATGGTCTTCAGCAGGCTGAATCTCATTACCAGTTCCTCGAGAAAGTTCACGATCTCTGCCTCTGTTGCATTCTTCAGGGGCATGGCCTCGGTCCATCTGGTAAAGTAGTTCGTAGTCGTGAGGATCTATTTGTGTCCATCACTGGAGGCGGGATTAATCATTCCAATTTAAAATCAAGGCCCCATTTTGTAAAGGGTTCTTTGGTAACTATTGGATTTAGGGGCATTGTTGAGTTCTTCCTTTCCCTATGAAGAATTGGCATTCCTTGTAGGCATTAACCAAAGAGTGTGAGCCATTAAATAGTGTAGGCTAGAAATATCTGACACATAATTTTGATGGCAGTAGTCTTCGCATAGAAGTGTCCGCCAATGGGACTGTTGTGAAATATGTCTAGAATTTTCTTTGCTTGCTCTATGGTGATGCATCGCAGGAGGACACCATTGAAGTTCCTTTTGGAAAGGACTCCTTTGATGAGCGCATATCCGCTATTTTGCAATCTGTAGAATCTTCTCTTCTAAGAAGGGAGGCCCGTTGGATATTTCTCAGTCTACATAAATCTTATCCTATCCGCCAACCAGCAACCTTCAGACTTAGGTTCGTTCCTCAGGATCAACTTGGGTTGTTCCTCTTCATCTGGCATTTCTTGATCATGCACCAAATACTCACATAGTCCTCTCCCTCAGATAGTCTTGGTGGGTATGACCTCAATGTCGTATTCCAGGATATTAGTAATCTAGTTGGCCCTTTTCTTTGTGATTTCTCCTTCCATAATGTATTCGTGCACACTGGATTGCGCGACGTATACTATCACCTTGTTGCAAGATATGAGGTGTCAGAACTTCTTGAACCCCTTAAAAATGGTGAATGCTTTGCTTTCAATGAAGTTATAATTCATTTCATAATCCTTTAAGGCCTAGGAATGGAATGCTATCAGATGTTCTCCCTTTCCTTTGTCATCCTTCTGAGTCAAAATAGTAGCAATGTTGGATTTGCTACTGAACACATATATTATGAAGTCCCTTGATAGGTCTGGGTTTACCAGCACAGGAGTTGAAGAAATAACATCCTTAACCTTCTCAAAGGCTTCTTTGGCCTCTTTTGTCCATTTGAATAATTGATCCTTCTTGAGCATTAAGGTGATAGGTCTTATTAGTCCTACAAAGTCATAAATGAATTTTCTCACAAAATTTACCTTTCCTAGAAAGGACTAAACTCCCTTCTTGTTGACTGGTAGGGGAAGCTCTCTGATTGCCTTCATCCGCTTCGGATCAATTGCAATTCCATATTTGGACACCACGTTCCCCAATAATTTTCCTTGTGAAACTTTGAAGACACATTTTTGGGTTCAGGGATACCCCAAACTCCTAGCATCTTTTAAAAACCATTTCTAGGTGATCGAAATGATCATCCTTAGACTTAGAGAATATGGTCAAATCATCCAAGTAGATTAAGATAATCTACTCCTACATTTGAGAGACCGAAGGGCATTTTTGCATAGGAAAACGTTCCCCACTTAGTAGTGAATGTAGTTTTGTGTCGGTCCTCTTTTACCCGAATCTAGTTGTAACCGGAGAAGTTGTCCAACAGACAAAACATTTTTGAGCTAGCCACTATTTACAAGATGGACTCCATGGAGGGAAAGGGGTAGTGGTCCTTTAGGGATGCTCTATTCAGGTCCCAAAAATTCACACACAGTCGGATGTCCCCATTCTTTTTTTAGACATGAACCAAGTTGGACACCCATGTGTTGTGCTTGATCGGGAAGACAATCCGAGATTGAATTAGCTTTGTCAACTCTTTGGCCATCAGTGCATCAATCTTTGGATTGACTGGCCTCTATTTTTTGTGGACAAGTTTTGCTCCTTCTGTCAGTTCTATAGTATGTTGGATAATTTTAGATATCCCTTGAGGTCATCATATGACCAGGCCACTACTCCATATTTTTCACAAAATTGAATGGGCCTCTCTTTATCATACTGTGGAACATCTTTTCCAACCTTGAGCTTCCTTTTGTCAGTGACCTGAAGGTCAACATAATTGCTTTTGTCTGCTATAAAATTCCTTTTGTCATTCCTTGCATCATCACAATCGAATAGGTTTTCGAGAGTGACCAATCCTTTTGGAAGTTTGTTGGACCTTAATTGAATAATTTTCCCTTCATAAGCCTCGACAATTTTTGGTTGGAGTTGCTCAACGAACTCTCTTGACTGCTGGATGAATGAGGTAATGTGTTCATCACTTCCAAACACTTGCCAGCTTTGATCATTATTTGGGATTTCTAGTCGGACAATCACTCATATAGAGTGCATATTACAAATCAGGTCGAGGACAGGGTCAAATTAAGATCTAATTGCTACCATGCAATCCGCATCTATATTTTTCTCTCTCAGAACTGTCTGGATATTCAAGACTTGAAAGCTTTCAATCAGGTCCTAGACTCTATGTCTATAGGATATCATGCAGACATTCTTGACTACGGAAAGCACTCGGACTTGATTGACCACTAGCTCGGAGTCTCTAAACACCATTATTTGCTTAATGCCCATTCATTTCGCCAGACTCAGACTTTGCACCAGGTCTTCATATTTAGCTTCGTTGTTTGAATAGGTGAACTGAAAGTAGAGAGACTTGAGTGTCTTTTCATTGAATGGGGACATCAAACATATCCCGGCTCTTGAACCAACTTTACATCTCGCTCCATCAAAATCCAACGTCCATAGCTTTGAGGCTTGACCACCTTCGAGTTCCTTCATGACCTTTAGAGTCACTTGATCTTCATCATAGATGACATAAGTTCCCAATCCGGTAGCATGATAGTTTCCAAAAGGATTAGTGTCTATATATTCACTCAAGAGGACCTCTTCTGAATTAGTTCGGTCTCTGGTCACCTTCTCATCCTCTAGTAGCTCAGTGATGAGCCTAGTTTTTGGTCTAATTTTGGGTAAAATCTATAGTCTATTTTCTAATAGATGTCATGGAATTTGATGCTTAAGTGTCGGTATTGGCATAATGTTTCCCTCAAACCATTGACATTTGACAATATCCTATCTCTACAAGCTTTAATGACATTTGGCATAATATGTGGGTTATCTATATTGATTTTGCATGTGATTAATGGATGTTTCTTAGAGTGGTTATAGATGTGTATTTATTATGCGTACTGACTTTGTCACGTAGATTTAATGAGCTAAGTTGAGGAAGACACCGCCAGTTGGGCATGCACCATAACGTCCAGCTGAGGAATCGCTCCAAGTCAAAGGCAACCGGCAGCAAAGATTCTTCATGCAACTGAGTGTAACCACCTTGTAGTGGACCTTAATGATCGAGCATGCATGGGCATTTTTGTTGTGTTGAATCTGCGCTTGACTTGCATGTATGGCCAGATTCCTTGCATGCGTAACCACCATCACTTCACTTTCCCTTGTTTTCTGTAAATGGCGTCCTCCCAGTCGTGGAGTTGACTGCCCTGCTTAGCTGTAGTATAAATAATAATTCAATGCTCCTTCCTCAGGAGTTGCACGATTTGGCATTGTACTTGCATTCCCCAATTTCAGCAATACAGATACATTAGTCTTTATATGCATGATTTACAGTGAATGAAATAAAAGTTTTGAGTTCGAGCATCTAAGTTCTTGTTAGTTTAGAGGATACTTATCCAAGGGGGCCCACATGGTAAGTAATTTTTCTTCTTAGTTTAGCATTAGCTTAGTATTACTTTTTTAGTGCTTAGTTAGACATTTGGCATCGACTGTTCCTGCAGCCACTAGAATTCCATTATGTGACTGTTCCTGCAACCAAAGTAGACAGAGTAGTTTCCTGTTTGTTGTTCAAATTTTCATTATTGTTCTATATTTCAGCTTAGCATAGTTGTCGGTTGATGTTCAACATTTGTTTCATTTCTTTCCAGCAATTTACTTTCAGTATTGTGTTTCTTAGCCGCAAAATGCAATGGCTACTTAAGCCCCTAGTGCACATACTGTGCTAACCCATTTCAAGTTCACATCCCTGGGTTGACAAGTTAAATGCACCTTCATGATGATTGAATAGCTATTCAGGTTAGATGTCCAGTCTCTGAATCACGACTATAAAGGCTTAGTTATTAAATCATTGTAGGAGGCCAACATTTTTGGCATCATTGCTAGGGATGGTGTCAAGCTAGGAAGTCTTTTGGAGTCATTGGTAGTTTTTCTTGTTGTAGTATTTTTGGAAGTTGTTCTTAGCACATCCTCATTTAGGAAGTAATGACCCCCCTTATTCTTTACCGATTATTTGTGCGAGCTGACTGATAGTGGGCGATATCGTATGCATAGAGGAAGGAGAAGGGATTCTTATGGGAGATTTCTTCCTAACAATCCACGTCCATTCCAGCTAGTTGAGTACGAGCACCTATCAGAAGAAGAAGAAGAAGAAGAAGAAGAAGAAGGAGATCCATACCCCTTTGCTGATGCGTATCCTGATTTGACTAGCTCTGAAGTCTCCTTTGAAGATCAAAATCAGCTTGAAAACCCCTTTGTTTTAGAACCACATCAAGCAGGCATGGGTGATGCAAATAGGAACAAATAGAACCAACCAAATTTTCCTTTCCCCATTGCACATCAAAATGAAGTTGACAACATCAAGAATATTCATGCCTCGACACTCCCCAAGTTTTACGGACTTGTGATAGAAGATCCTGATACATTCTTATTTGAGTTTGACATACTTTGTAGGAGTTATGATTATACCACTAGTTTCCATAGGCTTAAGTTATTTCCCACCACTTTGAAAGAGGTTGCATTAAGATGGTTCATGAGCCAAGGAAAATATACTGTGGAAACTTGGGAAGACATGAAGACAAAATTCCTTGAGAAATACAAGGAATATTGCAAGGGTAGTGACATGAGAGGAGGTGAAATTTTCAGGATGCAGCAAAAGGAAGATGAGAGCTTGGAATACTACATTGCAAGGTTTATGTTTTGCTTGCAAAAATCTTCATACCATGCACTTAATGAGGACTCACAAAATTTGTTTTTCTTGAGAGGAATTAATGACAGCTGCACTGATGCTTTGGACCTCATGGCAGGAGGAGAGATCTCTCAAGTCCCTTGGGAGGATATCAAGAAAATATGCTAGAATTACTCTAGGGCAGCTTCAAAGAAAGGGAGAGCTTATCAATCTTCCATGGGTAAGTCAACTACCGGTGGAGTTTCAAGAATGGAGATCACTCATTTGTTGGATGACTTCAAGCAAGACATTATCAACAATCTAGCTACTTAGTTGGATACACTTCAGGCCAAGAAGCAAGAGGAGGAAGAGACAATGTTGGCAAAGTATTGCCCTCATTGCAAACAAAAGAAGGACTGCAGATGCAAGATGGTAGCTAATCTCGAAAGCAAGCAGATCCCACTTGAGTTCAAACCAATTCAAATTGAGGAAGACCAAGTCTACTATGTTGCACAAAGGAAGTCTTGGGCTCCTAGACAAGGTATGCCACCAGATCCACTATCCTATGCTAGGCCATATTTTAACTCTTATTCATCTAGTAATCAATGGAAGCCTCCATATCCACCCAGTTATGGAGGATATCCACCACAACCTTGGATTAACCCTCCAAATGCTTGGCCTAGTCATGAGAATTATCCACCCTAGTGGCAGCAACCTCAGGGAAATTGGCAGCAATTTCAAGGGCACTGGCAACCCCCTCCAAGAAATTGGCAGCAAACAAATCAATGGAGAGGAGGACAACAATGGCCTACCCAAACAACTGGCTACATGCAACCACCTTCTCAGCCCCAACAACCTACTATAATGCCTCCACTTGCTAATCCAAGCTCAAATTCACCTAAACCCACTCAGCTACCAGCTCATCCCACACCCAATCTAAATAACAAACCACAACAACAGTCTGCATACTCTGTTGATTCAAATCAATTCCCTGCATATGCTATGAATGTAAGTGACATTCACTTGTGTTCATGAACTACTCTATCAGCCCCTTCCAAGCCCATTATCACTTAACTTCCTGTGGAAGAGGAAGAAGAACCTCTGAATGATCCCATTCAGCCAAATACACCTAGAAATCCTGAACCAATTCAAGTCAAGTAGACTGAACAAGAACCACCACTCCCTCAGAGATTGGAAATTGCCAAGAAGAAAGAAGAAAAGGAGGATACCACTTTTGACATCTTGGATCAGCTAAAGCATATATGTGTTCAGATACCCCTATTTCAGGCCATAAAGGATGTTCCAATCTATGACAAAGCTGTCAAGGAAGCTTATCTCAAGAAGCTTGGAAGAAAGAAGAAAGACTCAACTACAGTCCATGTGGTGGGTCAGTTAGCTGACATCATGTTGGGAAAAGTGACTATTCCCAAGTATAATGACCCAGGTAGTCCTGTGGTAGCAATTGTCATAAACGAGATTCAGGTAAAAAATGCTCTAATTGATTTAGGGGCAGCAATAAATGTAATGGCCAAAGACATCTTGCAACAACTAAATATTGCAAGCATGAGATCTACTCCTACTGTCCTACAACTTGTTGATAGCTCTACTGTTAAGCCTGATGGTATAGTGGAGGATCTTGTAGTAGTTCTAGACTCTTGGGAGTACCCAGTAGATTTTATGATTCTTTCTCCCAAGGCTACACTAGGCAGGTATCCCATTATTCTTGGAAGGCCTTGGTTGGCAACCGTAGATGCATACATTGGATGTTGGTCAAGTGACATGACCATTTCAGATGACAAAAGTACTAAAAAGTTTGTTCTTTATCTGCCTGCTCAGCCATCTCATAATGAAGATGATTCTGTATGGCCACAAATTGGTGAAGAGGTCGAGAAATTTCATTATGTAGCGCAACTTATGATGCTAGGAAGAATCTCTTTCATGCAGCTCCAAGATGAGGATGAAATATTGGCTAACATCATTCAAAATCATTGTGAAGTAGAGGAAGCATCATCCTCTCATCCTGCTACTTCGATCAAAACACTTTTGCATGCTCTTCCTACAACCACTCTTCCTGCAGATATTCTTCTTGCAGACATTCTTCCTGTAGCCACTGTCTCTACAGATAGATTTCCAGCAGCAACAAGTATGTCCCATACATTATTGCCATATGAACTAAAGGTACCATGTGTTAATGAAGCAACCATGATAGAATTAACTACACAAGTACAGGTGTCAGAAGGAAGATATTTGAATGTTAATAACAAATTGAATGAAGAGCAACAACTATTATTGGCAAATCTATTGAGGACCCACCAACATGCATTTGCATGGGATTATCATGATATGAAGGGATTGGATCCTAAAATTTGTACCCACAGAATTTATATCAGAGATGATTGCACTCCAGTAAGACAGCCACAAAGAAGAATTAACCCTGCACTAAGAGAAATTGTGAAAGGAGAACTACAAAAATTACTAGATGCATGATTTATTTACCCCATTTCAAATAGTTAATGGGTATATCCATTAGTGATTGTGCCCAAGAAAGGCGAGAAATGGCGAGTTTGTGTTGATTATAGGGAACTCAATGCTCCCACCAAGAAAGATCACTTTCTTTTACCCTTCATTGATCAAGTTCTGGACACACTTGCAGGGAAGCAATACTTCTCTTTTCTAGATGGATTCAACGGCTACAACCAGATCCAAATTGCACCAGAAGACCAGAGGAAGACCACTTTTACTTGTCCCTGGGGGACCTATGCTTATTTGGTACTCCCATTTGGCTTGTGCAATGCACTTGTAACTTTCCAGAGGGCAGTCATTACCATATTCTCAGACATTTCTCATGACTACATGGAGATTTACATGGATGACTACACCACTTATGGTGTTGCTTTTAATCAAGCATTGGAGAATCTCAAGAGAGTCCTACAAAGATGTGAAGACTAGAACTTGTCCTTAAATAGTGAAAAGTGCTTCATGATGATGCAAGAGGGTGTAGTTCTTGGCCACTACATCTCCCACAAGGGAATCCAAGTTGATCCTGCAAAGATTGAGGTAATCACAAATCTGCCTACACCTGCAAAATAGAAGGATGTTAGAATTTTCTTGGGTCATGTAGGATATTATAGGCGATTCATCAAAGATTTCAATAAGGAGTAGCACCATTGTATACCCTCTCACTAAAGATGTTGAATTTTAGTGGACTAAAGCTTGTGACAAATCATTTTGACTTGAAGGAAACTTTAACTCACACTCCTGTACTCAAGGGACCCAAGTGGGAACTCCCTTTCCACATCCATGTTGATGCATCAACTTATGCCATAGGAGCAGTCTTAGGACAGAAAGAGGGAGTTGTTGAACATGCTATTTACTTTGTCAGCAAAAATTTCCAAGGAGCTGAGTTCAATTATACAATGACAGAGAAAGAAATGTTGGTAGTAATCTATGCACTGAACAAATTCATACATTACATAACGAGCTACTGAATCTTTGTCCACACTGATCATGCAGCCATTAGGTACCTTATGAATAAACCTTTGATCATAGGTAGATTGGCAAGATGGTTATTGTTGATGCATGAGTTTGATATAACCATTCTAGATAAGTCAGGAAAGCTAATGTTGTTGCAGATTTTCTTTCAAGGCTAACTACATCAGAAGATAATCAACCCATAGATGACTCTTTCCCTAATGAGCATCTATTCTCTCTTAGTGTACAAACACCCTGGTATGCTGATATAGCCAATTACTTGGTCATAGGTAGAATTCCTTCTCACTTCTCCCCAAAAGAGAAAAGGGCACTTATTGAAAAATATTTTCCTTTCTCTTGGATTGTTGGATGTTTATTTTATATTGGACCAGACCATGTCATGAGAAGATGAGACATGAAATTTTGCATGCATGTCACAAAAAACCATGTGTGGAAGACACTTTCTAGCCAAGAGGACAACAACGAAGGTTTTGAACATAGGGTATTACTAGCTAACACTCTACAAGAATGCAGGAAGGTATACTAGAAAATGTGATAGGTGTCAAAGAATGGCAGACCAACTAGATCTGATGAGATGCCACTGTGCCCTCAGGTAGTAATCACTCCCTTTGACAAGTGGGGATTGGACTTCGTAGGACCAATTAACCCTCCATCAAATGGTAAGTCTTACATATTAGTATGCATTGATTATGTAACAAAATGGGTAGAGGTTAAGGCCATGAAGCATGCAAGAGATAACAAGGTTGCAAAGTTTCTTTATGAAGAGATTTTCACAAGATACATAGTCCCCAGAGAGATAGTAACTGATCAAGGAGCTCAATTCACATCAACTCTTGTTGCAACACTCGTTAATGAGTACAACATAAGGCACAAGAAGTCTACCCCTTATCACCCCCAGGCTAATGGTCAAGTTGAAGTGACAAACAAAGAAATTGAAGCCATTCTGACCAAAATAGTAGCCATCCATAGGAAGGATTGGGCAAACAGATTACCAGAAGCTGTTTGGGCCTATAGGACAACATGGAAAACAATTACAGGCTTCACCCCATTTAAGTTGTTATATGGAAAGACAACTATGATGCCCATTGAATTTGAATATAAGACTCTGCGAACTGTAGTGGATTTGGGGATGGATATTTCTAAAGCACAGAAAGAAAGAATCATGCAGCTAAATGCTTTGGATGAAATAAGAAGAGCAGCCCTGCAACATACAAAAGTAGTGCAGAATCAGAGAATCAAATGGCATGACAAATTTATCAAGAACAAGAAATTCAAACCAGGAGATTTGGCCTTGCTCTATGATTCCAGATACCAGGACAATGCAGGAAAATTACAGACAAGGTGGCTAGGACCATATGAATTTGTTGAGGTCTTTCCCAATGGAGTTGTCCAGCTCACCACCATTGACCCTGTTAGGTTCAAATTACTTGTCAACGGTCATCGCCTCAGATTATACCACAAACTAGCCTCTAAAGAAGAGTTCCTACAACAATTCACTCAGCACTCAGCACCCGAGCTTCTTGCAGCCGAAGGTAGTGGACCTAGTGTCCCTCCTTCTACCTAACTGAGGTACGTACTTTTCATAATAAAGACTTTCACTTGCATGGAAGTCCATTTCTTCATCATCCGCCCATCCATCACCGCCTTTCTCTCTCTTCCATCACTTTATTCCACCTCACCTCATTCCACTTCATCTTCATTTATTGCTCAATTCATTCTCCAACAAGGTGAGTGTTACTTTATCCGCGATCTTTGCAACAAATCTTCCACACATTCAGGTATGTGCACATTAATTGCTATCTTTAATCATCTTTTAGGAGTGTTCATTTAATCATTATACATTAGTATAGATGTTCACATAGATGTCATCATTACCTATCAATCACCACTTCCATCTCACATGTGCGGACACATGTCCAAATTTAGGTTGGGGGGAGGGGAACGAAAAAGATGCAAATATTTTGTGAATTTATTGCCCATGTGTCAATTCATACTAGGCTATGTCAGAAATTTGAAATGAGTTAATTTGAAATCCGAGTGAAAGGATGACTTTCATGTGTGAAGTGATAGTAACTGCAATTGCCATTTCTTCCTATCATGATTCTCCATTATCACCCCTTTTTCTTGCCATTATTGACCCTGTCGAAATCTTGAAGTTGAAGAGCCGCAGTTGCAAAACAAAAGAAAGGAAAGTCAATTGGCAGTAGCACTAGAAATTTAGCAGGGTGGTACTGGGAAAAAGGGGAATTGTAGGAAAAGAAGTTGCAGAGCATTTGTTTGATTGCAGACAATGGGAGGTGGGTTAATTCAAAACGAACCCACGATGCATGGTATTTTATTGCAGGATGCACAATGCCTGGCCAAATTTCAAAACTGTGGATGGACATATTACTTTCTGAAGTTGGATGGTTTTGATGAAGGCATTTCCCTTGAATTTCCTCAGACGTTTTCAGAGGGAAAAGCCATAGTAAAAGGGTTGGAAGTTGTGGCAACAGAGTAAAGAATTGCAGAGGTTACAGGGTTACCTGCTAATGGTGAAAATTACCTTGCTTCCAGAGATGCCAAGTCAGCTAGGGTTGAATTTACAGAACCAAATGATCCGCTATTGAGCATAAACAAACAAGGCGTAAAGAGAATGTCTCTGCCTAAGCCATGGAAGCAGATAGCTGTGTATGTCATCAAATACATCACCTGTGAGGGTCACCAGTCAAACTTGCACTCTATCCACTTCAAGCTTTTGAATCATATGAGGCACGACAGAAGGATGAATGTGTCTAACGTGTTGTACAATCTTCTCTCAATCATGGCGGCTGAAACTCAAAAAGGTAGGGATAATTTTGTTTCCCACCATTTCCTGATTAAATTGCTAGTCAAAAAATCTCTATGTGATGTATCTGGAATGACTTGGGAAGAGTTTATCAAAATTGATCATTTGCCACCTAGGGCTATACCTCAATCCCGTAGGTCTAGCAGGAGGGTAAGCACGACTGAAGCCATTCCTAGTGCTTCAACCTCTGGTGTTGGCTCTAGTGTGAATCTTCCTACAACAGAAGAAGCTATAGAAATCAATTCTTCTGAAACAAAGCATGCAAAAAAAGAAAGCCCTTCCTCAGGTTTTGACGATGAAATTCTGCTTGAAACCCTCATGAAAACAAGGGCACAATAGAGAGAAGTATAAACGAGAAAAGGGAAGGCTAAAACACAACCTGTAAAAAGAGAGGTACCAAGTTCTAAGAAGAGGAAGGTTGATACTGTTCATCCTGCAGCCAAAGGAAAACATGAGAGATCTCCAAGGAAATTAAGACCAGCTGGGCTTGCATTTGGTACGCCTCCATAGGGAAGCCCTAAACCTAGTGATACCTCACATGAGAACCCTAAAGCTCCAATGGAGTAGGAGAATTTTGAAGGAGAAGAAGACATATTTAAGAAAGCAGCAAATATAACACTGGCCAATCTTGATAACATTGCAGAAGAATTGGAGGAAAATCAAGACTTCCTGTAGCATGAGCAAGAAGTCCTATAGAAAGAAGTCCTACAGCAAGAAGTCCTGCGGCAACAACCAGAACCGCAACAGGAGTTCCTGCAGCCATTGCAAGACCAAGAACAACAGTCCCTGTAGCAAAAGGAAGAAGAAACAGTGCCTTTGCAGCACGAGATAACTAGACAGCTTGAGTCCATGCAGATAGTACCATATGAGGAGCCACCACCAAAAATACTGGTAAGAATCCATAAACCTCCTAATTTTACAATGCATGCAATTCTTTTAAATTTATGGTAAGAAATAAAAAGACGAGAGGAAGAATGGAAAAAGGAAAAAGGAAAATTAAAGGAGGAAATTCAAAAGACGGATGAAGAAATTGAGGATAAAAATGCAGAAATTTCCACCCTAAAGCGAAGGGTAGATGATATGGCAGCCTTGGCGCCAAAGATTCTGGAATGTAGAGATCCTCCAAGATTCTATGCTCTACTCCTGAAGGAGAGGTATCTCTCTTTTAAGATGTGAAGAATTACCTCAGGTTTGAATCCTTCTATTGACACCCCCATGGAATTGTTTAATGCTTATAGGATTGCCTCACCTGAAATGAAAAAATTGCTATGTGGATTTTATTTACATAATTATGTTGTCACAAAAGACCATGATTGGAAGCCATTGTTGTATGTTGGAGATATTCAATTGAGAGCATTCATGTCTTGGGTACTGTCGAACCCCAATCCTAATACCTGCAAAACAACAAACAAACACATTAGATGGTGAAATGCAAGCAAGAACAAGGATTCCCCATGGAATCCATTTACAAAGTTCAAATTAGGAAAAACAATGAAGAATACAATGAGATAACAATAAAAGAGATTGAATCCTAATTAAACTAGCAAACTCATGATCCCATGGGGGAATTGGTGCCAATTTGATGTGAAAATTAGCCCTTTCCCAATTCCTATGATGCAAGATTGATGTGTGATGATAATTGATCCACTTTTTTTATGCTTGATGAGTGCTCCAATTGAAAAATTTGCATAACCTAGCTAAGATTCAATGATAATGTATGGAATTTGCTAATGATTTGAGCATAGTAAGTTTACTCAAATTGTGGATGATCAAATGAAGGATGAGCCCTTCATTTATAGATGAGATTGATTAGAGAAGAGGCAAAAGGGATGAATGTGGGACTAATCTTCAACAAATGAGAAGAAGCCACATGTCATCATGTGAATGGTTGAAGAATGAGCACATTTTGAAGAATGTGCAAAGAGGGGGGAGATTCAAATTCAAAATATGGCTTGAAGGATGAAGTGAAAGGTGAAGCAAATGCACATGGCTCAAGAAAAGGACATGTAAGAGATTTTAAATGCTTTGTTGGAAGGGACAAGTCCTTTTGGGGAGATTTCAAATTTGAGGAATATTCCATCTTTGATGCCTTTTGAATGAAAATAGATGATTTATAAATCAATTAAATTGATTTTCATGTGCAAGTTGCAAAATCTAGAGGATTTGAGTGATTAGGATTAGCATTAATCATGATTTGATTAATTTAAATGATGTTAGTTGATTTGACCATTTTGAATTAGATTTTAGGATTTAAATAACTCAAAATGAGAAGAGAATGATTTAGACTTAGTTAAATAAATATTTTTTATTTATTTGACCAAAGGGGGTGATGTTAGATTAAATTAGATAAATGTTTGATTTATTTAATTTAATTAGATGAATTTTAGATATTTAATCAAATAATATGGATTATTTAATTAAATAAAGATAAGAAGATGAAATGACTTAGCTAATTACATAGAGACGATGATTTAATTAAATCGAGGGATTTATTTAATTAAAAGGGGAATTATGATGAATTTAATCAAATAAGGCTATTTGATTAAATGGTTAGATAGAGGGATAATTCAAGATGAGGCAATGTTAGTAGATTAGGATCGAGTGTGAGATATCAATCTATATATTTTTGATGTCTACAGGTACAAAATGAGATTAGTTGGGGACAACAACATAGTGCTTATAAACAATTGGAATCTAATATTCCCCTACATGTTAAAGTTGAATCAAGCAACCCAAGGGACATTTACAAGGAATGGCACAGAATGTTGCTTAGACCAAGTTATGCCAATAAAATTATGCCTTGGATTGAGGCAGTTTACAGTGAGTATGAGGTAAAGACAACAACAAAGGAAGAGGCCATGCGGAGATGTTTATCCCAAAGATGGAATAGTTTGACTGATGAGTTGAAATAGGCTGAGCCTCATTCCATCCACAATTATGCTATAGCCCTAAAAAGAATTGAGAGGTATATTGAGATTTGGAGAGCACAGGGGTGAGACTGGCTTCCCCTGACTTTCCAGCCACCCATGCTCATGTGGCCCGTGCCAAATTTTAGATTTTACTAGTTTGATGTTGTTGTAAAGAGGCAAAGATGGAATAGGTTTGACAGATTGGGAGGATTATATTGGGACCCAGACTCACACACTGCAGCCACTGATGTTGGACAACTCTCTGTTGCAAATTTTAGAGCTTTGACCAAGCAAAATAACAACCCTTCCTCTGCTGGAGGACCAACAAAAGTTAGGTTGGGGGGAGTGACGAGCCTAGTTTTTGGTCTAATTTTGGGTAAAATCTATAGTCTATTTGCTAATAGATGTCATGGAATTTGATGCTTAAGTGTTGGTATTGGCATAATGTTTCCCTCAAACCATTAACATTTGACAATATCCTATCTCTGCAAGCTTTAATGACATTTGACATAATATGTGGGTTATGTCTATTGATTTTGCATGTGATTAATGGATGTTTCTTAGAGTGGTTATAGATGTGCAGTTATTATGCGTACTGACTATGTCATGCAGATTTAATGAGCTAAGTTGAGGAAGACACCGCCAACTGGGCATGCACCATAACGTCCAGCTAAGGAATCGCTCCAAGTCAAAGGCAATCGACAACAAAGATTCTTCATGCAATTGAGTGTAATTGCCTTGTAGTGGACCTTAATGATTAGGCATGCATGGGCGTTACTGCTGTGCTGAATCTGCGCTTGACTTGCATGTTTGGCCAGATTCCTTGCATGCGTAACTGCCATCGCTCCACTTTCCCCTATTTTCCCTAAATGGTGTCCTCCCAGTCGTGGAGTTGACTGCCCTGTTTAGCTGTAGTATAAATAATAATTTGATGCTCCTTCCTCTGGAGTTGCACGATTTGGCATTATACTTGCATTCCCCAGTTTCAACAATACAAATACATTACTCTTTGTATGCATGATTTATAGTGAATGAAATAAAAATTTTGAGTTCGAGCATCTGAGTTCTTGTTAGTTTAGAGGATACTTATCCAAGGGGGTCCACTTGGTAAGTAATATGTCTTCTTAGTTTAGTATTAGCTTAGTATTACTTGTTGTTTAGTGCTTAGTTAGACATTTGGCATCGACTGTTCCTGTAGCCACTAGACTTCCATTCTGTGACTATTCCTGCAACCAAAGCAGACATAGTAGTTTCCTATTTGTTGTTCAGATTTTCATTCTTGTTATGTATTTTATCTTAGCATAGTTGTCAGTTGATGTTCAACATTTGTTTCATTTCTTTCCAACAATTTACTTTCAGTATTGTGTTTCTTAGCCGTAGAATGCAGTGGCTACTTGAGCCCCTAGTGCACATACTGTGCTGACCCATTTCAAGTCCACATCCCTGGGTTGAAAAGTTAAATGCACCTTCATGATGATTGAATAGCTATTCAGGTTAGATGTCCAGTCTCTGAAGCACGGCTGTAAAGGCTTAGTTATTAAATCATTGTAGGAGGCCAACACTCAGTACAATACATTTCCTCTTTGGTGATAGAGGTATGAGCGGCCTCAAAGTTGATCATGGCCTCCTCCACCACATGTTCTAAATGTAGAGGTTTGAACACTGTATTCATTTTAGCTATGTTTTTTCTTGAGGACTAAATGTGACCGGTCTAAAGAAATATATCCACCTATCTTGGAAGTAAATTCTTAAGATAAACAAAGACCAAACATGGGAGGAATGTTTATGATCACGATATCCTGTGGAACTGTGATACTAGGCTAGGAGAATAGAGTCAAGGGGAGGTCCTTAATGACACCTATGGTTTCAACCTTGTTCCCATCAAGTTGCATAACCCCTCTTTTTAAAGGTTCATAGCTAAGTCCTAAGGCTTCAACTATCTACTTGGGCATGACTGTGGTACTAGCACCAGAGTCAATCATGGAATTATGCAACAATTTCTTACCCATAATAAGAGTTAGGAAAAAGGGTTTCAGTTTCGGCTTACCTCTAACTTCGGTAGAGGCTTCCTTTGTAGTGTTTGTGAGGACTTTGGCTAAAGGTGATGAATCAATGACCTTTCCCTTAAGTGATTGCTCTGTCGGCTTTGTACTTGCATCTTCGAGCAGGGCCTTCTGTAGCAATGACTTTTGCTCCAGAATAGCTAAGATATCCCAAAGAGACACATTAGTAGAGAATTTCTTCAATTGTTCCACCACATTGAATGGCAAAAAATTCAAAGGCTTTTGTTCCTTAGCCCTTGTTATAACAATTTCCCTTCGCAGTTGGAATTGCTATGCAATTGCAGAGGTACTAGGAATTTGGTTGGAGACATTTTTGGGTTGTGGGACGACCAATTTTCCCATGAATCTCCTCTTAGAGTGAGTGTTGTAATTAGAGTGCACTTGTAGGGCCTTGGATGTGGATGCATCATTTGCAAACACCGCCTCTTCTTCTTCCATCCATGAGAAGAGTGTGTGATCTGGAGCTATATTTGTCTCTTACTCCAGGTACATTCCTTGCATTTGCGTGGTGAGTACCGTGTTTCTCATTTGTGGAGAGGCATATACATAACCTCCTAAATCTAATGCCACACCTTGACTACGTTTTTCTACCACTCTTTGTTGTAGATTGTCGCACAAACAATTTTAGGGCATATGTACTTCATTGTAGGGGAAGCACCAGGAATCAATGTCATCAATGAGATTATTTTTCCCCATTGTCAGCTCTCTACTCAAGCTTGGGTGAGCATTCTATAGTGGAGTAGGTACCAAAACCATTTGATTACTTGTTTGAGTCTATGGACTTGTGCGCGAGGCTCCTTGGAATTGATTTTGCTGGTAGGAAGATTTTCGACCTTGATAATTTTGGTAAGTTGGCTTTGGAGGCATGGACTGGTTCTGCTTGGTGGTAGTTATTTCGTTTGAGATGCACCACAACAACTCCTTGACATCGCTCATCTCATCCTTTGACGAATTGGATGTAGAAGCAGCACATTGCGATGCGCTCAGATACACATACATAGATTGGGGAGGAGCAAACGCACTGGTAGATGATATCTCCTGAGCAGGAATTGACAACTCTGCAAATATAGGCATAGTGGGCCAAGGCGATAAATTTTCGGCATCGATCAAATTATTCTTCGCTTGAACAACAATGTTATATGCACCTGGCAAGGTGTTCCCGCCAAGGGATTGGATCATTACTAAAATGTCGACGTTGAGAGACTTCAGATAGAACATAAATGCCAAATCTACAGGCGAGCGGATTATAGGCTGAATCCTTTGCCAAGTTGTATTAAATCGGGCATTAAAGTCAGTCATGGCCTCCTGAGGGGCTCACTTTATGGTCACTAACTGATGATATAGTGAAGATCGATCTCCATTGTTTGAAAACCTCTCATAGAAAGGGTCTTTGAGCCGATCCTAGGTACCGATAGTATTGGCTTCCAAAGTGTGATACCAATCTAGTGCCTTGCCTTTGAAAGAAGATGCGAGCAACCTTAGCGTGACATTTTGGTCGGTAACACCATGCACCAAGCACACGTCTGCCACATCTTGTAGGTGTTCGAATGGTGTTTATGAGCCTTCCCTAGCGAATTTTGGTACAACTTTTAGAGAAGAGGCTGGGATAGGGGCCCAAACGGAGGGTGCTACTGGTGCTATAAGAGGACTTTCGACATCCCATGCCACATAATTTCTATTAGCAATCAACAACATGGCTGGTGGAGGGATTGGAACGTTCACTGGATGGGTTCTTGTTCGTATCGTTACTAGTGGTGGCACTAGCAAGCCAGGGTTATTCGTTGTTTGGGATCTAGTAACAGGTCGATGGCTCATACATCCTCTTTAGATATAGATACATTTATACAAGTCCCACTGGGCGTGCTAGAAAAGGAAGCTGTTGATGCCTAAAAATGTCAAGCAACAACCTTATGAGAAACTCAGTTAATGGGGGGACCAATTGCACTAAACTAAGTGACCTTCAAGTTTTTGGAGAAGCTACCTTCTTTTGTATTTGGGGGTTTGGAATGGGAAAAGGTAGTAGATATATAAAATAAAGATCTAACTAAGGCGATACGCCAAGATGTAGGTGTGGGCACGGTAAATCTACCTTTTAGATGGGATTTAAGGGCCCGTTCAACAATCTGCATGTCTGGAAATAACAGAGAGCACAAATAAAAAGCCTACGAAGTTCATTAAATAACATAAAATAACATCCATACACATTTACTGAAAAAAAGAGAGTTCAAGACATGGTCTGAATCAACAAACTTATATTGAAATTACAAAAGTTCTGCAAATAAACTACTCAGTATAATAACAACACAACATAATGTTTTGTCAATTAACTAAGAAACAGAAAGGCTGAACAACAATGGCACAGTCTGTGAATCTTAAAACAATAATCTAAAAACAATACAAAAGGCCTGGTGTCTTTTCAAATTTCTGTGTTCTCTAAAAATTAGAACCAAAACCCTTTTCAGAGGGGTGAAGCAGTTTATGTAGAGAAGCATCCCATTGCCTGAGAGCTAGTAATAGAAAAGATTCCCTATATTTGCAATGATGTCCATCGTGATGATTCGTCATGGCCATTGCAACAAAAAAATTCCAAAGCATGGAATGCAATCGCCTTCGAACTAGATGCATCCCCTATGAATGATGGTTGTTGTCCCAGTGTGGAAGCAACAAAATCCTCGTGCAGACACGTGTCACTCGTCCACAGAGTTGGTTAGGACACATAGAAGCAGGGTGGGGCTTGTCATTCATTCCTCCCTTCTATGTGATGAAACTTCTTGCAGAGAAGACATGTGGAGAAGTCTTTGTCCTAAGCGTTGACTATGGGGTCTGCCAAAAGGTGCTTGCAAAATGATGCTACATGGCATGCAGGCGGAGCTCGATAGAAAAGCAAAGGGGAGCGGGCTCTCAAAAGCCCGCGTTGCTGACACATGGAGACAATGCAGGCCTCGATAGAGAAATAAGGGAGGAAGCCTTTGCAGGGAGCGCGCGACGGACACGTGGAGGCAACATGCATGATTTTTCAAAAAGGGGCCAGAGATGTGTAAACATATGAGGCGCGGGCTGAGGCTAAGCAACACAATGCTATCAACCTGAAGGGAGCTCAAGGGATTTTCAATCCACAAGACCCACACCACTGTAAATTACGTAGAACCAATTTTTTGACGATATCTCATTCACTCAATTTTAATATTATATGCCCAAGTTATGACCAAAAGAAAAAAATATTCTTTTAGGGCCAAAGGGGGCTAGGAGGGGGCCTTGTGTACAACTGTACCACTGATGTCATGCTAATGTTAGTGAATATTTTGTAGAATATTCTCCATTACATGCAAAAAATTCTGACCATTGAGAAAAAATCAATTGCTGAAAAATTATTGTCTGCTAGAAAATGAAAAAATCGGGATGGAATAGATAAAAAACCATTGGAAAAAATAATAAGGTGCATGACGGGAAAGTACGGTGCAGAGAGTGCTAAAATTTTGTGGTGGCCATTGTCGATTATTCATGTTGGCCGAATGGAAGTAGTATAGCACTAGCGCTATATATAACGATGCTTGATTTTTTTTTTTTTGAAACAACTATATGGTACGACCCTTGTATAAAAAAATTGTCTTATAAGCTCCCAATGTCAAAATATGACAAATTTATAGTCAAAATTCGTTTGTTTTGCCTCCTAAGTGCAATGGTGAGGTCCTTTTTGTGTTAAAATATACCAAAAAATCATCCAACTTCAAAACCTACAACTTCAAAATTGAGAAAAGGTTTGTTGAAGCCACACTTTGATACCATGTTAGATTTATGAAAAACATGAGATGCAAGATCAAACAATGAACAAAAACACCTTCCACACAAGAGAGCTACAAACAATGATTTGCTATATCCTCCACTAGAAAATACTTACATAATGAAAATCTTGCTTACAATTACAATGAAGGAGAGTGCTTATAAGAGAAAACTCTAAATGATAAAAGGATGAGATCATGACAAGTATCGTTATCCTATATGGTCAGACAAAATGATCTACTAATAACTCACTCTAATAACAGGAAAAAAACACTCCTAAGTTTAACTTAAGTGCATGAAATGAATTCAATTTAATAATTAATTTAATTAATTATTAGCTAATGCATGATTACTCTAACAATGATTTGTGTACATGCAAAGATGATATTTTCATTATGGTTGATCATTTGATATGTAATATATTAGATGTGTCCACAAAGATTATTAAGTGTGCATATGTACAAGTAGATTAGTCTGCATCTCTTTTAGATCTAATAAGATAGAAATGTGTAAGCACTTCCTCATAAATTTACAAATAAACAAAAAAATAGAAAAATCATAATAGTCCCCAAAAAAGTTCTTGTAACCTATCCTAAAGAAATTAACTTTAAGAATTTTTAAAATGATAGTGATCCTGAATACTAAAATATTGGCCTAATTTTTTTACTCAAGATCTAAAAGTTAGCCTTCTAATAATAATACCACCTAAATAATTTTTTTCTAAATTGACGACATTTTTTTTCACCCTCACCCCATAAACAATATGTAGAAATTTGATCCGCGACAATCTGGATGGCGACAGGTCATGTGTCGCTGGGATGAAGCCTAGGACATGCTTGCCAGGCTAGCGTGGTTCACATGATGATTCAAAGTCCTTGGGCATTAAATGGCACTGGCTTGGATGCAGGCTTGTTAATGGAAGGGACGAGTCGTATCGAAGCCTTAATGGCTCTTGGTAGCAGTGGGCAGGAATGACGCAACCTCACACGCTTTGTGGGTTCTAAATACTCCTCACCACCTCATGTTTGCACCACTCAATCATTGCAACATTATCATGGAGATGCCTGTGTGTCTTCGTGCCACTCGAAAGCTATGGGTTTTCTATGGCCAAATATCCTGTAATAGGTTGAAATCGGTGTTTAGGGACTGGGATCCCATTGTGTTAGGGGCAACATAATTGCTTCCTGGCAGTGATTGTTTAGAGACAACAGAGAGGTATAGGACGAATGTGGACATCACATCTCGATTCGTCGCTGCTCTCTTGGACCTTGAGGTTCCAAAGGCCATGACTCTCCTTATGGCACAAAATTTGATCATGGGCGACTTCCTTGGGGGCATGGAGGATGCAATTATCATTGTAGAGCTGGACGTGGGTCTACCTAGGCCTAGAGACATGAACAAAGCCCTCATTCTGGGGGTGTTTGTGAAATGATACCCTATCTTGCTGGACCTTAAATGGGAAGCATTGATGGAGCACAAAAGGCAAGCAAGGTGCGGTCTCATTTTCCTTAAACACCACTTGTACCTGGAGCCATGGGGCCATGTTGATGGCTCTAACATTTCAGGGAATATTTGCTAGCCGAAGGTGTGGAATTCGAAGAATGACACGAGTGCAACCTTCTTCCAAGGTATTTTTGCTCTCAATGGTCTAAATGGCACGGTGTTAACAAAACCTCCTATTTTTTGAGCGGTGGTAATATATGGTATGTGTTGCTACCTATGCTGGTTAGATGGCTTGATGGCATGATGACTCTACATGGCGGGTGTCTTTCTCTCTCTTTATCTATTTTTTTCTGGGGTGATGGCTCTCGTTGGCGTGGTGGATCTCTTTCTTGGTCTGTGTCTTTTCCGGGGTCGTGGCAGAGCGGTGGTCATAACAGAATTGTCCTCTTTGGTGTTTTTTGCGGTCAACATGTCGGGTTGAAATCTCCTTAAGGTGGTTAGGTGTCTGAATTCTATCAAAGTAGCTTTCATGCTGAATCCTCAAATAGACACTTGGTGTCTGATGAATGTAATGCTTTATTTACGTACCAAAAAAAATGTAGAAATTTGAAAAAAAACCTATTTAAAAAAATAAATTCCAATTTATCCTTCAATTTTTTTACCTAATATCATTAGACCATTCATTATAAGTACGAATCCCACTACATGGATGGCTTCCTAGGCGGCTCTACGGGACCGTGCTGTTTGAGTTTCGCATGTCTAATTTCTTTTGTTTTTTTTTTTTATGGAGGTCATCCACAAATTAATTGTAGCTACCGGATACGGAGCATGAGCCTTTTTGGGCTGAACCTCTTCGGCTAAGAGCCAAGGACCGAGTTTCGCATGTCTAATTTGAATTCAATCTATGGTGAAGATACAAAAAAATCGTGACCATCTTTTTTCTTGTATCTTTTGTTATGTTAACGAGCCACGTCGAAGCCGGATGTCTCTGTGCCTCTGGTTTTTTGGGACACCCATCTGAATGTAACAGGCGAGATATCTTTGGAATGCGGGAAGAGTGAAGAGGGCCAATGCTCAAGAACGTTTATAGAAGTGTTAATGTCGCATCAAATAGTCCAGTCTGTGGGGTTGGAAATTAAGATGCCCAAGACGGAGAAACCCAATTCTTCGCACAACTTTGTGTGGATGCCTTCTCTGAAGGTTTGGATCTTTTCTCCCTCTTCCTCTTCCCCTTCCTCTGATTCTCCCTCGACTGTAAATCAGACAGACCAATCCAAACGTAAAATCTTGGACCAAAAACCGGATTATTCACCCGAACGACATGAGAAGAGACGCAAACAGAGTAATTTCTCCCCAAAAGCATCTTCACATGGATGCCCAATATGCCTGGGAGACTTCCATCAATCGCAGTTGGCCGTACTCACAGTGTGTATGCATAAGTTCTGCTTGAAATGTATTGAGACATGGAGTTCGCTGCAACGCAAATGTCCGCTCTGCAAACGACGTTTTGACGGCTGGTTTTACGATATACAAGGATCCTACAAGTACAAAGAGACACGTCTGTCGCGGTTGCGGGACGAACCCAAGCCATCTGTTGACGGAAACAATCTTCGTCATATGAGTGGGGCGGATTATCATAGGTTAGTTTATTAGGTCAAATTTTAGCTGTATTTAGTTTTTTAAAAAGTTTTTTCAAATGGTTACTCGAAGAGGCCCGGTTTTACAACATTAAATTGTCACTAACTGTGCCCTAATTTGTCAATTTATTTGATTTGTCTGTTGGGTTTTCATGACTAAGGGGAAAATAAATTTAATCAATTAATTAATTTAATTTTTTTAATACGGGGTTTGCCAATCATAGAGGAAAAATAAAATGTTTGTTTCTGGCCTTTGAATTTTTTGATTCAGGGTAGAAGATATATAAATCTTGTTGTGTTAGTTTTCGTTTTAATTATTCTAGTGATGCGAGTTTGAGGGTTTGGTAAGAGGATTTTTTGAATCTTAAAACAGAACGTTACAGCAAGCAAGAGGGCAAAATTTTGGAAGTCAAAGGAGCACAAGGCCATTACCACGACGGCGTAATTTTGGGAATTCCAGGTTTATATCATCTGTGGAGAAGCGTAGGATTGAAGAAGAGCGTGCTGCTGAAAGGGCCATCAGATGGCGAGCCAGGTAACTTTGTAATGCAGTAACAACTTTTTTCTTTTCTTTTTTCTATATAATTCTTGGCTGAAGTTACGGATGCTGTTCATTGTATTTTTGGTAAGCTTGGACTACATTGATAATATTTTAAACCATGATCAGGAAAAAAAAATGATTTCTTCACATTACCAGTTTTTGGTTCTGTGTTGTGTATACCTACTCATTGCAATGAAACACTTAGCCACGATACTTTCCTGGAGTGTCAGAATACGTGTAGAAGTAGTCGTTCCAGGCGATTTCTACTTTTATTTTTGTTGCACTGTAATCTCCCATGTTTGGTCATATTGACTAATACAACTTATTAGTCTTCCCCTTAATTTATTTGGACTCGATGGAATTAAAAACTACAAACAGAACTCTAACTACACAAAAATAATATCTCACACAAAAATATCACACCCTTTATCATTGATTTAGATGACTATTTATACAAGTAAATATAAAACTGAATTACATAACTACTGCCACTTGAACATAACTGCCTGTAACAGAAAACTGATTTAGAGTATAATGTTTATTATCCTACATACTCCCCCATAACAAACATTGAAAAAAAATGGTCATTATTCCATATTTTCTCCCCCGTAATAAACATTTTGAATAAAATCTCCAAAATACGTGCTGCAGCACTATCTTTTTGTAGGGCCTCTCCCTAGCCATCTTGCAAAAAAGTGGTGAATCTGCATTTTTCAATCATCAATGCACGCAGTCTGCAATCAAAGATGATCAAACTACAGTTCACCATTGTGAGTCACTCTTCTGGTGCTCACTCCAAATCGTGACCATACATATTCAGCTCTCCTCTTATCAGCAATATCCTGCAATCTCAAAATCTTGATCAAACTAAATATCAATCCTGGGACCTATCTTACAATTCAACCATAAATCTCCAATATTTAGGACCAAACAATGTCCAAATTTATCACCAACAACTTAGGCAAAAACTAACAATGGCACAAAAGCAACAAATCTGCAAAACGCAAATTCAATTATCGAATGTATTCTTCCTCATGCTACTGCACTTTTTATGATGTCTTACAAAACAATATCTGTCAATCGTCTCAAACCTTCAAATCTTGCTTGATTACTGTCATTTTTGATAAACGAATATTGATATTTATACAATCTTTTGAACATACTTGTAATCTTTTCCCAATTTGATGTATGACTCCATCCACAATTCCTTCACATGCATTTTGTCATATATGCATATTTCCATTCTCTATGCCAACACACCTTTTCAAAATGATTTGTTAAACCGCATATACTACAAAGATGTATATCCCAACACCTATCCTTTGTATGTCCTTTCCTGTTACAATGAGAACACTGCACACATTGTATTTCTTACACAGATTTATTTGAACCTATAACCCCTGTAACATCATTCCCTTTACCTATAACATAACCAAGATCTTCATACTTTGGCCTCACAATTGACTCAATTGTCTTTGTGATTCCTTGTCCATGTTTTCCTAATCCTTGACCTTTATATCCCATTTTTTTCATTATTTTGAAACCAACATTCTCATTACAACTAACAAGATTTTCAGATTCAAACATATTATCATGTTCATCTTTACACTCTTCATCAGAAACAACTTCAACGATATTACACAAACCGATTGATTGATCAAAAGAACAAAATAAATCTTCTGTGCCAACGAAACATCACAAACTAATGGTTTTGATTTCAAACATTCATTTTCCTTTTGACATGATGCAAGCAGTTGATCTAATTGACTATTTTGTTTTGACAACCTAGATATCTCATCATTCTATAATCTATTTTTCTCTTCTAACTTTTTCAACTTTTCTTCCAAATCATCATTTTTTTTTGAACTTCTTCAAACAATTTTAATCTATCTTCTAATTCACCATTTTTTGTTTTAACATTGTCCAATTCATTTTCAAGATTATGGCTTTTACACAAATATTCATACCGTTTGTGAACTTCCTTTAAATCTGCTATCAATTTAGAATTAGATTGTTTAACTTCCAATAGTTCTTCTTCAAAAACATCTTTTTTTTCTTTATTCTTTGACCAATTTCTCCCACTTTGCATACAATACACCCTTATTTTTCTTATTACTCCAATGCATACAATATTTAAAATAAGAATTTCATAAATAACAAACCCCACACAAAAAACAATGGATATATATCTGCAATCTTTAACATACAACCACTTCTAAACTCTTATTCCCCTTATATCTCTTGTTCCAAAAACAAACATCATAAACTGTAACAAAACATTACAAAATACTGTGGAAAATATACAACCTCTACCTTGAATTTATCTATGCACTTGTTTTTTGGCTGTTAAATAAAAATTTTAGATGATCATTCAAAATACAACTCATATGGTGCATTCAAATCTCACACACTACAATCAATCTGCACTTTTTGCAGAATCTGACGCCAAAAACAAAACAAGCAAATGGCAATAATTAAAAATAGCAGAAAAAACTCTACTCCAACTTTCTCTTCTCCACTTTAAATTGCTGAATGAAACTAGCACCTCACATGACTGCGCACAAATTTCACATCAGATATTAGCCGCTTCAACCTCACACTCCATCAAATCTATTATCATGCACCTATTCATCCATATGCGGCAATGAGGGAGTGACTTGTACTTCTATTATGATAATGCAATCAAAATTTTTATCCAATACATGCAAATCCACGCCGACAACAAAAATTCTTGTATATTCTTTGTTTGGAAAACTTCCAGATAAAGAGTGAATGAATCTACAATAAAAGGAAAAACCAAACCAATATGAATCACTTTTTTTCAGATCTTCTTTGCACTCAGCTTCATGCTTGATCCATATACACACATCACTACAATTGCTTCTGAAGATATGCAAACATCTCCAACAAAAGGGTTGCCTTCAATTTTTCCCTACATGGCAATTGCAAGGCAGCGATCTAACAACAATAGGAGGTCTCTGTCAGCCGTTCTTTCCAGCTATCCAACAGTCTTGAGCCAATCGAGCCTTGGGTGTGCAACTTATTCCAAATTTATTCCATCTCGAGCTTTAAATTTTTTTTTCTACACATTTCCAATTCAGAATGGACAGATTTGTTGATGGCGGCAATGACAATGGCAATGGAGACAAACTCTGTCTTCCTTGCTCCATTCGACTTATGCCCTTCGGTGCTAATTTGGGAAAATGGCTTGGCCTGATCAAATCTCAAACTGATGGGAACTCATCGAATCAAATTCTTGCTATGGAGTATGAGACATACAGGAATGACTTCTCCCATGCATGCCCCTCTACACATATCGTCTTAAACAATCTTCATACTCCCAAACACAGGAGTGACGCAGGCTTTGATACCAAATAATGGAATTAAAAATTACAAACAAAACTCTGACTACACAGAAAATAATATATTACACAAAAATATCACCCCCTTTGTCATTGATTTAGTTGACTATTTATAGAAGTAAATATAAAACTGAATTACATAACTACTGCCACCCGAACATAACTGCCTGTAACAGAAAATTGATTTAGAATTTTAGAGTATAATGTTTATTATCCTACAGAAGCTTCACTTCAATTTCATTAGATTTAACTTTGTCTATTTATTTTGCTCTAGCTCTGTGATGTGTTTGATATTATTGTACATTAATGAGCTAAAATGTTTCGTGGAAAATTTGAGGATGCTGCTATATATTGCTTTTAATGTCTCAAAATGTACGCTGACCACTTTATAATTCACTCAAAAATCCTACCATATATGATGTTTTGCATGGGTTTCCATATAGCCTTTTTTGGATTATCGAGGAGGATCTTATAGATCTTAATTAGCCATGCATAGGTGCAATTGTAATATGAACTAATGAGATTCTGATATGTTGATTAAAGTATTATTGTAATATTTAATGGTCATCTTAATTGTTAGTTAGTTGATAGTTTACTTTCAGTTAACTTAGTGTGCTTCAGTTAGTTTTTAATAACTTTTTGTTTATTGTTTTTGTTCTCTTTTGTTCACTACCGTTTCTTTCTAGAAACATCGTCCTTGTAATCTGTTATTTAAAGGAGTATTGCTCTCCTTGTTAATATTGAATAATGAATATTGAATATCAATCAATTACCATTTCATGGTATCAAAGCTTAGGCTTTTTTTTGGTGATTTTTTTGGGCAATAAAAATTCGTGGCTTTTTCTAAAAAATTTTTGGAAAATTTCTTAGATGTTTTTGTTTGATTTTTTGATAAAAATTGAAGGTTACCTTGGCTATTAAAAAATCGCAAGATTTTTTTTTTGAGCATTGATTTTTAATAAAATTCGTGGCTGCTTACTTGAAGATTTTGGAAAATTTTCTTAAGTTCTTTTTGTCCCATTTTTTTATAAAAAAATCATGGGTTTTCAGAAGTAAAAACGTGGGCAAGTTTGTAGATTTATTGAGGATTGTGGGATTTTGTTAAAAATCAAGACCTGCAATTGCGAGGGTTCCTGGCTCGTGTCTGGACGTTTATGTTCTGCACTCGTGGGTGTCTGGATGTGAGGGATTTTGTGCCGTTTTCTTCGACTGTGGTAAGATTGGTCATATGCTGTAGGAAGCGGTTGGCTGATTAGAAGTCCAACCAGGAAGGGTCTCAATAGAGTGCCCATGTTGCAGAGCATACTGAGCAGAAGGAGTTTGCCTTATATGTATTCATGGCCAGAAGACCATCAGATTATGGTAGACTTAGTTTAGTTAGTAGAATGATCATTAAGGGAGGGTATTAAAGTATTATTGTAATATTTAATGGTCATCTTAGTTGTTGGTTAGTTGATAGTTTACTTTCAGTTAACTTAGTTTGCTTTAGTTAGTTTTTAGTAACTTTTTGTTTGTTGTATTTGTTCTCTTTTGTTCACAACTGTTTCTTTTTAGAAACATCGTCCTTGTAATCTATTATTTAAAGGAGTATTCCTCTCCTTTTTAAGATTGAATAACGAATATTAAATATCAATCAATTACCATTTCAATGTTTTATAATTATAACATTCATATAATTGACTAGCTTCAATTTTGCCCATGTTGAGGAGGCATCTTTAACAATTTTAATAGTTGACTGCAATTTGATAACATGCTATGGATAACAATGAACCTTCATGTGGTACTGTTGGTTGACAGATTTGTCTTTTAAAGATTAACACAAATTGACTACATTTTGCCCAAAAGAAAAACTAATCGATCACCAACCGTTGGAGAGATCACCATTTCATTGGTGATCTTCCTCTGAATTTTATGAGGTATAGCTCTCTGGTAAGATATAATTTTTTGGATTTTCTGAAATATAAAGAAAATGGGGTATGCTTTTAACCAGAAAGCAAAAAAGGTGAACACACACCAGCCCATACCATGGAGTAGATGCGATAGAAAATCAACTATAAAACTACTAACTGAATTGGAAATAAGATTTACAAGCTACCGATATCATGACTCAAAGATCAGATTATTAACAATAAGCTGACTCGACACCATGCAACTTTAACATTTATTGAAGATACATGAATGAAACACCTATGAATACCACATCCACAAAGAGAAGGAATATACTAACATTTATCAAAGCTCAAAGACTCACTCATAAATGTTAAGCACTTAACTCAAATTTATTGCTCAAAGACAACAAACATCTTTAGAAAACAATCAAAATTGTAAAACTTGATCCTTCATTCAAATTGATTCTCACTCATGCATCACAGTGCAAGGGGGATCAAAATTCGGACCCTTCTAATGTCCGATCAAAGCATTTTTAAAATTTCACATCATAACGGTCAGCAACTTCTTGAAAACTGATTCTTGGGAGAGTTGTAACCGCCACCTCACCAAATAAGCGTTTTGCGGGAGATTAGCCGATCTCTATCCGATGAAGACACAAGCATTAATGGCTATTTTTGAGAACGGTTATGATTGCATCACATCTTTTGATTGATTAGTGTTAATGTTATAACAGCGTCGGTTGATCCTTCTAGCTCACGTTCCTTGAGAAAGTCTTAAATTGAATGTAGCCATCGGCTATTCAATTTACCTTTTATTATTTTGTGTCTTATGCATTGGCCGACATGTACAATTCGAAAATCATAAAAGTCATTCACTATGCTAGGCCGACTTCAATTAGATAGGCAATCTCTTATAAGGCCGACCTATCTTATATTGTTCATGATTATGTTAAGGCCGACATCATTGAATTGTAATTGTCATTTTTACTTTGGCCAACCTTATGATAAAGAAGAGATGCGACCTTTCTAAGACATATATATATACTTCTGTTTCATCCATTGAAATACATACATCAGCTAAGTTCGGTTGTTCATATCTGAGCGAATACATCAAGGGCGGATAGATCTGCAAAGTGCGAACTTATCTGAGCGAGTACATCAAGGGCGAATAGATCTTCAAGGTGCAGATTCAAGATATCACAGTGCGAACTTTACACAAGTGCGAATTCTGCCTAGTGCAAGCTCGATTCCAGTCAGGAGCAAACATTATCAAGTGCGAATTCTGTGAGGTCAGTTTTCTGTAAGTGCGAATTCCTCAAGACCAGATTGTGAATTGATCAAGGACAGTTTGTAAGTCATTCAGGGGCAGTCTACGAGTTCCTATAAGACTGAACTTGAGTCTTAAAGTGCAACAGTTTGGTTCTGTTCTTTGTATCTGGTAATGAAACTGATTTCTGGCCTTGTGTTCGGCCTCATTGTAAAGTGAATTGTTGCCACTTCTATAATCAATATAAGAGAGATCTTTGTTGCTGGGTTTTTCTCCCTCAAGAGGAGGGTTTTCCCAGGGTATATGCTGTGTTATTTGTCTGATTTCAAATTAATTTTCTGTGCATTTACATCTGATCTTAAAATTCAACATGGTATCAGAGCGGGTCTATGGAAAGATCCGATCAGATCTTGAAAAGCAATTCGAAGTCAGATCTAGCGCATGCTCTCTTCATGAGTTTACTTGAGTCATATTGCTAGCAATCTGAGATCTGAGAGTTATATGTGGTGATCTCACCTCCCGGGATCTGTTATCTAAAAGCACATGATTATGGAAGGTTCTGAAGTAGTCATGTATTATGAGAGAATTCCATGATGTCATTATCCAGAATGGACTTCAATGGTCTTCACAACCTTGCAGTCAAGAGCTCAACTATGTCAGATTGTGCTGCCAAGGGTTGATGTTTGAAATCAAAGGCTGCAATCAAATAGAGATAAGTATTTGGTTCCTTTCTTTGTTTATATTCCTTTATGTGAATATCAGTTGTGCAGATCTGATAAAGTCTTTCGAGTGATGATCCTATCTATCTCTAACAATTTGGGTATTGCTGGTAAGCATGTTGCATAACCTAGTGGATTGCAGTTGGAAACGGAGTGCATTGTAAATTTGAGCAGTCATGGGCCTTGCTCAAATTTAACCTTGTCATGAGTCTGTGCTCGAGTCATGAAGGCTGTGGATTGATCTGAGTATAAGAACAGCATACCGTGTTCAATAATTGCATTTATCAGAATATTAAGGAAGATAAGTATTCTGTGTTTTGTTGAAATCACATTTCTATTTTGAATCATGGGCCTGTGTTCAAACCGTAAAAGTTGCATGTTGATCTGTGCTTAAAATCAGCGTATCTTACAGTATAAACAAGTATTCTTTATTTGTTGTATCTTGGACATTGTGTGTTTAGTATAAGGAGATTGTTACTTCTCTTAATTTGTGATTTCTAGGTCAAAGATTCTTTGAATACTTCAAATTATCTATTGTGAGTTGATCTAGACTAATCATGTAAATCCTTTGATGTATGTCTTTGAGATAAATATCAGCAAAAGAGAAGAGATTGGTATCCTAATATTGTGATAGGTTGATCACATCGATACCCTTCTCCAATGCATGTGTTGTGATAGAATCTTGAACTCTTGGGAGAGTTGATTCTACATGCCAACCGTTTAATGCATTCAAGAAATCTGCAGCTGTGCAGATTATTCTTTTATTGTGCAGAGTTAGGCACTCTCGAGAGGAGCAAACAAATGAATGAACGAAAGAGCTATATCAAGTCTTATAGATATAAGTTCCTTTAACCCTCTAGTTTGATCTTTTGATATACTTCTCCTTCAGGTTGATTTATTCATGTTCTAACATTGTGCATAAATTCTTATGTATTCATGTTATAACCTATGATTGTAAACTTTGTATGATTACAGTCTTGTCATTTCTTTGGGTAATTACAAACTGTTAAGTAATCTCTCTCTAAAATACTTGCAGGAGCAAGAAGATGATGAGAAATTGCTTAATGATGAAAAGCTTGAGGCATCTTGTGAGAAAGTCATGCCAACCAAAGAAATAATCAAGCAGCCTTGGGACTGAGTTGATGCCCAGAGGGAGCTCACTTCCAGAAGTCTTCTTTGCAATCTTTGGAGCAAGGATCAAGAGGGAGTCTTGTAACTCACTGAGAAGAAGCGAAGATTGCTGCTAAACCCTTAGAGGATCCCTTCAGTTGCTGAGATCATAAGTGCTCAAGATTGCCTTCTCGATTTATCATTGGTAGCTCCGCAAACCTATTCAGAATAGTGAGATCTGAGATGAGATCAAGAAAGACTATCCTGAACTCTCTACAGTACCAGAGGTGTGCGCTGGAAAACATTTATCTAAGTCTTGCAGGCAATCTTGGACAAAGAAGTCAGAAGGTTGATGCAAGTGCCTGAAGATCTAGAAGGAGCCTGCTGAGCCTGAAGAAGATGGTAATCTTGCTGCAACTAGTTCAGATTTGGTGGATCCTTCATTGTACAGATAGCTGATTGGATCCTTGAGGTATCTAGTTAACACTAGACCTGATATTTGCTATGCAGTGAGTGCACTTAGCCAGTTTATGTGTGATCCGAGACAGATACATCTTGTTGCAGCTAAACATATCCTGAGATACTCTATGCGCGGGTACGCTTGGATATGGGTTGAAGTATACTCGTGATGCACTTGGAGTTACTTGGTTTCACCATTCGTGATTGGGCGTGTGTTGTGTCACGCTGTAGACGAAGAGCACCTCTAGCTGCTAAGTCAGCTTTGGGTTCTCGGCTATGATTTCCTCGGTGCAAAGAGAAGCGCCTTCAGAAGATTGGAGTACGCAAGTGAGGAGACCGAGTATATTGCGCCTGCTACGGCAACTTGAGAAGTAAGGTGGCTCGTAAGCCCGCAGATTGTTTGGACAAATCAATGGAGCCTACCATTGTGATAATCAGAAGGCGCGGAAGCTGGTCAATCCTTCCGTTTCATGACGTAACCAAGCATGCTGGAGATTAAGCCCACTATATCGTAGAGATATGGTAATCGCCGAAGCTACGCATTGAGGTACCATAGCACCGATGATGCATCGCTAGAGGCTCGCCACCAAGCCTCTCGGCCAGATAAAGTTTGTGTACTTTCAAGACAAGCTTGGTATGGTGGAGAATTCAGCCTTGACTGAGTATGAGTCTTAGTATCAGTGAGCCTTGTTTAATGAGTTCTTCTTTGTGAGAGAAGTTCGAGGTGAAATCCCTTGTTAATGCATTTTCTTCCTCGCGGATCTGAAGAATTTGAGGTGAACGCCCTCGTTTCCACCCTCTGAGAGAGTCATGGTGGATGTCATGTGTGCGACTCCATGACATATCTTGTACTTGTGTTTCACCCTCTGAGAGAGTCATGGTGAAAGTCACTTGAGGTGACAACATCACGCAAGTGATGAACACTCGTACTTACTATTGCACTTTCTTCTGTGACGGAAGAACTTGAGGTGAAAGCCCTCGTTTCCACCCTCTGAGCTGAGTCATGGTGGATGTCATGTGTGTAACTCCATGACAACATCACGTGAGAGAGTTCGTGATGATCTTTCTGTACTTGTATTTCACCCTCTGGGAGAGCCATGGTGAAAGTCACGTTGAGGTGACACCATCACGCAAGTGATGAACACTAGTACTTAACCATGTGATGGTTGATATAGCATTGAGGTGATATATCTCTCTTCATATCTGATTGCAGGCAACAGTAGCAGATGAACTTCATGTGGAGATAATTTTCAGCTGGAAGATCTCTCCCTAGCTGAGAGGGAGTGTTAATGTTATAACAGCGTCGGTTGATCCTTCCAGCTCACGTTCCTTGAGAAAGTCTTAAATTGAATGTAGCCATCGGCTATTCAATTTACCTTTTATTATTTTGTGTCTTATGCATTGGCCGACATGTACAATTCGAAAATCATAAAAGTCATTCACTATGCTAGGCCGACTTCAATTAGATAGGCAATCTCTTATAAGGCCGACCTATCTTATATTGTTCATGATTATGTTAAGGCCGACATCATTGAATTGTAATTGTCATTTTTACTTTGGCCGACCTTATGATAAAGAAGAGATGCGACCTTTCTAAGACATATATATATACTTCTGTTTCATCCATTGAAATACATACATCAACTAAGTTCGGTTGTTCATATCTGAGCGAATACATCAAGGGCGGATAGATCTGCAAAGTGCGAACTTATCTGAGCGAGTACATCAAGGGCGAATAGATCTTCAAGGTGCAGATTCAAGATATCACAGTGCGAACTTTACACAAGTGCGAATTCTGCCTAGTGCAAGCTCGATTCCAGTCAGGAGCAAACATTATCAAGTGCGAATTCTGTGAGGTCAGTTTTTTGTAAGTGCGAATTCCTCAAGACCAGATTGTGAATTGATCAAGGACAGTTTGTAAGTCATTTAGGGGCAGTCTACGAGTTCCTATAAGACTGAACTTGAGTCTTAAAGTGCAACAGTTTGGTTCTGTTCTTTGTATCTGGTAATGAAACTGATTTCTGGCCTTGTGTTCGGCCTCATTGTAAAGTGAATTGTTGCCACTTCTATAATCAATATAAGAGAGATCTTTGTTGCTGGGTCTTTCTCCCTCAAGAGGAGGGTTTTCCCAGGGTATATGCTGTGTTATTTGTCTGATTTCAAATTAATTTTCTGTGCATTTACATCTGATCTTAAAATTCAACAATTAGGACAAGGGAATGAACCGCCAATCTTGCAAAAGAGCCTCGTGTCCTTTAACTCATGTGAACAGGCTATATTTTCTCAGTCTGGTAATTAATGACATGCCTACTAAGGGGCATATTCATGTGGGTAGTTTAAATATAGAAGATTTTCTTGACGCTAAAGCATACTTCACTAAAATAACATAACATCACTGGTCGAGTTCATTAAATTTGAAGCAACTTGAGTGTCCTTGCTTTATTAACTGTTGTCAAGTGAACTCCACTAGCTTATCCCCATTTTTCTATAAATCAACTGAAGTGCTTTCATTCTTCACTATGATATTGCTGTTTCAAACATGTTGAGCACATCCAACGACAATGCTTATGAGAATAATAGTGATTTCCTCTCCATTGAGGGAGTGGAATGCAGTGCGGTGAGGAGGCTGGTCGCAGACCAACTCAGGGAGATCTTCCTCATTTGCAATGATGTGGAAGATGGGGTGATTAGAAAGATAATCGGCGAGCATTTCTTGGCTCAAGTGCATGTGCACAACTCGGCTTTACTAGAGCGCTTCCTTTATAACATTATTCGCACCTCCGGGAAGCTAGAGTGGGGAATCAGGGCTGTTGAGTGTCTTGTGAGGCCAGTTTATTTTCCCTGTGTTGAGGATGCATTTTGGAACTTGATCGAGTATCCATGCGTTGGTCTGGTGGGTGATGCGATTTGCATTACCACTGCCTTGAGAAATAAACGAGCAAAGTAGGCTGTGGCCTTACTCTGCATTGGACTGGAGTAAAACATGTTGGAAACCTTCGCCCATTTTGTGGAATTCAATGAGAACCTTTTCTCCCCTGTGCAGATTGAATGCCTCTAGGAGGTGGTAGAAGGCATCCGAATCCTCATCTTTACCCTCTATGTCTGAAAACCCATGTACTGAAATCTCCCATTTTGGCTTGTAATACACTGAATATATATATATATATATATATAATCTTTTTGGCTTTCAAATATGCTTCATGTGATGCGATAATTGTGAGATTTTCCGCTTTCAGTTTTGTGTTCTTCGTTTCTTCTGCAATGCAATTCTTTACTGTCCAAATGTGTATCAATGGTTATGTATTCACTATTATCTTTGCAAATGCATTCGTTTTTGGTACTGTTATTCCTTCTCTAAATTTTCAAACTGCTGAGATAATAGCGTATAACAACTTAAATGCATAAACGTCGGACTTTGAGCGAGGTTTCTAAAATGCTTTCGAAGTTCGCTTTAGTTTAAGAAACAAACCCATCGCTCGCTTCACTAATCCTGCATAAAACCAGTCTTTGAAGTACTTTTTAGGGCCCCTTTTGGATAAAGCATCTTTTTGGGAAAGTACTTAGCTTTTTAGAGAATCCACTGCGGGAATGAGTTAGGTTTTCGAAACCTTATTGGGAATCAACAAAGGTTTCGAAAACTAACAAGAGCTTTGAAGTAAAGTTGATTTTGCTTAATTTTTCTCCTTCCGTCAGTGTGAGTTAGGGTTATGAGAACCACCTCGGGACTGAACAACTTTTCCAAAAGCTAACAAAGACTAACGCAAAGACAACTTAAACTAAAACCCTTTAAGCAGTCGGGCAGGAAAGGGGTTGTGACAACTTGGTTGGTGCTCGACACAACTTTGAAATCCAAGGCTTTAATGTGACAACTTGATATCTCTAACTTTGCTTAGGGGGTGGACGCATTTTTTTTAAAAGGGGGCTACCAAAAATGCTATAACAACTAGCTTTGATTGGGCACAAGGACTATGAAGGAGGAAGACACGAACCCAGAACCACAGTAGTAAACCAGTTTCTTATCCATTGGGCAACATAGTGAGAACCATGAAGAGAAGGACCAAAAAAAATCAAAATGAGACGAACCCAAAAAGAAAAGACACCACAACAAACCACACAAACAAAAAGAACTATGTACAAGGTAGGGGGGCACCTACCATTAGTGGGATCATGGATTACTCATGTGAAACCATTGATTGGCAAGGAGATAATAGGACTTGCTATGTACAAGAGATGCATTCGTGAGACACATTTGCATAGTTAGGAGCAACATGCTGAACCAAAACGGACCCACTTGAAGAATGATCCTTTGCAATGCATTCCCGCCACCAAAATGCCATTTTTCATCATAAACTTCGGTTATCCCCTTGCCATTACCTTCGACCAATGCATGCACGTTCAACGTGATTCCCGTGAGTTTCATAGATATCCATTCAATACTTACACCTTCATTCACTGGCATGGTTTTAAAGATAGACATACCTTCGTCTACAAGGGTTGCTTTGACATATTCAAATCCTGATCAAGGGGAAGAGGGACATCATCTCCAACAGAGACACCACTCAACCAAACCATGCTCTGATTCAACAGTTATTTTAGTCTATTTGCTACTATCACTCGTCGAGTGTCAAGAGGAATAGGGGTAAGAAGCTTCAAACTATCTAGTTCAAATTCATGCAACTCAAACAAAGGATTATCAATGATTTCAAAACTCTTGTCCAAACTATCAGGTATGTACAAAGCATTAAAGTTGCCTGATAAATTTTCGCGGTTGCTATCCCCATGCTTTTCCAATTGCTCATAATCTCCGTCTGCTGTTGTGAGCTGATTGATTTCTTCATCGACCTCGAAGGTGAAAGCTTCCAACTCTAGGGGTGTGGGAATAGCTTGAGTTGTAGAACCAGACAATTGTCCAATACTTTTATTTGTCAGGATTGGGAATGTTGATGTGGAACATGGCACAATAGGAGGAGAATAATCATCCTCATCATCAGAAAAATCAGAATCTTCTTCTTTGTCTCGGTAATGCTTGACGTACATTTCACTTCTTTCATCGACACTGGATCCAACTAAGTGACCTTCTTGACATAAGACTAAATTAGGGCGTATGTCTGTATAAGGTAAGAATCTCCTTTCATTTGATGTTTCGGGGCTATCCTCCGAAACAAGTCTTGTATTTGGCACCATTCCAATCTGACCTTGGTCAAAGTACCCAAACAACAATAGATCATCCTCTATCTTGGTGGCTTCCAGTTTAGCAACTTCGAAGTCATACACCTTTTTCTGCTTAAAGTGAAATTACACCTCAGGATGTAGAGCAGCCGTGAAGATAGTCAATAAATTAGATTGTGTAGGCATGCAAGGACGAGGAATCCATTTCAAGATTCGAGTGAATCTATCAATGAAGTCCCTCATATTCTCACTTTCTCCTTTTTGAATTTTGAAGAGGCAACCTAACATAGTCCCAATATCAATAATTGATTTGAACCTTGCAATAAATTTTCTCTCCAATATGTCCCAACTAGTGATACATTTGTCTTCTAAACATTGGAACCAGTTTGCTGCTTTGCCAACCAGAGATTCTACAAAAAGTCGCACAACAACATTTTCCTCGGTAACACCCAAAGTGCCACATGCCATGGTGAAAGATTGAATGTGAATTTCTGGATTTTGAACACCTTCTCCAGTGAACTTTGGAAAATGCTCCCTTGACCTTGGAGGCAGGGTTGAGTACTGGGACAAGGCTAAGGGATTGAAATGAGCTCTCCATGGTTGTGGAGTGACTGAAGCCATCCTATATACTCGAGATTGCTATAAAAGTAGAGGAAATTTTTAATTAGAGTCGCCAACCTCCCTCTACAAGGAGGTAATCTTCAAAAAAATTCCTTCTAGGCATCAATTCCTTGGTGCGTTGCGGTTTGGGAGGGGATTTTAATTTTGATTTTGATTACGGCGGGGATGAGGGTCCCACACAATCTCTATCTTAGGGCACCTTTTAACCACGCTTTTAGCTGGCCGCTGTGCTAGTTCTTCTTCTTCTTCTTGAACAAAATTTACTCGCATATACTCCGCAACACTCCTTCAATATCTCCAAGCTAGAGTGTTTAGCTGCGAAAAAGATGTTGGTTGATTTTGTGAAAGATCACATTGTGCCTATTATCTCCAAGTTGAAAACAGCAAGGGAGATGTTCAAGACCTTGGAGGAGATGTATGAGATAAATAACACAAGCAGAGCTCTTGCATTAAAGCAACAACTTCATCATATCAAGATGGCGAAAGGAGATTCTGTCATCACATTCTTCATGAAGATCATCGAGTTGAGAGATCAGCTCTCTACCATTGGATCAACTCTCTACCATTGGGCATATTGTTGATGACAAGGATTTGGCTATGTTAGCTCTTAATGGTCTTCCTCCATCTTGGGAGCCATTCATTCAAGGAATCAGTGGGAGATCAAAACTTCCTAAGTTTGATCGTTTGAGGGAAGATTGCATCCAAGAAGAATCAAGGTTGGTTGCAAGAGGCATTGGACAAAGTTGTACAAATGAAAACATTCATGTTCTCGCCGCCCAATCCTCGAAGAAGAAAGGAAAAGAAGGGAAGAAAGGCTACTTCAAGAGGAATAGAGATAAAGGATCAGATGGTGCCCTTGCATGTAAGAAGAAGAAGGACCTTTCTCGCATTCAATGTTTTAGATGTGACAAGTTTGGTCACTATGCAAAGGATTGCCCAACTCGACCTAAGTAGCAGGCTTCAATTGCATATGTGGGTGAGATCTCTTTGCAGAAGGATTCAAGTAGCTTTCTATTCTATTATGCCTTATTAAGCAATGTGCCTATAGACAACAACACTTGGTTGATTGATAGTGTTGCCTCTCGCCACATCATTGGATTTAGAGAGCATCTATCTGATTTGGTGGAGAGAGATTCTAGTGTTCAAGTCATTATTGGTGATGATGCGAGTTATTCTGTGAAAGGAGTTGAGACCTCTCTTCACCTAGATTCCGGCATCTCCTCACAGTTGAGTGATGTTCTATTTGTTCCTAGTATCAAATGGAACCTTGTCTCTATCTCAGCGTTGGAGGACAAGGTGTACCAAGTTGCATTCTCTGAAGGTAAAGTTCTTGCATGGCCGAAGAACTCAAGTATCAAGACTGCTCGGGTGATTGGAGTTCGACATGAGATTCTCTACAGACTTTGCACTCATCCACTTTAGGCTTTGTTGCATGATTCATCAAGTTCGTGTGAACTTTGGCATAGAAGACTTGCTCATCTTCACTTTCGAGCACTACCAACCATGGAGAAGATGGTCACAGGCCTTCCTAAACTCAACCAGGAGCATGAAGGCACTTGTAGAGGTTGGGCATTGGGTAAGAATACTAAAGGTCCATTTCATAGTAGTGAAAGTAGATCTAAATGTATTCTAGATCTTATTCATTCTGATTTATGTGGTCCAATGTCTGTTGCATCTTTGAGTGGTTTCTTGTATTACATTATTTTCATTGATGACTACTCTAGAAAGACTTGGATTTATTTCTTAAAGTCTAAGGAATCTGAGGAAGTACTTGAAAGATTCAAGGAATTTAAAGCTCAAGTAGAGAATTTGGGAAGAGGATCAAAGTTCTGAGATCCGACAATGGAGGAGAGTACGTCTCTGGAAGCTTCCGTAACTTTTGAATTGAAGCAGGGATTAAGAGGGAGTTCTGTGTCCCTTACAATCTGTTGACGGGTGTTTTATGACCGCATCAACACAAAATAAAGTTTCCCAACGGTTACTCTATCCTCTCTTGAACAAAATCTCCTGCATGCTAAGATTGCTAGAAAGATCATGCATTCAACTCCAAGGTTCCTTCATGCAGTGGATAGTCTTAGTTGGCTCGATGTGATTTGCTGGTATCTCAAGGGGGACTTATGTACTTGTTCAATCGAAGGTCAAAGAGAAAGGGGTTTTTAAAGATTCGAAAGATTTCTCAGTGAAGTTCAAGTTTCCTAAACTAATCGAAAAGTACTGAATTTAAAAGGCTGCAGGGATTAGAAAAGCTATGGTCTATCCTAAGCGCGGGACGTGGAGATCAATTCTTGCAAACTTCAACCAAGCGCTGCTTCGCCTCACTTCGGACAACTTCCACATAATCGGTGCAATCTTTAAAGGAGGTAACTAGAGATGTTCAAATCACGATTCAACATGCAGATACCATCACAACGACGCATACCAACATATAAGCCGTAATCGAAGTTAAGTCCACAATATTCCAATTGACCACACAAGGCAAACCCACCGTCAGTGAGCTCGCTAGTGGTATGGATAAATGAAGCTTGCTCAAATTAAACACCACATTCCACAACTACCATCTACTTGCATGAAATGAAATCTATTTTACTCTAAGTTCTACTTTAAGATTCTATGCGAATTGGAAGGACGAAGAAGCCTCGCTAGCTACTCACAACAAAAGATGGAACCACAAGCAATGACAACTCTTTTTATTATGAGAGTGTTCACAACAACTTCTTACAAAACATTCAAATTGAAAACTTTCCTTCCTCTTCAATCTAAGCTATGCTATCAATCTGTTGGCGTTTAAATTCGCACCTCTGGAATGCGGATTTGAAAACGGACAGCTATGCACAGATAAACTGCTCTTCAAATTAGGAGGGGAAGCTCCCTCTTGCTGATGGTGTTTGAAAGAAAGTAAACTAAAACTAAGTTGCCTATCTTTTTGATCAGCTTAGAGCACAAGGTTTTTTAAACACAAACGCCGCAGCTGAGATTTTCTGATAAGAAGTTCAACTACGACTAACTTAAACTAAAGATGTTCCTAACCTCTCAAGTAATAGCAGAGCAAGAGAAGTTAGAAATTAACAAGGTAGATTCTCTGACAAAAATACTTTAATAATCTCTCTCCCAACAAACACCTACACACTTCACTGTAAGCTGAAATAAAGATCATGAAAGCATAACATAGATAACGAAAATCTGAGATTTTCACCAAGGCAAAAGAGGCTCATGATTTTATTACTCAAATCTCTGAAACAAAACTCCCTTTGTAACATGCCTTGAACAAGAAATTGCAGCTAAGGAGGCTTGCAAACTTATTCTTAACACAATAGAAAACAGCAATCTCACTAACTCCTTGTTGGCTAAAGAGGCTCAACAATTTGCTTATCACAACACAAATGAACAATACTTGAGCAACAAATAGAAGGCACAATAGGCTCAGCGTTTTGTTCTCACTAGCACGGTTCCAACTAAGTGAACTGAAACTGAATAACAATTTGCTGCAATTCAGGCTCGCAATTTGCTATGACAATAACCGTTAAAGAAACTAATGAGCAAAGGCTCTATTTATAGAGAAGCAGAGGAGTAGGGAACCCTAAAATCTCCTTGCTTTCACAATCTAGGGCTTGCTCAACAAGCAAGCTTTATTACTAAATCTAGAGAAGATAAAACCCTAGAAAGCAGAAAAAGCGGGAAACGCCAACTATTACATCTTATCTTCTTTCTCTTCTCAAAGAATGGATAAGGATCATTCCAAGAATAGAAAGAAAGCGGGAAAGAAAGCTTCTAGAAGAAAGCTGCTTTAAAGCTCGATCACATCCGCTAGAAAGTTAGAAATTGTGTCCCGGTTCGGTGCATCTATGCCATCAACAAAGAAAACACTGCTTTTAAGAATATCTTTCAGCATCCGCAATGGATCTCTGTGAAATCTTCAATCTCATTGGCCGCTTTATCGAACTTTGCCGACATCACTGAAATATGACCTATCCTTCCGCCAACTGGGCTGCAACTATGAATAACATTCTGGAACTGATTTTGCACCTCCTCAAGCCCGACGTAAGAACCATCTTCAAGATTGTACTGAGAGGGGATCTCTATGACAAATTCACTGATGAAAAGGAGAGCTTCAACCACCCTTTGTCTGTAGGCGATGAATTCTTCAGATATCCTCTCATAGGGTTTAACTTTGAAAACATGACGTTCTCTCCATGCAAGGATTTGTCTTTTGTGCTCCTTTGAAACTGCTGAACCGTAGGCTGTGTCTAAATCAGCAATGATAATCTCATGCCTAGGTTTTACTTCAGCCCATGTTTGTTCAAATCCTTGGATGCTTTGACGAAGTTTATGAGCATTCTCTCTCAACTGGAACATCCGAGCCAAGATCTCCTTTCCTCTGACAATGAAGCTCTCAATCCATTCCTGAGTCTCTTTCCCACATATGACCAGCTGTCTTAACTGATGGTGATCAGCTGGTGTCTCTAAGACCTGGGGCAGCAACTGGGTTGCTTGTGAAGAACCACGAACAAGGTTAGAGATGAAAAGCCTAAGCTGCTGATTTTCAGCCTTGAGGGCTGCCTTGTCTTCTCCATCTTTAAGCACTCTTTCATGTAGGTTTTCGGATACAACTTTGAAGAGACTCAAATCTGCATGTCTGGTATTTCTACCAAGATTAGCCTTGACCATTACAAAATCATCCATGTTCACCTCATCTCTATTCTTATCTTCTGGAGGCACAGCAGTCTCTACGACAATCTCGTTATCAGGATTCCTATCAAAGTGAACTTGCTTCTTTGCCTTCTTCTTAGGAGGTTCCTGATAAATATTATCGAGATCATCAACACTCACTTGATATGAAGGCCTTCTCCTAACCCTTCCTAAGGAGTTCTCAAGCCAAGACACCGTAGTATCTTTACTAACTTCCTCAGGAGGTACTGCTGCGATCTCTTCATCATCTTCGATATCAAGATCAATGTGAATTGGTGACGAACCCGTCAAAGGTACAGGAACATGTGTTGAAGGTGGCTCCTCTGCTTCATTCTGAGGTATGGGCTCGTCAAGAGGAACTTCTGAATCAACCGTAGGCTGTTCCTGTATGACTATGCCTGAGAAATCCAACCTTCTCTTTACATTTTTATTTGATCTACATCCTTTGACGCCATCTTGAGACTGACTTTTACCCTTTCCTTTTGACTGTGCTGTAGAAGAAGAGGGAATTATCCTTGGCGGCTCTGCTACTGGAATAGAGTTCTTCCTTTTAAGCACTAAGAAAACCTTACTATACTCAATGACTTGTCTTGTTCTGTCTTCAACTGAAAGAGATTCCTTGTTTGCCCAATTAACTTGTGGAAGAGGCTGATCCTCGATTCTTTTCTGAGTGTACATTGGTAGAAGAACATCTTCATCATCATCAGAGAGCCCTTCTATATCTTCATTTAAGCAATCTTTCATCTGATGGAGAGTTAACCTGCTGTAGTTACGCCTTCGCACTTCAAACTCATCTGCACAGTTAGCCCAAAAATCTTCAAGTGCGGGTATGTGATTGTAATTCTTCTCCAACCGGCCAGCATAGACACCATGAGGATCAAATGACCGCCTCTCACTATAGGATTTGAGACCGAATTTATCTAATTCTTCTCCAATTGTCCTGGCATCTGCAGCAGTCCTGCATGTATAAATACCCAACCCTAATGGAAAGTGAAGAGAGGGTTTCTTTCTATTTCTCAAGACTGTGTGGACACCGTGAGCTTGCCTCAAGAATTCCATGAAGATAACCTCATCTGACGGATACCTTGGCAACATGAGCGGGGCACCTGAATAACCATAAACCCTGAGATAGGTAAAGGTAGGAAACTGTATAAACCAATCCGCCCATTCCGCCATTGCTGCCCTAGCAACTGAAGATATGCGGACGTGCAATTCATTGTCTAAGTCACGCACCGTGTACATCAAGAATGCCTCGTTCACCCTTTTGTAGTGGTGCAACGACTTTGTGAATTCCAACTGGGGATAATAGTTATATATGTGTTGAACGCTCAATGATCCCTCGGTGTTCAATCCTCTGAATTGACCTTGATAGGCCACCAAGTAGACTAGATATGACACCATGTGAAATACATGAAACTGGAAATATTCTGTTATTTGTTGATGTAGGCAATCACTAATCAAAGTAGGCCAGTCATAAAACTCGGTTTTCTTCATAATGTGAGGTATGGCATAAAACATCCAAGGTTGGAACTTGGTGGCATCCTCGGAACCAGTGACCCTGTTGAGCAAAGTGATGATGATGGCAACCTCGTCCTTGAACTCCCCTCGTCCGACATTCTTGGGCAATGTCTTATGTTTTTCTTTCATCCATCTCTGGGCAATCTTCTTGCTGTATTTGTCCTTATGCATATTCCACATCTTTTCACACTCATCCCTCGAAAGAGTTACACTTTCAGGCCATGGGGGAATGGAAAAACACTTTTCAACCATATCAGGCTTTAACTGCAAATCAACCTACCATCTGCTGACTGGATCTCCCTAGTAGCCGGGTTGTAATGCTTAATGCAAGCGATTACGAACTCAAGGCTCTGAACTGATATAGGAATAGATGCTGCTGCGAGGAGTCCAGAATGACCCAGTTCCTGATTGAAGTGTTGCCTGCTCTCTCCAAGGCGCGTAGGTCGAACACCGGCTTGACATGATGCAAGTCTGTCTCAGCTGTTTTGATGTAATTGTGAAAAAGTGCTGATTCGGACTTGAAAACATTAGGAGTGTACTCCATTTCAAAAAACTTGAAGAATGACTGTAAACTCGCCTTGGTTCAGACAAGTCTTGTGCAATTTCTATTTTTAGAATGCTGATTTTTGTGCTTCAACGGACGAATTTTTTGAGAAATTTTTCTGAGATATGGGTTTTGTTCAGAATGGCGATACAAGACAACCCAGATCGTCCGTTTTTGAAAATCTTGAATTTTGACTGAAAAAGCAGCAAACCCTAATTTCTTCAATTTTTCCCAAAAAAAGCTGGCATCCGGGTTTTGTTCAGAATATCATTAGAAATGGACCCAGTTGATTGGATTTGCAAAACTCTGACGTTTGATGAAAAAGCAGCCAACCCTAGGTTTTTGGAAAAAAGCTGCGATATGGGTTTTCTTCAGAAGACTGATTGGAAAGGACCCAGATGGTTGAATTTTGAATGCACTGAGGTTTTCACTGACATGCAAGATAAAAGCACTTGCTGCAACTTGATGAAGTTCTTAAAAAATTCTTCAGAAGATAGAGGCAAAAAGACCCAGATGACTGAAAAATTGAAAGCCTTGGCCTTCTGCTTGAAAAACTTGATCTTCTGGAACAAAAAGCTTGAAAGAACAAGGGTTTATGCTTGCTGGTCTGAAAAATCTGATGTAAAACCAGCAACTATGGATTCTTGAATCACAAAAATTCTTCAAACTTGCTGCTCCAACTTTCTCCTCTGGATGCTACCTGCAAAAATAATGAAAAATACATTGAAAAGAAGTGTTAAATAGACTTAGGTTTTGATTTAGGTTTTGCTTTTTTTCTGCTTTTATTTCAAAACCCTAAATCTCAGCCTCTTGAATTGGACGCCATCCTTCTCTTCTTGCAAAATTTTGAAATTTTGAAAATCTCAAAAATCTTCTAAGGCATGGAAATTTGGGCGCCTTTCTCCAAGAGGGGCGCTCAACTTCACCAGACTTAGTCAAAATTTCCACTTTTTCAACTTTCCTCATTTTAACATGCCACTTCGCCTCTGATTTCCCGTTGACAGGTTTACCCGACAGGCGAGCTGAGTGGTTCACTGCGGAGCCGAACTGATTCTGAAGAAGACGTTCTGGAGGCACCTCCTGCTAAAAACTTGATTTCGACCTCCGAATTCACGGGAGGCTTTTCCTTCTAGGGGCGCCCAGTTTCTTCAGTGTTAGCCATTTTTCTAATTTCCAAGTTCTTCATTAACCTCTCTTCCATAGATGATCTTATTAAATCTTGAGCTCCGGGCGTCGGATTGCTGAATGGCTGTGCTCATCGCGAAGCTGACGGAGAATGAAGAGGGGTCCTCTGGAGACACGTTGGTCAAAAAGTGAATTTTTACCCTTCAAAAGGTTGGGCGCCTATCTTGACTGGGGGCGCCCAGTTTACCAACACTTAGTTTATTTTTTGACTTTTTGACTTTTGCTTTTGGATTTCTCTTTTCAACTCTCATCGGACCCTCTGTTCAGCCTTTTGAATCTGATGACTGCGAGCTCCGTTTGTCGTGCTGAATAGCTCACCGCAAAGCCAGTTGAATTCTGAAGGCATCCCGTTGTAACTTTGACTGCAAATTCCTCTGTTTGCACCCTTGAAAAGTTGGGCGCCTTTCTCTTCTTAGGGCGCCCAGTTTCTCCAGACTTAGAAAAATTCTCAATTCAATCTTCTTCAAGTTTCAGATCTTCATTTTATACCTTCTACTTTGACTTGAATTTGCTGGAGACTGGATCGTCGGATGCTCTGACGGGGATATCCATCGCGAAGCTGACTGAAAACTGAGCAACTTCCATTTGAGATCCAAACCCTAATTCACTCATCTGGTGACCTAAAAAGGTGGGCGCCTTTCTTCAACAGGGGCGCCCAAACTTCAGCAGACTTAGAAAATTTTCATGACTTTTCACTTTCCTTCCTCGATCCTCGTGCATGTTCATCATTTTACCTTCTGCCGGAAGTTGAATGCTAATATTGACGCCTCGGATGATTGACCTCCATTGATGACCTCGAACCCGAGATATGCTTCAAAAAAGTGAATAGACCCGAGGGGCAAACCGATTATTTTAAGATTCGTACCGTATCACTGATCTGACGCATATTTTGAGCCAATCAAAATCAATTCGGATCTTGTCCGGACCAACTTTCTATTTTTAGAAAAATTTTGCCAGATCCGCTTCAAAAGAAAACCGAAAAACCCGTAAAACGTTACTATTTCGAAAATTTCAAAAATAGCAGCTTTTCCTAAAATTTAGGATGAAAAATTGAGATCTGGGTTTTGTAGGTTAAGCTGCTCTTAGCAGACCCAGATCGTCAGAAATTGAAAAATTTGTGTTTTAACCCTCCATGCAAGACATGCACACCCAAATTTTGACCTTTTTGACTGTTTCGACAAGACTTTTACTCATTTCTTCAAAATGTCTAAGTGTAACAAAAATTTTAATTTTGGGGTACAACACAATCTAAGCTATCTGCCTCTCTATGCTCTATCTCTCAACTCTATGATCTATCTCTAAACTCTAATGAATGTACAAATGAGGGGGGATTCCCCTTTTATAGTTGGCCAAATCTAATGGACGACTCAAATTGAATTACAATGGAGGGCTTAGATTGAGCCACATATGCCTTGATCACGATTCTTCCCTAAAAATCGCCACAAAGAGGAGTGGGGTAATAAATGAGCAAAAGATTCCCACTCTTTCCTGGAGTCATAATGAGCAATTAATGTCTATCATCGTCTTCTAGAAGGTCATCATCCAGCAAGGCGTTCCCATTCACCTTCTCTTTGACCGTGAATTCAACGAACTTGGCCAACACTGCCTCAACCTCTCAAATTGAAATGGGTGGAATATGGTTGAGTTGGAATTCAAGAACCGTGACTGTCTGCCCCTGTCGAGTACAAGATTTTCTCCAAGCGACCAAGGCATCTTGAGTGCTTTGAATAATGCTGGAAAAGGTTGAGATATTTTCAAAATCATCCTGAACAAATGATCTTACCTCTGAAAAGAAAGGCCCCAATCTGTTCTTTAGGCCATCAACAGTCATCTCCTCTGAAGTCAATCTCCTAGCAAATATAGACTCGAGTGTGTTCAAGACTCTTTCCAAAATATTACCCATAGCCTTTCTGACTCTAGCTGAATCTGCCTGTGCTGCATCGAAGAAACCTCGGCCTGTGACCACTGAAGAGTACCAACTGGTGAAGTCATATCTATCACCCTCCTGTATCACACCTCCCTCCACCAGAGTCTGCAAGGGCATGTGCATCAGAGCCTCCAAATGAAGAATAGTCTTAGTCTGATAAATATGTGTCTCATTCCAGGCCTGATCAATGGTGTCCATGCGTGCCAGCATGCTAGAGGCCTGCTGATAAGCACGAACTAGATCCTCCATGAATTTTTCCGTCTCAGTGCGAACACTCCAATCCACTTATCTGCCCCTTGAACCATCTTCTTCAAATTTTCAAGCCCACTAATTGATTCCCTCGGAAGCTCGACTGGGAGGTCAATTGCAGGATTCTCCTGTTTGCATGGACGTGCTAAGTGCTGCACATAGCCAATCAGTGTCCTATGCTCCTTCAATCATTTGTACTTTAGTTTAGAGCAACTTGTCCTTGAGTGCTTGATAGGAGTTATCACACTCCTCAATTATCTGAGCCCCTGTAGGGCGGCCTAACTCCATAGTGGTGATCACATAATTTTCTGGAACAACATCCTCTCGATCACACTCAATCCTGGGAACGACCACGTGCAATGTGCGAGAACCATCCTCATCCGTAAAAATCTTTGAGAATTTTCTGGCCTTCTTCTCTGGCGGTGCACTGATTCTACTGAGGAATTCTTCCATCTCAATTGCCGGGTCAGTCTCCTCAATAGAATCCCTTCTCATTCTTTCCCTTAGCCAATCCAGCACTGCCTGCTGTGGGTCACAAACGATAAGTGGCTGCTCCTCTCTCGCTTCTTTTTCATGCACTTCTTCTCTATTAACATTTTGATGAGGCTCATCAATCTTCGTCTGCTGGGTATCTTCTCCTAAAACTTGAGCCTCCTGCCTTGCAGTAGTCTCATCCTCTAACGCTGCCTCAATCTCCTGTTGGAAGCGGGTATCCATGGCTGTTTCCTCTTCTTCCTGCTGGTTTTCTCTTCTAGGTACATTGACACTTTGACCAATTGACTCCCTATGGGGTGGCTGATTTGCTTCCTGAAATTCTTGTTCTTCATTCAATCTGTTTCTTTGGTCTACAAACAGTGAGACCTCCTGTACACTTGAGGATCGAGCCTGCGACCATAAGGGCGATGCTTCTTCTACTCTCTGGGGTACCGGTTGAACTTGTACTTCTCTTCATGGCTCGAAAGTTTGGGCAACCCGTTTTCTTTTCTTTGCTGATGGCGGCCTTTGGTCACCCATGAGATTGTAGGTGAGAGCAATTGATTTGCTTTTGAGCTTATTCACACGCCTCTCCACCCAGCTCCTTGTGAATGTTAGAACCGGTATGCATAGTGTATCCAAGTCTGTGATCTCTGGCTTTGACCAATCAAGGAGTGGGACCGGTGCGTTTCTCACCGACTCATAGTCTGGTTGCATTACATTCACATCCTCGTCCACTTGATCTGGAACTGGAACAATCTTGCATTCTCTAATCATCTTCAGCGGTAGCCTAGTAAACATCCTCCTTACTTCAGCATCGTCTTCTGCGTTAGCCCAAAAATCTTCAATATGAGCCTTGTGCCTGTACTCCACACTTTGCACCATTCTAATGTTATTGTAGGGATCAAAATCCTGCCTACTGGTGTGGTATGTGAGGTGGAAGAACTGCAGCTCGTCCTTAGCTTCTTTGGTTGCCTGTAAGGAAGGACAAACTTCATTTGAATTTCCCATGGTAATCGGGAAGTCTAAACCTCCTTTCTTCTTCTTCTTCTAAATTTTGTCATAGGCGATGAGCTACCTAGACACTTCTAACATTATCATTCTGTCAGTGGGGTACCTCGGTAATTTGTATGGATACGATGTGAACCCTTGTAGCCTAATGTAGGTGAACTTCGGAAATTGGATAAACCAATATCGGTATTCTTCGATCAATTCCTGAGCTTCTTTTGAAATCCTTTGTTGAGTTCTCCACTGAAGAGTCCTTGTTATATGCATCGTGAAGGCGTCATTCACCCTTTTATAGCTGGTGGTGTTGGTCAAGTGCAATTGCGGGCAAGCCTCATAGATTTTAAATTGCCCAGGACCACATCCAATTGACTCCTTATAAGTTATTCCTCTATACTTGGTCATCTGAGCCAACATATATATAACATATGAACTCATGTAAAACGTCTTTGTTCTCCTCAGGTGCCTGAACTGCTCATCTAAATTGTCGCTTATCATCCTTGCCCAATCAACACATTCCTTCCCCTCCATTACAACTCCGATGTAATAAAACATCCATGGCTCAAAAATATATGCTTGAGAGCTTCCATTTACCCGGCTGAGCATCATTATTAAGTCGCAGTACTCTTGCTTCACATCATCCGATATAATTTGTTTAGGCAGGTTGGTGCGTGGAGGCCTGGGCTTTTGCATCCAAACTGAATTAATCATCCCAACACATCTCTCAAAAGAGGAGGCATACATCTTTTCAGCTCTTTCCTTTGTTTTGTACACCATCCTATCAGAAGTGGGAATTCCGAACGCTTCTCCAATAACATCAGGCGTAAGATTGGCAAATAACTTGCCATCCAGAGAAACAATCGTCCTTCGCTCTGGCCTATAACAATTGGCGCACTCCATGATTAGTTCCGAACACTGAATGGCTGGTGGAAAACCAATAGCTGCATAAATTCCACTCTTCATGATATGGTGCGCAGTGACTGACGGAGGGTGGCCTCCTAGCCCGTACATTCGTCCTCTGAGTGCTCCCAGGTTAAATGAGCCAAGGTTGGTATCACTCAAACCTCCAAGCCTTGAAGTAAACTTTGACTCAGGAAGGAATGGCTTGTTGAGTTTCTTTATTATTGCTTGCCTGGATGCATTAGCCTTGTTTGTTTCAACATTTGCAGTCTTGCCTGCAGCCTTGCTTGCCCCTGCAGCATCTCCTCTTCCTGCTTCAGCCATCCTGCAAGATAAAAGATAAGTATTAAAATTCGATCTTAGAAAATAAATGACCCTGGGATGGCGAAAATATGGAGTTAAATTCGACAAAGAAGTGCCTTTAGTATTACTCCAAACCTCAATTCTTTCAGCAGTCTAACTTCAAGGCTCAATACCTTCAGTAATATAACCTTTGGCTCCTAGAAAAATTTCGCCCAAGCTAGCTCACTTCAGCAACTTCTCTTCACACTTTTCTTTTCTTTACCCTTAGAATCTCAAATTTGCACTTGGAGTAGGTGAGGAGAAATGAAAATTTCCCCAGCTCTTATAATTGAGTCTGAGAATATTTTTGCTTCTAGAAGAACGCCTATTTTAGTAGACTCATTAATTTTCCCTCCATCACTCTGCAGAAGTTCAAATTTTTCCCTCCTCTGGCAATTTGCAACAATTATTATTTTGAAATTTCAAAAATTTCAGCCCATTAAAATTCATCTTTCAGTCACCATAGAAATATTTATTCCAACAGACTTAGGCATATTTCATTTCATTTTCTCCTTAGAAATATTTTATCTCCCCCAAAAAAATTTCTCAACCACAAGCCAGGCGTCCACTCTGACATCACAATCCAAGGCGTAATATTGTTTTTAAAATTTATTCCCCTTAGAAAAATATCCAAGACACCCCTTTCTTTCATAAAAATCTCCCCTTAGAAAAATATTTTACAACTTTATTATTCATGGGTACACATGAAGGGGGTCATTAAATTTTTTTTTGTCACCCTTCAAAAATATTCTTCATTAATGTTTATCCCATACTCTCTCTCCTGGGCGCTTCTAGCACTTTGTGCATTTATTTTCTTGCCTTAGAATTTTTTTTTTGATGAACTCACTTCATGGGTGCATTAGAGGGGTTGAGTTCTCATCTTCACACCTTAGAAAAATTTTCATCTATCTTATTCACCTTGGGCGCATTCCACCTTTCTAGCTTTGATTTTCATACCTTGGAACATTTTTACACCTTCCTCCCCTAGGGTGCATTTGGAGGGGTCTCCTTCCATTTTCCCCGACTTAGAAATTTTTCACACTTAGCACACTACCTTGGGCGCATTTGAGACCATGTACTTCCATTTTACATGCCATCACTTAGACATTTTTCTTCACCTCAACCCATTTCACCTTGGGCGCATTTTGAAGGGGGAGCTTCCACTTTCTTTTGCCTTAGACAAATTTCTAGGCCTTCTTCTTAGATGGGCCCATTTGAGGTGGTGGGCTTCTATTTTATGCCTTAGAAATTTTTCCAAACCTCTCTACACAAGTTGGGCGCATATGAGGGGGGTAGCTTCCAGTCTTCAACACTTAGAATTTTTTTGTGCCTTCTTGACAACTTGGGCGCATTCATTAGGTCTTGCTTCCACTTCTCCAAGCTGAGGGCGCATTTCAAGGGTGGTGATTCCATTTTATGACTTAGGTGAATTTCATGCCATCATCTCTCAGCTTGGGCGCATTTAGGGGGTCATGCCTCCAGCTTTATTGCTTGCCTTAGGCGTTTCTTCATCTGGGGTGTTGAGTAAACTTCTAACCTCAAATACTTAGCTGACTTCGCCCTTGCTTTCTATTTTTAGTAACTGCTTGATTCTCAAACTTTTGCAACTCTTCTTGATTTGAAATTTGTTCCACCTGACCCTCATGACTTGTTTGACCTGTTCACAGTTGCCCTTCATGCTGACCTGCTATTTTTAACCCTATTCTGGAGGTGATTTACTATAAATAGTAAGTACTCGGATTGCGCTCAAATTTTACCAATTTACTGCTTGAAAGATGCCTATCATGATGGGATACATCAGTTTTTCATTTTTCTTGAGTTTTACCCCTCATTTTAGGCACCAAAGTTGGAAACCCTAACTTGACTTGCATGTGCCTCAAATGACCTCCGTTTTACTCCGTTTTTGTTCTAGACTGTTCTGCTCCTGAAACTGAAGATCTGGGACTGCTAGAGTGAACCTGCTAAAAATAGTAAGCGCCTGAAAAAGTGATCAACCAACTACCAGATGTGGTTGCATATTATACTGCCCGAGAGATCTCATAAAACCCAGAAAAACCGAGAAAATTGGTCTGCATGCGAGCACCTGCTAAAAATAGCAAGTCATCAACTTAACTTGCATGTCACATCATTGCGAAGCTCTCAAAAAACCCATAAAGACTATCCTGACATGCATTGAAAAATCATACATGCAAACCCTAAAAATTGCTCCTAAAGGCAGAACTTGCTAAAAATAGAAAGTTGTCAGAATTTGCTCAAATTTTGTGTGCAAGTACTTTGAAGTGTCCTGAATCTAATGCAACAATCAGTTTTGCGAAAACCCTAGCAGGAAAGTCTCAAATAAGGGACTTACTAAAAATAGCAAGTTGTTCGATTTCACTGAAAATTTGCAAGCAAGCAGCTCAAAGTGTTCTAAAAACAATGTAGTAGTCAGAATTTCAAAAGTCATGAGCAAAAGGTGCTAAATTTGAGTACTTTCTAAAAATAATAAATTGTCAGAATTCAGGGAAAATTTAATGGGAACCTGCCGGAAGACTCTTGACTGCAGTGCCAAGCTTAGACTTTGATTCGCTCACTCAATTTGACCTCAAACTGGCCTGAAGAATGCAAACGCTAATTTCACAGACTTAGCCAACATTTCAACTTAGGCCCGAAAGATGGGCACATCCCCGGAAAGACAGACAGAACTAAGAGAGACAGTAGGAAAACCAACCAAAACCAAAGCCAAAAGACCCGAATGGAGCAAAAATTAGGGGGTCCACATTTTGAATGGGGTGATGTGTGAAAAGGTCACAACACAATCCTCAACAGAACGGTGTTGCAGAAAGGAAGAACAAATCTATTGTAGAAGCAACCAAAGCCATGATTCATGATCAAGATCTGCAAACCTTCATTTGGGCTGAAGCATCTAGGACAGTTGTGTATGTTCAACATAGAAGCCCTCACCGAATTTTGGAGAACATGACTCCCAAAGAAGCATTCACAGGGGTGAAGCTGGAAGTAAGTCATTTGAGGATCTTTGGTTGTCCTATATATGTTCATGTGCCTAAAGATAAAAGGACAAAGTTGGAACCATCTGGCAAGAAGGGAATTTTTGTGGGCTATAGTGAGTCTTCAAAAGCCTATAGGGTTTACATTCCAGGTCAGAAACTCATAGAGATCAGCAGGGATGTCACATTTGAGGAGGATGTTGCATTCAAGAGATCTAAGGGCACTCATATGGAGATAGACAGTGAAGACCAAGAGTCTCCTCAGGAAATGGAAGTTGACCATACTCCTGAGATTCAGAGGGAGGCTTCTGATCCTAAAGAAGATGATCTAGCTGAGCCTTTGGAACCTACTGATGGGCCGAGAGTCATTGTGATTGGTCGTAAGAGACCTCTTTGGGCCAGGCAAACAATGCAGGAGGCAGAAAGGTTTGCAGCCCCGAGAGGAACATTCAGAGAAAACAAAATGCCTCACAAGTTTTCAAGCTATGTTGCATTGATGAGTCAAATCATTGAGTCTGAGCCTTCCAATGTTGAGGAAGCTACTAGTGAACAAGTATGGAAAGATGCTATGGATGAAGAGTATCAATCCATCCTCAAGAATGATGTTTGGGACATCGTACCTAGACCTGAAGGAAAATCTGTTGTCTCTTCTAAGTGGCTCTTCAAGATCAAGCATGCGGCTGATGGGAGCATTGAGAAGTACAAGGCTAGGTTTGTGGCTAGAGTATTCTCTCAGAAAGAGGGAGTAGACTATGAGGAAACCTTTGCTCCAGTTGCTCGTTATACATCCATCAAGACCATCACTGCTATTGCAACATCTAAAGGATGGAAGATTCACCAGATGGATGTGAAGACAACATTTCTGAATGGTGTAATCGAGGAAGAGGTATAAATTGAGCAACTTGATGGCTTTGAGGTTCATGGGAAGGAGTCTCATGTTTGCGGGCTGAAGAAGGACTTGTACGGCCTTAAGCAGGCTCCTCGTGCTTGGTACAGAAGAATTGATCGATACCTGATGAGCTTGGGCTTCTCCAAGAATGATGTTGATTCAAACCTATACTTCAAGGTAATTGATGGTGAAGCATTAATCTTGGTTCTCTATGTTGATGATCTCATTCTTATTGGAGAAGATCACCTCATTATCAAATGCAAGAAGGAGTTAGCTTCTGAATTTGAAATGAGGGATCTTGGTCTCATGCACTACTTCCTTGGTTTAGAAGTATGGCAGAAGCCGGATGAGCTCATTTTGAGTCAAGGGAAGTATACTATTGAGTCTTGACATTCTGCAGAGGTTTGGTATGATGGATTGCAAATCCATGTCTACACCTATGGAGACCAACTTGCAGAAGCTAAAAGAGGCTGCAACTAATTCAGATCTGGTGGATCCCACTATGTACAGGCAGTTGATTGGATCATTGATGTATCTAGTCAATACTAGACCAGATATTTGCTATGCAGTGAGTGCACTTAGTCAGTTCATGTGTGAACCAAGGCAAATACATCTAGTTGCAGCAAAGCATATCCTAAGATACTTGCGTGTCATAGTTGGGTATGGCTTGAGATATTCTTCTAATGAGGACTTGAAGTTGCATGGATATTCTGATTCTGGTTGGGCAGGGTGTGTTGCTGATCGGAAGAGCACCTCTAGATGTTGCTTCAGTTTGGGGTCTGCGATGATATCCTGGTGTAGTAGGAAGCAGTCTTCAGTGGCACTAAGCACCGCAGAGGCCGAGTATATTGTAGCCAGTGGCAACTCGAGAAGCAGTGTGGCTTCGGAAGCTCCTTGCAGGATTGTTTGGACAATCGTTGGAGCCGACTATCATTCATTGTGATAATCAAAGCGTGTGAAGCTTTCGTCAATCCAATGTTCCATGACAGAACTTAACATGTTGAGATCAAATACCACTATATCAGAGATATGGTATTGAGGAAAGCTATCCAGTTGAAGTACATCAGCATTGATGAGCAGACGACAGATATTCTCACCAAGCCTCTCTCCAGAATAAAGTTTGTGTACTTTCGAGACAAGCTTGGTATGGTGGAGAATGAAGCCCTAGCTGAGAGAGAGTCTCAGCATCAATGATCTTCTTTAATGCATTTCTCTTTGTGAGAGAGATTTGAGGTGTAAGCCCTTGTTTAATGCATCTTTCTCTGTGAGAGAAATTTGAGGTGAAAGCCCTTGTTTCCACCCTCTGAGAGTAGTCATGGTGGATGTCATGTGTGTGACTCCATGACAACATCACGTGAGAGAGTTCGTGATGATTTTCTTGTACTTGTGCTTTTCACCCTCTGGGAGTAGCCATGGTGGTTGACATCACGATGAGGTGATGTGTCTTGTACAGCTGGAAGTATTCCTCCCTAGCTGAGAGGGAGTGTTGATGTTATTGGCAGTGTCGGGCTTCTACTTCCAACCCAGATCATTCTATGAAGAACAAATTAAATGATAGCCTAACGACTATTTAATTTGTTAAGGCAGCAGTTGATGAAGAGGCGCTTCATCATTACACAATCATTTAATTATTGTTAATGAGGCCGACATCATGAAGACGCGATTCTTGAAGAGATACGATGCATGGAGGCTGAGATCTTGGTTCCAAGAGACGCGATTATTAAAGAAGGCCGACATGAAGATTAAGGAGATGCGTCCCTTCATTATCATGTGTATATATATTCGATGCTTCTTCATTGCAACACATCGATTGTATTCATCATTAATAGTTTGAGTTTCAGTCAAGTGCGAATATTTACAAGTCCAGATCGAAGACTTTGAAGGAGGTCAATATATTTATCAAGAGCATTGTATTATCTTCAAGAGATATCGAATTACTTTGGTGTTGTGTTCGGCCTCTATATTGGCTTCATTGTAAAAGAGATCTTTGTTTATTATTCAATATATAAGCGATATATTGTTGTTGGGTTTTTCTCCCTCAAGAGGAGGGTTTTCCCAGGGTATATGCTGTGTTATTGTGTTTGATTTTGAATTAAATTCCGAGTTTTATATCTGACCATAAAAAACTAACACTATGAATACCACATCCACAAAGAGAAGGAATATCCTAACATTTATCAAAGCTCAAAGACTCACTCATAAATGTTAAGCACTTCACTCAAATTTATTGCTCAAAGACAACAAACATCTTCAGAAAACAATCAAAATAGCAAAACTTGATCCTTCATTCAGATCGATTCTCACTCATGCATCACAGTGCAAGGGGGATCAAATTTCGGACCCTTTTGATGTTTGATCAGAGCATATTTAAAATTTCATATCATAATGGTCAACAACTTCTTGAAAATTGATTCTTGGGAGAGTTGTAACCACCATCTCACCAAATAAATGTTATGCGGGAGATTAGCCGATCTCTATCCGATGAAGACACAAGCATTAATGGTTATTGCATCACATCTTCCAATTGATTAGGAGGAGGGAATGAACCGCCAATCTTGCAAAAGAGCCCCGTGTCCTTTAACTCGTGTGAACAAGCTGTATTTTCTTAGTCTAGTAATTAATGACATGCCAACTAAGGGGCATATTCGTGTGGGGAGTTCAAATATAGAAGATTTCCTCGACGCCAAAGCATACTTCACTAAAGTAACATCACATCACTGGTCGAGTTCATTAACTTCGAAGTAACTTGAGTGTCCTTTCTTTATTAACTGTTGCCAAGTGAACTCCACTAGCTTATCCCCATTTTTCTATAAATCAACTGAAGTGCTTTCATTCTTTATTATGATAATTGCTGTTTCAGACATGTCGAGCACATCCAACGACATTGCTTCTGAGAACAAGAGTGATTTCCTCTCCATTGAGGGAGTGGAATGCAGTGCGGTGAGGAGGCTGGTCGTGGACCAGCTCAGGGAGATCTTCCTCATTCACAATGATGCGGAAGAGAGAGTGATTAGGAAGATAATCGGCGAGCATTTCCTGGCTGAAGTGCATGTGCATAACTCGGCTTTACTAGAGCGCTTCCTTTATAACATTATTTGCACCTTTGGGAAGCTAGAGTGGGGAATCAGGGCTGTTGAGCGTCTTGCGAGGCCGGTTTATCTGCCCTGTGTTGAGGAAGCCTTGGGGAATTTGACTAAGTATTTGTGCGTTGGTATGGTGGGTGATGTGATTTGCTTTGCCATTGCCCTGAGAAATGAACGAGCAAAGGAAGTCGTGGCCTTACTTCGCGCTGGACTAGAGTGAAATATGTTGGAAACCTTCGCCCACTTCGTGGAGTTCAATGAGAACCTTTTCTCCCTTGCGCAGATTGAACGCCTATAGGAGGTGGTAGAAGGCATCCGGATTCTCATCTTTACCTCTGTGTTTGAAAACCCATGTACTAAAATTTCCCATTTTGGCTTGTAATAATATATATATATATATATATATATATATATATATAATCTTTTTGGCTTTCAAATCTGCTTCATGTGATGCGATAATTGTGAGATTTTCCGCTTTCAGTTTTGTGTTCTTCGTTTCTTTTGCAATGCAATTCTTTACATTCCAAATGTGTATCAATGGTTATGTATTCACTTAAACATTATCTCTGCAAATGCATTCGTTCGCCCAATTCGTGGAATTCAATGAGAACCTTTTCTCCCTTGCGCAGATTGAACGCCTCCAGGAGGTGGTAGAAGGCATCCAGATCCTCATCTTTACCCTATGTGTTGAAAACCCATGTATTGAAATCTCCCATTTTGGCTTGTAATAATATATATATATATATATATATATATAAAATCTTTTTGGCTTTCAAATCAGCTTCATGTGATGCGATAATTGTGAGTTTATCCGCTTTCAGTTTTGTGTTCTTTCTTTCTGGTATGGTTATGTATTCACTTAAACATTATCTCGACAATTCTTTAAATTTTCAAACTGCTGAGATAATAGCTTATAACAGCTTAAATGCATAAACGTCGGACTTTGGGTGAGGTTTCTAAAATGCTTTTGGGGTTCGCTTTAGTTTAAGAAACAAACCCCTCGCCTGCTTCACTAATCTTACGTAAAACCAGTCTTCAAAGTACTTTTTAGGGCCCCTTTTTGCTGAAGCCTCTTTTTGGGAAAGTATTTAGCTTTTTAGAGAATCCATTGCAGGAATGAGTTAGGTTTTCGGAACCTTGTCAGGAATCGACAAAGGTTTCAAAACCTAACGAGAGCTCCGAAGTAAGCTTGATTTTACTTAATTTTTCTCCTTCTATCGACGTGAGTTAGGGTTATGAGAACCACCTCAGGACCTGAGAACTTTTCCAAAACCTGACAAAGACCAATGCAAAGACAACTTAAACTAAAACCCTTTAGGCAGTTGGGTGGGAAAGGGGTTATGACAACTTGGTCGGTGCCATACACAACTTTGAAAACCAAGTCTTTAATGCGACAACTTGATATGTCTAACTTTGCTTAGGGGGTAGATGCATTTTGTTAAAAGGGGGCTACCAAAAATGCGGTAACAGGTACACATGCAAATTTTATAATCGATATCAATTTGATTTAAATATCTTTGTTCAAGATGTAATATATATATTTGAAAGGATGCATGCATCAAGTGTAAGCTTGATTTTACTTAATTTTTCTCCTTCTGTCGACGTGAGTTAGGGTTATGAGAACCACCTTGGAACCTGACAACTTTTCCAAAACTTGACAAAGACCAATGCAAAGACAACTTAAACTAAAACCCTTTAGGCAATTGGGTGGGAAAGGGGTTGTGACAACTTGGTCGGTGCCGTACACAACTTTGAAAACCAAGTCTTTAATGCGACAACTTGATATGTCTAACTTTGCTTAGGGGGTAGATGCATTTTGTTAAAAGGGGGCTACGAAAAATGCGGTAACAGGTACACATGCCAATTTTATAATCGATATCAATTTGATTTAAATATCTTTGTTCAAGATGTAATATATATATTTGAAAGGATGCATGCATCAAGTGTATTCTTTCTTATAATACTTTAAGGGCATGTTCATGATGATCCATTTCTTATTCAATGTTTATATTATTGTAATGTCCCCTTTTGGATATACTTAGATTTTGCCCTGAAATCACAATTTCAATGGAAAAGTAAGAAGTATATCTTAAATCACAGCTTCCAATAAACTCCCTTTTTAACCTTACAATAATGTTAGTCAATAAAACAATTAATTGATCATTTGTACTATTTGCAACATTGATTAAATTAGTCTCTAAAATAGATAAGAACTATCAATACGGATTCAAAGTATTCATCCACTCTAATAATCAACCATTGGGAAGATTGGAGACGAAGCTGCAATAGAATGCTCGGTGCATTTCTTCTTTCTAAGCCCAAGGGCAGATAGGCAACCCCCTTGGTCCACTAATGACAGACACTTCAATCATCTATTATGCGTGGTCTACTTAGCATGAAATCTCTTAACTGCAATCCCCCTTGTACTTCTGTCTCTTTGTAATAGTCCTTGCCAACTCTGACCTCAAAAATGCTGATTAGAGGCTCAAGGAATATCATCAGGTTCACCAAAAGGGGAACAAAGATTTTGGTTGCTATGGGACCTCTAACACTTCTAGGGTTTTTCACCCTAAAGGAGAGGGATAGACCAAAATGGCAATGTTCACACTTAAGATGCTCTAATTCAAAACTCTTCACTTGCTGCCTTTGGAATTTTATCAAACAGTTGGTGTGCAAGCTGATATAGGCTGATAAGAACTCTTGATTGCTTTATTTTGACTTTCCTTGTTGCCAATGATGTTCCTTTGAATGTTTACAATGGTACCAATGATTGTAAATAACAACTATGAATGTTCCCAAGATGAAATGCAATTGTTTTATGTATTTTTGATGCATATAGATGACTGAAACTACTTGTAATATGCAGCTACAACAACTAGGAATTATGACAAACACTTTGGATGCAACCTAAGATGGCATGTGTGCAACTATAACCAAGTGACATTAACACAAACACTTGGTATGCAAACTAATAATAATATTTATGCCAAAATGAGAACCTACAGCCAAATGACAATTTGTCAAACACTTGGCAAACATACTTCAATGTATTAAAGTCTGGAAATTGAATATTGCTGATATGAAAGTCTGATTACAATTTCAATTTGCAAAGATGATACAATGACTGAATATCAACTACCAAAAGACTTCAACAAAGTGCTCTCATGGCTGCCAACAACTTCAGACCTTTGTACTTAGAAAATTATGCAATACAAGTTCAAATAACATCAAAAAACCTAATTTTTGAAGTGTGAATGATCAGCAAAATGAATGAAGAAGACCTCTGATTTTTCTTGGAATTTTTTGAAGCCTTCCAAGCATGAAATCGCCCCTCCTTGGTGAAGCCGCCCTACCCTTGCCTGGCAATATTTTAGATAAATAAATGCAGCAATAAAACTCCACTTCTTGGCATTTGAAATGATCGGTAGGACCGAAGGATCAAAATGCAACAATGCCCAGAACCACATGAGGCTTCAATGATGAGATATGAGCAAAAATATCATGCCAATGGTGCCCTTGCTGCTGTGTATCAGATTTCAGAAATAAATAATAGTAACCTGGGAACACCTCCAATTTGTTCCAAAAATGATCTCCAAGCAGCCACGAAGAGTTTGAGCCAATGCCCACAAAATTCGGATGCAAGGATGTGCCAATATGAACCAAATCTGAGTATGAGTATGCAGATTGAAACCGTCCAATGACTGAAAATAAGCTCTTATGAAAAATCTGTATATCCTCCAATGTAACACAAATTGGACTTCTGAAATAAAGCCCACTCAATTAGCAATAATTCATCTGATATTTCACAGTCTCAAAATTGTATAACCAATGAGAGTTTTCGTTCCCAATGGCTGGAAATGGCAGAAATCTTAGCTGGCTCCTTCACCAAACAAGTTCTTCAATTCAAATGTCAATTCCTGGATGATTAAAAGCTTGGCTTGATCTTCCTTTATACTTTTTCAATCCATCTTCAAGAAGCTTCTAGAAAATAATATAATATTTGCACTTTACAAATATTTAAAATATAATTTTATAATATAAAGTGCAAATATAATATTATAACACAACATTAAAATAATAATTATTATTAAAGTTACCTTTAATAATAATTAAACATTATATCTTAATAAAACTCCTTATTTCTCCCATTCAACTGAATCCAGGAAAAATGGAAACCATCAATTGACTAGGTAATTGCCTCCAAAAGACCCTCTAACCAAGCTACTTAGCCTACGAGAGTCAGGAATAGGCTAAACCCTCTGAAAACTGATGCTCATAGAAATGGGGACATTACACTCTTCTTCCCATGATTGATTGTAGAGGAATAAGTAAAATGGGAGTTTAATCATAATAGGGATTGGATGGGAAACATGATAAGTTTGCCCGAAGCTATCCCAGCTAAGCCCAAGAGCGGATAGGCAGCCCCCTTGGCCCACAAATGGCTGACACTTCAGTCATCCATTATGGGTGGTCTACTTAGTGGATAAACTTGTATCTGCATTCCCTATCCATGCTGCCTTATCCAATTCCATAGAGATTAAATAACATATCATCATCCACAATATTGAAATATTCCCCATGAATTTTTTCCCAAAATTAATATTCAAATCAACAACCAAACACTGATTAGCGTTAGCTCCAAAATGTAAACCAGCAAAGAAGATAACTCTAACCAAGAATGTTCACCAAGATCGCAATGTGGGCGAGGTGATAGCATATGGTCAGAGGATCGTTAGGCATAAATAGAGCTGAAAGTACAATTCATCTGCTGGTGCAGGCATCCACAAGCGGTGGGAATACTCCACTTATTCAGTGGGTGAGTTTACAACAATTATTAGGCGGCAAGCCAGCCTTTAAATCCACTCTTCCACTTATTAACGTGGGGGGAATACTGTCCACACAACCACTTATAACGTGGGGGGAAATTACAAACAAGATATATGTTTATTCTAAAACTCAACCACTCAATTGTGGGAGTGTAAAACAGATATAAAATTGCAGCAAGTAAAGGAAGAGCTGTTAGTACTACTAACTAGCTTTACAAAGAATAAAAACAGCTGCAAATAGAATAGATAATCTTCCAAAAACATTAAACAGTTAGAGTATCACTTCCTCTAACATTTACAATGATATAAGATGAAGAATTGAAGCTCAAACCAGCATTATATCAAAAGCTAACAAGTCTGATATAAAAATCTGCAATCTGGAAATGTCTATCAGCAAACAACAAACTCATAAAAATGATCACAACTCCTTCTAAATACCTCCAAATAAGCTGGAATGTTTTGCAAAGACCTTCTAGGAGGATGGTGTCCAAACTCAAACTACAAAACTGCATCAAAACTCAAGATATTATTCTTGCACGAATCCCAAAGCACTCATGAGATGGTACGGCCCTGTAGAGGAGCGATTTCTCTTGGAAAAATCGGAAATTTGGAATTAAAAGCTAAAAACCTCCAAATATGGTCGCCATTATCATAGAAATGCAATGATCAAATACCCATAACCAAAATAAATTCATACCAAAAGCTGTAAATGAAAACCACCTTTAGCTGTGTATACACCAGCAACATAAAAACTGAAATTCTCACCAAAATTCACCAATTTTGAAGCACAATCTGCTAGTCTGATTGGGAAGCAGCAATAATACCAACTAGGTGTTATCTTTCAAACACGAAATTGGATTGGAACTAGGAGGTAAGCATCCCTCGAAGTAAAAAACAAGTTGTCATTCCGACAACATAACATTAGCATAAACATTCGATAATCAACTCTTCAAACAGCAGCAATATATAAGCTTTAGTTGGCAAATGAAGGAACAAGAACTTTTCAAATTCCAAGAAGTTGAATCACTTCAATTTCCAAAAGGGACGCCACATTTTTGCCTTTTACTTTTTGAAATAATAAAATATTAGTCAACCTCCTTTAGGCGTCCAACTTCACTTTGCAACAATAAAGCATTTAATAAATCATTAAATGCACAATTGACCCCCTTAATGGTCCCTCTTTTAAAACAACATGAAGTTATTACTCCTAGGCGTGGGGTACAACTGAGAAACATGAAATTTGACTAAGTATAAACTCAACTCATGAAGAAAACCAAACCCAAAGCCAAACTGAAATTGATGGATAACAAGATGACTTGAGTTGAACTACTGATGATGCCACTGCCAAAAATAGTAAGTTTTCTTCAAAACCAACAGAAAGCAGAACTGAGCTGGAAGCAAGACTTAATGAAAGTGGAAACCCTAAATTTGCACATCTGAGTAGCCTATGGATTTCCGGAAATAGGCTAAAACCAAACGAAGAGCGTATGACCAAAATGGGGACATTACAGTCTGCCCTTCCCAAAATTGTTTGTCCTCAAGCAATGCCACAACACTCCAAACTGATCCCAACAAAACAAATAGGATACCGGGGTCCCATGTCCATCTCTGCCAAACCCCACCATGTCGATGCTGCACTACTCTGATCATACAAATGACATCATTGCTCCAGAACTGCACAAACCATCCCTGCAACCTCAAAGAGATAACATGCCTGAAATTCAAACTGAAAAACATGGAAGGAATGGAATCAAAATCAAGTAGCATTTCATGCCCAATAAACTTTGAGGAATTAACGTCTGCAATGTCAATATCAATCACCATTCTGTGAACCAAAAAGAATAATCTAATCAACTCAAAATTATTCTCATCAACATAACTCCTCAAAGCAACAAACTGAGTCACCACAACAAGTGTGTCTCCATCATAGCTAATTGCAAAGGGAAAAACAATTCTTTGCAAAGTCACAACAGTTGCATCATCCAAACTCCTCAAGGAAGAATAATGCCTCCTTTCAGTAACTCTGACATAATCAAGAAGCTTTTTGAAAACTTCTACCAATCTCTCCCCAAAAGACTCAAAAAATTGAACCCAAACAAATAAAGGTTCGCTGCCCCAAACACTAATGCAAGAGATTGTACAAAGGAAACCACTGGAAATGAACTTAAACATCATCCAAAATTGATCCGAATCACAATGAAACATCATTTCCCACTTTAGAGGCCATAAACCTTCACTGAAAAGAGATTGTGAAAAGAAAAAATGAATGTACCAGCTGCCCATGAAGTCTGAAATAAACCAATTAAAGTCTGATTTTAGGAAAATCAGCATACAAGGAGTTGAACAACTGCTGCAACTTTGGAAATCAGCGTTCATAATATGGCAACTGTTCATGCTCAAGGTTGGAAACATTCCCTCAAGGAACTTCAACCCATTATTAAACCATCTTTTGTTCGAAGCATCTCTCCAATCCATCAATTGATGAGAAAAAGGAAGCATCGAATGGCTGGTAAAGATGGGGGCCGCATCAAAGATTCTGAGAATTGAATTCTTATCTATTTGAAGATCCTTTTTTCTACTTGCAACAATCTCCATCAAGCCTTGTTGAGAATTCCAAGCATGAATTCCCAACCACAAATAATCTCCAACACATTGAGAAAAATTCCCAACATATCTCCAAGAGCCATAGTGAAAGTCTCGAGCACACAAATCCATGTAATCAGCTGCAACCATCAATGCAAAGTTTGAACCTTTAATGACCGACATTTTAGAATAATCACTTATCAACAAAGCACAATCTAGAAACCAAAGGGGCAAGTCGGAAAGTTCTCCCACAATTTGATGCATCTCTCCAAGACCTGACCTCATCAACCATTTTAAGATAGGTGCTACTCTTCCATTGGTTAATGCTGAGTGAAAACCAGCCAGTTCAAGTTTGAACACCATTAAATGCTCATTTATTATCCATCCCAAGAGAGTGTTGCTTGACATATAGAATAGATCCACCAACATTATCTTATGCTTGACTATAAAATTATGCATGTAAAAAACATAAAACTTCTTACCAATGCCATCCACATAGAAATTGTCAATCAACTCATAATTTAACAAATCATGTGAAGATGGTGGATTGTTGTACACAATCATAGAAACAATATTTCCTTCATCCCTTTCGTTGGTGTCTTCATAAAATTCATGCACATCTTCAACTTGAAGATGCCCATCATTAGTTGCTGATCCATAGAATGTAGCGTGATGAATATCACACACATTACCAGTCAACACATCTAGCTCATGGCTGCAAGCTATCCCTTCTTGAGGCAATTTCTCTTCCCAACTCAAGAGTTCACACTCTTGATTTACCTTCCAATCACTATCAACATATTGAATATCTTTGGCATTTTGCATTGTCTCAACATTATGGAGTTCATTTATTCCTTCAACTATTTGCTTGATCTCCATTAACCTTGTATTAGCTTCTTGTTCCATAAGTGTGGCTGCCATAGATGATTGATTTTCTGTTTTGCAAAAAGAGTGATGAGCTAAGGTAAGATCAAGGTAAAGACGATCAACCTCTTTCTCCTTCTCTTGGTAGGCATCATAGGTCTCTTCTGCAAACTTAATGGCATTATCTCTATCTGAGAGCAAATGCAAAAATCTGTCTTTAATGATTCCAATGCTTCTTTGATAGTTTGCAACTTGGAAAGAGTGACTCCTTTAACTCCATTTTGTCTCTCTTCAAACTGAAATTTCCAGTAGAGTTCTTCAACAAAATTGTGTGTGCTATCAAATCTTGATAATGCTCTAACAATTTTTACTTATGAAACCATTAAGTTATCCTTCAAAACTTGCAGCTTTTCAGGCCCATGATCAAAATTAGCAAAGAAGCTTTGCTCATCAAACATCAACTTTTCTGATTTATTTTCTTTGACTTGATTCTCAAAATCAGCTTCCTTCCTAACAGCAATATCTTCAAACAATGAATCATTATTGATTGATGCTCTTAAATTCTTGGTAGCAACATACTCTGCTTTAGTGGCTACAACCACTTCAAAGGAATCTTTATGGAGCTTTGCCAAACAAGCTTCTTCATCAAAGACAACGTCTTCTCCAATGACTTCATAGCTTGCAATACAAAATGGATTTTGAACTTTATCAGGATCAAAGGGAAATTTATCCCACTCAAGTTCTTTATCATACCTTGGTGCCATCTCACTATGATCCCAAATGCAAAAGGGTTGATTGTAATAATCAACAGGAAAAAGATCTTCATGCTCCTCTTGGATTGTTGACTCATTGAATGAATCACTCCTCATTCCATTCAAACTGAAATCTTCATCAGTAACTTCCTCCAAGAGCTTAGTTTGATGATCAAGCTCAATACCACCTTCGCCATTGTCATCATACTGGAAATAAGAGTCATCAAAGCTGTCTGCTTTGATTAATTTATCATTTTTAACTTCAACAAATCCATCATGAATAGATGTGTTGCTGATTTTATCATTAGCATCCACATACATACCAAAGAAATCTTCTTGGTCACTTGTCATAAATTCTTCATATGTATTCAAAATTGATGTTGCCTCCTTGCACTCTCCCTCAACATGTGTGAACAATTGCATATCAATAGGCACTTCTTGAGAAACCGCCTTAGAATCATTGAGAAATAACATTTTATTCCCATCCTTTGCACTAATAACTACTTCATTTTTCTGCTCTGTCTTCTTCAAGTGTGGCTTCAATTTTCTCTCACATTGAATGAACAAATCTCTGATCAACAAACCAGCAGTAGAGGAATTCTTTCCTTCTTGTTCATGAATGTTTAACAAAAAAGTTAGGACGGATTTTGGAATGTCATCCATCTCATTGATAGTCAAAACTAAAATGCTTCTCATTGCTGCCACTACAACCTCCTCCTGTTCACTCCAAGTTGAAATGAAGAGATAATGGATCAAATAATATATTCGATCTTGCATACCTAGTTCAACCAGCAACATACTTGTTTTGAGTTCAGAAAATATCTTCAATATAGCAACTCTTCTTGGAAACAAACTACTTCCAGTTTCACCCAAATCTTGAAAACTCTCCACTATCATATTTAATATGATCTTTATGGTTTCAACATCATAAGGCAAATGGGGATTTACAATTCTTATTATCTCCATGAAACAAGAAGAAATCAACAGCTTGGTTTCTTCATCAGGATGCCCCAACCAATAGGGCTGATTCAAAGAATTCACTACAGGAGCTAGTGCCAACTCCATTATCTCTGAAGGTGATGGCTTCACTTGTCTCAAACATTGTTCTAACAAATGAAGAATGTTCTCTTCATTTTCCCTCGACTGAAATTCTTTACCAAGTCTCTTTCCAACCATATAGAGAGTCTCTGCCAACTTCATCTCTTCTTCATTAGCCATGCCTAACTGCCAACTTCAAAATTGAGCTTAAACTGCCCACAGGTTTAATAAATGTCAATTCTATGCACGATAATCAAAACATACATGCAAAGAATATCTTTCTTCTTTACAAGCACTACAGCTAGGGCATAATGAGTTTCACGGTTCCTCAAAACCAGTAAAAAAGCATCAACCTCAGGCCACTTAAACTGAACTCTGGGCTGACCTCTGGTGAAGAATCTAATTCCTCTTTCACTCATCTGTCAAATGAATCTGTCTTTCTCACAGGATGGCAAGATCTTTTGCTCTGATACCACTGAAATATTCCCCATTAATTTTTTCCCAAAATTAATATTCAAATCAACAACCAAACACTGATTAGCGTTAGCTCCAAAATGTAAACCAGCAAAGAAGATAACTCTAACCAAGAATGTTCACGAAGATCCCAATGTGGGCGAGGTGATAGCATATGGTCAGAGGATCGTTAGGCATAAATAGAGCTGAAAGTACAATTCATCTGCTGGTGCAGACATCCACAAGCAGTGGGAATACTCCACTTATTCAGTGGGTGAGTTTACAACAATTATTAGGCGGCAAGCCAGCCTTTAAATCCACTCTTCCACTTATTAACGTGGGGGGAATACTGTCCACACAACCACTTATAACGTGGGGGGAAATTACAAACAAGATATATGTTTATTCTAAAACTCAACCACTCAATTGTGGGAGTGTAAAACAGATATAAAATTGCAGCAAGTAAAGGAAGAGCTATTAGTACTACTAACTAGCTTTACAAAGAATAAAAACAGCTGCAAATAGAATAGATAATCTTCCAAAAACATTAAACAGTTAGAGTATCACTTCCTCTAACATTTACAATGATATAAGATGAAGAATTGAAGCTCAAACCAGCATTATATCAAAAGCTAACAAGTTTGATATAAAAATCTGCAATCTGGAAATGTCTATCAGCAAACAACAAACTCATAAAAATGATCACAACTCCTTCTAAATACCTCCAAATAAGCTGAAATGTTTTGCAAAGACCTTCTAGGAGGATGGTGCCCAATCTCAAACTACAAAACTGCATCAAAACTCAAGATATTATTCTTGCACGAATCCCAAAGCACTCATGAGATAGTACGGCCCTGTACAGGAGCGATTTCTCTTGGAAAAATCAGAAACTTGGAATTAAAAGCTAAAAACCTCCAAATATGGTCGCCAGTATCATAGAAATGCAATGATCAAATACCCATAACCAAAATAAATTCATACCAAAAGCTGTAAATGAAAACCACCTTCAGCTGTGTATACACCAGCAACATAAAAACTGAAATTCTCACCAAAATTCACCAATTTTGAAGCACAATCTACTAGTTTGATTGAGAAGCAGCAATAATACCAACTAGGTGTTATCTTTCAAACACGAAATTGGATTGGAACTAGGAGGTAAGCATCCCTCGAAGTAAAAAACAAGTTGTTATTCCGACAACATAACATTAGCATAAACATTTGATAATCAGCTCTTCAAACAGTAGCAATATATAAGCTTTAGTTGGCAAATGAAGCAACAACTCTTCAAATTCCAAGAAGTTGAATCACTTCAATTTCCAAAAGGGACGCCACCTTTTTGCCTTTTACTTTTTGAAATAATAAAATATTAGTCAACCTCCTTTAGGCGTCCAACTTCACTTTGCAACAATAAAGCATTTACTAAATCATTAAATGCACAATTGACCCCCTTAATGGCCCCTCTTTTAAAACAACATGAAGTTATTACTCCTAGGCGTGGGGTACAATTGAGAAACATGAAATTTGACTAAGTATAAACTCAACTCATGAAGAAAACCAAACCCAAAGCCAAACTGAAACTGATGGATAACAAGATGACTTGAGTTGAACTACTGATGATGCCACTGCCAAAAATAGTAAGTTTACCTCAAAACCAACAGAAAGCAGAACTGAGCTGGAAGCAAGACTTAATGAAAGTAGAAACCCTAAATTCGCACATCTGAGTAGCCTATGGATTTCCGGAAATAGGTTAAAACCAAACGAAGAGCGTATGGCCAAAATGGGGACATTACAAATATACATTATAGTGCATACACAATGCTTTGCTAAAATATAAACTGCTATATTCTGAGATGCAAATATGTTAACGGTTGCTGATGTCTGTTGAGTGCAGATAATTATGTTGGATCTGCTCCAATTGCCTTGTTGTCCGATCTGTTCTTAACACTCATAAGCTATTGTTAGTGTAAATCAAATGAATAAGAATCTATTATCCCTCTCCATATTAAAGAACCATTGTACCTTTAAGGCTCAATAATTGCTGCAGGCATCATTTTTGCATGATCGTGTAAACTATATATATTTCTAATTTCAATACTTCATATGAACATATATATATATATATATATTCAGACTTACAGTTCTTAGGCAGATTATAATCAACAACTTCTCAGTTCTTATTTTCTGAAATCAGATTTCATGCACACTATTCCATTCGATTTGATCCTCTTCACCCTCCCTTCCAAGTCTGCTCTACATCTAATCATAATATTCAATGCAAAGCCTGCCTTTATTTTATTCTGATATCTTAATTAGTGCCTGACTGATTTGATCCTTCTTATTCCGATCAGATCCAAATTACTTCCTTCCATATCAAACTCCTTCATTTTTCCTCCATTTTAATGTTCCTTCATAATTCTTTAAAATCTGCATATACCTCTTCTAGATCTGCATATGTCTCTTTTAGATCTACATATTTCTCGTTTTGATCTGCCTGTGCATATCCCTATCTTCCACACTCACTGCCATTTATATCTTCTCATTTAGATGAGGAGACACATCCCCTTGCAAGGTGATATCCCTTTGAAAGGACACACCCCTTTGTTTTACAACTGATTGTTGTTGTTAATTAAACTGGGCGCTCAATTTTACTTATTAATTGCTGCACTTGATAATTATTACTGCTCCTTCTAAAACCATCGATCCCTTATTATCCTCCATACATCGATGTCTTTTTGTCTAACATGAATTGGCATTATCTCCCATCGACAATTTGCAGTTTATTCATATTTACCGCTCCATAATTAGGATAGCTGCAGTTATTGCCTATACTTATTTTATATTTATATGTATGTTATTTTATATTTTATATTTATATATAATATAGTGTATATTTATTTTTATATTATATATATATTTTAATATAGTATGATTGTAATAATAATAATATTTATATTGTTATTTATTTTATTTATTTATTTGCTTTTCAATGCTTGGGTTTTAGTGTTGCAATTTCGGGGGCATGACAATTATTAGTATTAGTCACTGTCATAGAAAATTAGTTTCAAAGTTAGTCTGGCAATTTTAGTATTTCTTGTTTTTGCTTTATTATTTCACAAGAGCACATATAATTTAATCTTTTAAAATTGCCATAAATTGCATGTGTGAATTCTTCTTATTCCTTTGCTCTTGCACAGGAGCACATTGATTATAATTTAATTTTCTAAAATTGCCAAGCAATCTTGTGCAGTTGCAATTTCAGCCTTTTGATAATCCATTTGCACTCATGGTATTGTCATTGACCCCCACTGCTGTAATTTTAAATTTCTGGCCCTTGAAGGTTACCAGTTTTGCATGCACAAAGTTATGAGTGCTGCTAGAAGAAATGAGGCCACCATAGTTCTACTCTTCACTTGGATTTTATGTGTCACATTGTGGTATTGGGTATTTTTCAAAGGAGCTGCAGGGGAGACAGTAGTCTTTAGTCTTCTTCATCCAGATGTGCTCCTCTACAGGTGTTGATTCCTTTTGATTCCAATAAATCACAGCATGCTCTTCCACCGCCATTTCAATCATGTGAAGCAAACCCTTGAATTTGTGTATCCTAGGCCCCACTTCTTCACACATGTAGTAAAGCCTTCTTGAATGCAAATCATCAAGGGCAGTAGAGTCTAATACTCTAGCTTTTGATGGACCAATATAATAACTAGAGAGGGTTTAGAGCTTTCATAATAGGCCTCCTCCTTTGCTATAGGGGGCTTGGAAACTGAATTAGTTATAAATCAATTGATATTTTCTCAATAAGCTGCTGCTTTTTGAAAGTTTGTAAGATACACCCTTAATTTGCCCTTTTTTTGTGTGTTTTCTGATGCGTTTGAAATGCATTTTGCAATTGTTTGTGATGGTTTGCAATGGAAAATAAAGTGCAGAAAATAAAATAACTTGCAGCAACTTAACAACTCGGAAAAATGACAATTTTCGGAATTACAAAGAGTAGATTTTTCCAGATTTGTATTCCGATCAGAAAATAGGTTTTTTCTCAATTACAATGATGACCCAGTTCATAAAATATCACATCATATCCAAATCCAACATACCTAGAAAAAGTTGGAGACTTCGACAAGGTGCTGTAGTTGCAACCAGCAAGCTGGAACCTCCAAAAATGGGATGCCACAACCAATAATGCTTTCATTGCTGATGAAACTGGAGTACAAGGTGATGAGAGCCCTAGGCGCCACCACTCCTTCCAATTTGCAGCCACAAAACCCAGCGACCAGCCCTAGAATCCTCACCTCCCACCTTGCAGCTGAACGACTTGCCTGGGAATGGTACGACCTGTTTAAAAAAGGAACTTTTCTGAGTTTAAGTATCTTCAATCTGCTGTTATTCAATGCTCAGAATGGCCCTATGAATCTGCACTGAAATACACTATTGAATCGAAAGCTTTCAATCCATAGTGAAGCCCCATTGTGATCCTTGATTGGAAATCACCAATAAATCTTCCAGATTGGATCTTTCACCAACGTAGAATATGTTTTCTGCAATGGTATGGGTCCTCACCTAAGTTATCGGTTTGGGTTTGGGGACGGGTGCGGGTAAACCTGGTACGTGGGTATGTGAAATTTTTTTTAGGGGTTTGGGTACATATGGGTATGTGTGTATATATATATATATATATGTATTATATATACAAAAAAATAAGAAAAATATACAGAATTGTAAAACTAAATCATTTCATAGTATGATACTTGATCATTGATCAATGCCAAATGCCAATTGATAGTTGAAAAATATTCAAATAAGCCATATCAATGATATCATATATGTCTATGTTCACGATTCCAATGGAAATCATCACAATTACTGAATTACAAAATGTAGTTTATGAAACATGATTCAATGTTCATTGTTCATCAATCATCAAAAGGATTATCAAAAAAATCATCATGACTTGGATTTTCAGCGGCTTCAACTTCAAGATCATCATCATTTGAACCCAAAGCAGTTCCAACACCATGTAGTATGTCATCATTATCATCCACATCATCCATAGTGGCTCTAGCAAGACCCTGAATGGTTGCATCCAAGTTAGCAGACTCGAGTGCTACATCCCAAAGCTTCGCTGCCCCCTGCTTGTATTGAGGATCCTTACGTGACATAAGACGCAAATTGGAATGAATATACACCAAGTCTTCAGCTCTTTTTGCGGCCAACCGGTTACACTTCACCGAGTGGATAAAGGAGTATGTACTCCAATTCCGTTCAGCGGCATAAGAGCTTGCAATTTGGAGAGAAAACCAACAAAATAAAAAATAAAAAATGCAAGATAAATTCAACGATGTTAAGTGTTAAATTCTACAATACAAGTGGTAAAAAAAAAAAAAATTGCTTGTGAGAGGATCTTGATTGCAAGAGGTTGGAGGTACATATAGTCTTGACCATGGAGGTACCACCATGTAATAGCATCCATTTTGTATTGGTCTTTGACAACAGAAGGGGTATGATTTTTCCTGAGATAAACAATCCAAATTCTTTCATAACACTTGTCTGCACTTCTGGATCACTGAAGATTCTACTAAATGCCCTCTTATAGCCATTAGCAACTTTAGAATCTCTATATGGCGGTATTCTCCTTGGGATAGAAAGTACTTCTGTGGTATAGTACCTCGGAGATAGGGCATATGCAAGGAGGTGCAATGGTGTTGTCATCTTGTTCCAATGATGAAGAACGATTGCTTCCACCTTTTTGTAAAAGGTGTCTTCAGGATCATTCTCTCTTTTGTATTTCTATTTTTATTTTCTCTGACATTGTGTCCATGCTATCATAGACATCCCCTAAGCATGGTTCATCTGTATTAGCAAACCGAAGCATACACATGATAGGTTCGGCGAACTCCAATACATATTTCACACGATCCCACCAATCGTCATCCAAGATCAATGCCTTGACCTTTTGGGCCCTCTTTGAATTTGATTGCTTCCATATACCCCATTGGTTGCTAATGACCATTTGACTGAATGCCTCTTTCACCTTTAGAAGTCGTCTCAGAATAATTGTGTGAGATGCAAACTGGGTCTCAGCAACCTAAGAACATGCTAATAGTAAGTTAATAACACATTTAAAATATGTAAATAACGCAAAAAAATATTTTATTCAATTATGTAAAACATGACAAATGAAATTAAATAAATTAAATTTACCTTCAACAATTCCAATCTTGAAAAATTTCTAAAAATTGCTTGACATATGGTGTTTTGTCACAAACATTTGGATCTCCTCGGCCTCCTGGTATATTTCTTTCACCCACTCTATTTGGTTGCCAATTGCTTGCATCACCAAATTGAGGGAGTGTATGGTGCACGGTGTCCAAAAGATGTGCTCATATCTAGCCTCTACCAAAGCACCTGCAGCCCTGCAAACTTTTGTATTGTCCGTAATTACTTGGACAACATTTTCATTACCCACCATCTCTATGGAGTCAATGAGAATCCTAGAAATGAACTCTGCATCTTTCACTTCCCCTTCATAGTTAACCGCCCTCAAAAACATTGCCCCCTTGGGGGACACTGCAATAACATTGATCAATGGACGGTTTTTGCAATCTTTCCATCCATTGGAAACAATAGATACACCTATTTCAATCCAAGAATCTCTAATTGGTTTCAGTTGGGCCTCTATAGATTTCTTCTCTTTTTGCAATAAGGTGGTACGCACCTTTTCATACCCAGGACTTGTGAAACCAAGAGATGCACTATTTATTGCTGACACCATGTCCCACCAATATGGTGATCTCACCAAGTTGAATGGAAGACCATTGGCATAGAGGCAATGTGCAATTTTTTCTTCAGAAATATCTCTTGCCTCCATTTTAAATGCCCTCTCCAATGGACCTCTCTTGCGGGTGGTGATTTGTGGTGCTTCATCTTCATCTTCCGTAGAGGGCATAGACAAGAAGGGATGTTTGGAGGCCCTAACTATTTGAGAGGGTAATGTCATTGTCTTTTTCTTTCCAGAACTATAACCACTTTGTTTTCCTTTTGCAATCAATTTGTTAGCATCTTCTTGTTCTTTTATAAATCTTGCTATTTGTACAGCAGGCAACCCCTTCTTATCCGGGCCCTCACACATATTATTCCTTTTACCACCAGGGCCCATAAAATGAAGTTTCACTCGGTAATAGGAGATATTATATTGTGCATTGCAAAAATTACACTTCCAAACAAACCCCCCACCTCCAGGAAGTTGTGAAATTCTTGTGGTATGTCTCCATAAAGGAGATCCTTTATTAATTTTGAATTTTGACTTCCCTTCCCACCCATTGAACTTTGACTACTGGCCATTGTTGCAATCTATTAAAAAAATGAAAAAAAACCATACTTGAAAAACTTCTTCACAAACTTGAAAAAATCCATCAAAAACTTGAAAAAATTCATCAAAAGACTAAAGAATAGGGTTTAAATGTATACCTTAAACACTTAAATCTCCTTTGTAGAAGCTATTTGGTACTCCACAATTGATCTCCTTCGAATACAATCACCTCCCTTCAAAATGCCAAGATGGAGAGAAAATATGGTGAGAGCAAAATGAGAGGTAAAAATGAAATGTTTGAGTGTTTAAAGGCCTCATATTGGGCCGTTTTAGGGTTAGGAGAAAACATAATAATAAAAAAAATGTATTTTATTAATGTTTTGGCCATTTTTTACATCCTGGGCCGTGGGTTCTCCCGGGTTCGTGTATTTTTCACCTGGGTTCATGTTGGGTGCGCGCCCAACATTTTGGGTCCGATCGGGTGAGCGGGTGTGTGCACCTGGGCGAACCCACAGTGCTGGGCGCGCACCCTATGCACACCCAACATGTACCCATAGGCGAACCCGAACTGGGTTCGAGCCCTGTGGGTACGAACCTTGCAACATAGGTCCTCACAAAGCTAGAGGATGAACAATTTCAACCAGCAAGATGTATTCTCAAACAATAATCCGCATACCAAATGAGCCTTTCAAAATCACTTTTATATCTCCCCCAAAAGGCCACACCCCCTTTACTTTTGCCTTATAATTTATTTTAAAAACACTTTATTCTTCCGAAGTGGCATCCAATTCCCAAAAGGGGCCCATTTATATAAATAAAACATTTGCACTTTAATATTGGCACCCATATAGTCACTTTATTAACGATACAGTTAAATCTTTTAATTTGACTTTATTAATTAATAGCTTATTGTTATTTAATTTAAATTCACTGGACTATAGCAAATGCCAAAATGATATTGAAAATAACATCCACCGACAATACTAAAAGTAACAGGATAGACAATTGGCTTTGTCGGTGCTTGAGACCGACTTACTAAAAATAGTATGGGAGAAATCACCAAAAACACTCCAAAAAAAGGCCTTACTCAACTCCCAACCAAACCATGTTGGATAAATTGTCACCAAAGTCCCCTAACCATAATAACGTTAGCCTACGGGAACTATTGAATAGGCAAACTTTGCCACACTGTTGAATAGGTTAGGAAGGGGACATTACAAAGTTGCCTGCATTTTCCCTTTTTATGGATCAAGCTAGTGCATTTAGTGTTATTCATCCTCATGACATTGTTGTCCATCTAGTTTATCATCTATGGTCTCCTCTAATTTTCTCATGGAAGCAGAGATGACTTCCTTCACAGAGGGTCCCATTTATAATTTCTTTTTTTTCCCATCTCAAGGTCAATAATTTGGCTAATACCACTTTTATGAACAGAATATGAAAGTAGTAATAAACATTATTATCTGGGGTTTTTTGCTGTTTCTTGAGAGGGAAAATATTTTGGGAAAGGGGAATAAATCTACTTTAAATAAATATATGTAGATACGTTTTTGATGTTTTTGGTTTCAAGTGAACTAATTATCCAAATTAATTAATAACTATTAATTAATTAAACAAACTAAATAGAGTGTTTTGACCACAGCAGCAAAAATCTTTTGGGGAAAAAATCGGTAAACCAAAAGTATAAGATTTTTTGAAAAAATAAAGAAAAATTGGATTTGAAAAAAATGTGAAAATTGTAGAAAAAGAGACAAAAACTACTTTATGTTTTGTATATATCATTTATCAAAGTTTAATTTTTTGTTATGATTGATCTTTATTTGACCCTTGAATAATTTTGATGGGTTGGATCATTTACTTGTGATAGTTTTACCAAATGATAACTTTTAATTTAGATATACACTCCCTCATAATATTATAATCTAACATACAATGTTTTTTTTTTATATATAGAATAAATTATATTTATCTATATACTATTATTTTCCTTTGATTAAGTATATCAATTGCTTTAATTTAGTTAAAATATTAATTTTAGAAAATAAAAAATATTCAAAAATTAAATAATTAAAATCACACTACAAACTAAAGAGTTTCAAATGTTTTGTAATGAAGGTAAAATTATGATTTATACTATAAGTTAGATGTCCATCCTTTGTTTCCTTAAAAATAATTATAATTTAAAAAGGAATGCAAGAGCATGTAGATATTTGATTTCAAAATAGTTTAATTTTTTAAATAGTGATTTTATTTCTTCATCAGTTGTCTTGATGGCTGAATTCTCTTGATGAGTTGCAGAAACCTCTAGGATATTGCTTTAGGAGAAACTTCGTGCAAACCCCCAGCCGTTGGAGCTTGGGGACTGTTGTGCAGAAGCATTGTTTGGTTTTTGTAGTTACTTTTGTAGGAGCTTGTGAAGATGCCAACTCGTTTTGAGCATTTGATGGGATGACACAATGATGTGATTCTGCCCCAACCCACCAAGTGGGCTTACCATGATCTTGCAATTTTTGACATTGTGGGGTAGTATGGTTAGTTGAAAAACATTTCTTGCACTTGAAAGCGATTTTTTCATAATCTATGGGTTGTTTTCAATCTCTATTTCTCACCTTCAAAGAAATTTCAGTAGGAAGGTGAAGGCCTTTGGAAAGGTCCATTTCTACACATATCTGTGCACAGGTTGTACTTTCATATTTAATTGTTTCTTCTGATGAACAATGATACTTACCTATGCCATTACCAATGGCTTGTAAGCTCTCTAGCTCCCAAAATTGCAAAGGGAGGTAAGGTAAACATACTTTAAGAAGCGAAGATATGGCTTTAGTTCACTGAATGAAGGACGGGAACCATGGTTTCATGCATAGAAAATCACCATTGAAGAAAAGGACCGCTTTTGAGCACCAACTTTTTGTCATCAAGAGAATCAAATTCAAGGATTAAAAATCTTTGGGCACATGGAAAGATACTGATTTCTTCCTCCATATCTTCTTTCTAGACTTCCATGATCCAAGAGTGGAGTGCTCATAGATTTGGCCATGCCTTCGTGAATCTACAAATGAGGGCATGACGTTGTAAAAACTCCTCCTGATCCCTAATTAGCTCATCCATACAAATATTTGGGACATATGTCATGCGTTGGATAGGGAGAGGACTACCTAAGTTTTTGATCTCACTAGGCGAAGGTAGGTCTAAGGAAAAAACTGCCGGTTGTGATTTGGGCAAGCAAGCAAAAGAATTTTTGCTGCCACACTTTAGAGTGCCTTTAGACAACACATCCTTGAAGCTATCCGAACCTCTTGCAATCTGCCGTTCGCCATGTTCCGCAGATCATAGCTCGAGCAAGTTAGAGTTGCGGACTCGGGGTAAATTCCTTGAGGTGCCCCCAACAGACCCCATCGATGGGTTGCACGGGAGAGACCATGTGTTAAGAAAACCATGGGCATCATTGCCAGAAGAAACCCTCATCGCAACCTTCATTCATAGGTCAGAAGAATTTGGAGGGCACAGGTAAGGGTTTGCAGAGAGTGCAAAAGGTATTAGGAGTGAAAAAGCAAAGCTTTTTCTTGATAATAATATTGAATAATTCATTGTATTTAATTTTACATGCAATTTTAATAGAATGTTATTTCCATGTTTTAAGTTGAATATGTAGTTTTAATTTATTTTACTATACAAAAGTAATTAGCATTAGTTTTTATATTTTATAGTTGGTAAACTTTAAACAAGATTGAAAATTGAAACTATTAGTTTTCAATATCAAGTGTGCCATTGGTTCATGTTTACGAGTAATGTTGTCTCGCTTTGAACTAGTGCATCTATTGCCTAACATAGCTGCAGCAGTGGCGTTTATGACATTGTCTCAATAAATTGCCAAAGGGTAATAAGCAATCATCTTGATAATAAATCTGAGGAATGAGAAATCTTCCTTGGATAACTAATGTTAGTCTCAAAAAATTGCATATAAAATTTAAAAGCTTTAGTCTATTTTACATTAGTTATCTTAGGAAAATTCAAGAAAACTTAAAGGAAATACGTTTGACAGTTTATGTTGAAGTTGGGAAAAATCAACTCCATAGCTCCCAAGGATCACTTGCAATCAAACTCCTGTCACAGAAAGAGAGAATAGTAAAGCTATGGATGCCAAGAGCTATTGATCCAAAAAAACATGAATCATTATGAATGTGCATCTTAGTGATTATACAATAGAGAATCCTTATAAAAGGATAATCAACCTAGAAACCCTAGTTGAGGATAAAACAAGATCATGACATGTGTCCTCATCCTATGACATGAGACATAAAAAAAACATGAGCTAAGTAAGTTTAAGTAATTAGAGGAAAAATAATGTAATAATTAAATAAATAATTAATTAGGAAATACCTTTTACTCTAACACCCCCGTTTAAGTGAAACTTAGGGAGAAGCTCAAAACTTCTAAAAATGAATGCATGATGGGTCCTGACAAACAAAGCCTAATAAGGTACAGATGTACAAAGAAAAGATCTCTCAAAACTGGAGAAAAGGAGAAAAACCTAGTGGGAGAAAACTCCTCTCCAAAAGAGAGAAAGGTGAATGAAGGACTAAAGAAGCCTCCAAAACAAAGTGAAGGACAGAAGAAGCTTCCAAGCAAGAGTGAAGGATTGAGAAGCCTCCAACCAAGATTGTCCCAAAAGAGTAGGAACAAAGGATGAACATGAGGAACACCATTGAAGCATGAAGAAGTTGCAAACATTGTCAAAGAAAGATTGCTATAGTGCTGAAAGAAGAACCTCCTTTGAAATAGATGATTAGGATCAAGAAGACAAGAATTTGCATGAGTGCCCCCAATGACATTACTCAAATCGGATGGCAAACAAAGGCAAAACATTTGGAACTCGAAGATATAGATGGCACATGTACCAAAAGCCTGAAGAACTGATCAAATGAAAATAGGTCGCCTCCAAAAAAGGAATGCAAGAGTGTCCATATGGTAAATGCTCCATCTCACCGAAATGCATGGGTAACCAGCCATTGATGTATGTTGCATCCGCCTAGTACATAGGAACAAATACTAGATACATAGCTCACTCCAACACGAAACAAAGGAAGCATTGGCACCAACAGTAGAAACCCCCCAAAATATAGAAAAAGGAAGAGCCAAGACAGGTACACTGAAATTGTGTGAAACCAATAAGTGCATGTAGGAGAAACAACTTGTAAATAAAAGGGTGTGCAAACTAAGGCACACACGCATGGGGCAAGAATCGCCAGGATTCACTGCTGTCGTGGAAGGGATACTCATTTGACAAAGGTGTGATGGAAAACCGAAGACAAACATCAACCCCCCCATGGCACTTTATATCATAGTTCGAGTACAAAACACACAACAGGATGTGCAAAATCCCCAAAAAGTATACACCAGAATGACACTTTATCTCAGTGTGTTTACATAAGATAAATGCTTACAATGGAACCTCACAATGTCCAAAAAAGGACCACATGCTGAAAATACAATTCTCTGATAGAAAATAAGGAAACTGGTAGAACACCATGATGAAGTACATGAAAAATCATGCACTTTAAAAAAAGACGACACCCAAAAAGGAGTCTGGATGCTGAAGATATGGCCCGTCAAAGTCTCCAAAACAAGAACTGCACAACAACAACATTGAGAAAACTTAATTTTGGAAAAAATTCATAAGCCAAAATTGGAAACCACTTGCACCACTACGAAGAGTATGAAATTCTACCTCGTTTTAAAAAAAATGCATTGGAAAAGACCACTGTATGGCCAAGATATGGCCTTTGGAAGATGGGGTGCAAAAATGAAAAACCCAACGGAGAGGGGTTGGTTTGGGGCTGGTCTAGGCTAAAAAAAGCTCCTCAACCAAATTTAGCAAGAAACACCTCCAAATGTGGAGGTTTTCCAAATGTAGAGTCTAAAAAACTCCTCCAAGTATAGTTGCATGTGGATTTATTGGAAAAAAATGCAAAAAAAAGCATTTATTTGACTGTTTTATTTTAAAGTTAAAAAATAGTGAAAAAAACTATTATATTTTTTTCAAAGAAAAAAATATATAAAAAAACTTTTATAAAAAAAAATCATATTAATTTTTTTTAAAATAAGCCGGCGGGGCTGTCGCCCCTGGGCGGAGCTTGAGGGGGGTCTGCCACTCTGCCAAAATGGCAGGGGGCAGTATCCTCCCCACAACAAAACCAAAAAAATTTTAATGTATTTTTTTTGAATAAAAAACTTTGCATACCTTGAAAATGGGATTGAAATATATATTTTTTTTATTTGATTTTTTGTTTTTATGTATTTGAAATTTTTTACCTTGACTTGTGTGTTGGGGAGGTCGTACGACCTCTCTGACAATTTTTTTTTTGCCTTAGATGCTCCTGACACCAAAATAGGTTGAATTTTATATCAAAATTCGTCGAATCAGCCTCCTAAATGCAACCATGAGATTCTTTTTCGGCTCAAAATACTCCGAAATTGCAGCTACCCTTTGGATTTGGAAAAAACAACTACTTCAAACCCTTGCAGATCTGACCTTAGGAGTCCAAATCAGGCCAAACAAAAGGAAAATCTGACTTTCTCGATAGCTCTGAATCCAATGGAGAACTCTGTTTTGGACTAGGATGCACCGAATGATAGCTCAAGGCACAAAATCTCTCAAAAAAAGGAGAGGGGATTACAAGTCCGGATCTTTGATACTATGTTGAAGTTGGGAAAATCAACTCCACAACTCCCAAGGATCACCTGCAATCAAACACCTGTCACAGAAAGAGAGAATAGCAAAGCTATGGAGGCCAAGAGTTATTGATCCAAGAAAGCATGAATTGTTATGAATGTGCATCTTAATGATTATACAATAGAGAATCCTTATAAAAGGATAATCAACCTAGAAACCCTAGGTGAGGATAAAACAAGATCATGACATGTGTCCTCATCCTATGACATGAGACATAAAAAGAACATGACCTAAGTAAGCTTAAGTAATTAGAGGAAAATGAACCTAATAATTAAATAAATAATTTAGGAAATTCCTTTTACTCAATCAGTTTAGTCTATCATCTATGTTGAAATTTTAAGGAAGACACGGTTTAATTACATGTACCATTCAATAAGTAAACCTTAGTCAAAGTGACTAAGTGATTGTTGACATTTCATGCCACCCTTTGATGACCCATCATTAATAACCTATCTGAGAAATCCTACAAGGGCCATCTTGCATGAATTTCCCTTGGAAGTTCTAATTGGCTAAGTCTTGAAGTTTCGGACTTTTGGGCTATCACTTGCTTGCTTCCTCGCATGCCTTCTTTGTTGCTCCCGCTCCTTCTTCTTTTCCTTCCATTTTCTGATAAGTGTTTCGGGTTTTGGCCATCAGCCTTACCCTTTAGCCCTTACCACTTCCCTTTGGTAAGCCTTAAGCCTTACCCCCAATCACCGAAGTCCCAAGGATGATTTTCAAGATTTGTCTAAGTCTTGACTTGTCGAACTTCAGTGGTCGGGCTTCCATCTTATCGCTTTCCACCTTTCAGTTATGGTAAGCAATAAGCCTACCATCCGACCTCCAAAGCCTAATCAAAGGCATTTCAAGATTTGTCCAAGTCTTGGTTTGTTGGACTTCGGGGTTCGGTCTTCCCTCTTACCACTTTCCATCTTTTCAAGCAAGGTGTAAGCCTTCCTCCCGATCTCTGACCTTGAAATCTCATTTTTGTCTTTTGGACATTGAACTTTCATTTTTCGCCTTTCTTCCTTTTCACTTTCATTCCTTTGAAAATTTGGCTAAGTCTTGAGGTCGTTGGTCTTTTGGTTAGTACTCAAAACTTTGTTAGTCGCCGCCTAGGTTTTCATAACCTTTCCTACTCTCGATGTATCACACAAGGTTCATCTTTGCGAAGTTCTAAGGTGTGTCGGTGTCTAAGTGTTGTCTTAACCTTCGAAAGCCTTCTCTAAGTAATTTTGAGTCATTTCAGAGTTTTGCTCAAGTTAGGAAACTTGTGTCGATCTCCAACAAAGTCTAAACTTTCTCTTCCTCCACTCGTTGATGATAAAAGCGATAAAGTTAAAGGGTTTTCGGTGTTTCATATTGGTTTCAAAACCTCCGTCTGTTGCCGACAAGGTTATTAAAACTTTTCTTTTTGCTGATCAACCCATTCATTACCTAGGTGATGGCACTGAATAGAGCTTATATTTTTGACTGGCTATCGGCAATTGAAGGTCACTTAAGTTATGAATTAAGCCTTTGAAGTCATCGTGGTGACTGGCCCCTCGACCTAGGCCATTATCGGTTCCTTGGAGTATCAAAGACTTTATTATTTCCTTAAGTCTGGTGACAAATATTTGCCCACAAAGATCAACGGTTGAGATTGGTGGTTAACGTTCGGGCGGCTCCCGTGCGCCTGCACTGCTTAGAGGGTGATGTCATTTGTTGCTTGCAGGAATGTGGGAGGATGACACATGTTCGTGAAAGCGATATGCAATGGTGGGTCCTCGGCTTTGTCTTGCTGGAGTGCAGTATAATGATAGGCGTCCTCAAAGACAGATGACAATAAATGATTGCATCGCCAAGGTTCTTTGCATCGCAGATGTTATTTGGCAAGGCGCTAAGTAAAGTGTGACAGGTATAAGGCATGTGATAGGGATCAATGACACACATTTAAAAGGATTCTAATTTGACGGCCATGTTTTAAACTTTTATTGGGGCTGTGATCTTAGGTGTCCTTCCACAATCTAATAGCCTAAATTCAAACTCCAACAGCTAAGCACGCTGTGTTTGCAGGAGGATTTGGAGTAAATGGCACAACTGCATTTTCAACAACCATATCAAATCCGAATGGCTCCGGATCATATTTTTGCGCTTCTCCTACACTGTATTGATGGCTATGGTGGTGCAGGCATTCTTTGACTTTTGCAAGTGGATTGTGTGGGGCCCATACTCATTTATTATTGCCATTTTGTCCCTTCTGATGGATCCCTCCCCATATCCCTAATTTTATGGGGGGATTTGGATGCACTTTCAAGCAAATATTTATGGCAAGGGCATGGCGTGAAGGTCTTGGTTTCTTCAGGCTCTCTTTCTGGCATGGTTTTCATGAGCAAATCTTTCCTTGATTACATCTCCTTGATTGCTAACCCTATTAGGGTTAGGGTTTGGGTGTATTCATCCAAGTTATGTTTGATCTATAAAAGCAACACTTGTATTCTTTTTAGGGGTTCTTTTGGGCTCCTCTTGCAGTTTTCTTTTGTAGACATTGTATTCTACATTCTGCCATTGTAAAATTTGGCTTCATGCCTTATATTAATAAAATTTAGCTATCATCACAACTATTTCTTGCATGTTTGAGTAAGTTTCTTTACCTTCATGTTTGAATATGTGTCTTAGTAGGTTTGTTATTGTATTGAGCAATCTGAAGCAAAGAAGAAACAAATTCTATCTTGGTGTATCACCTTCATTCCATTTCATTCCATTTCATGTCATCCTTCTACCCCTTTTCCTTGTGAGCTGTTAGAATAATGTAGTGATAGGTTTTCATGTGCTGGGTTAGAAAAACACATTTGTAGTTAGATTGGAAGAAGAAGCCAACCTCCTCCAAAAACTCAACCTCATTCCGCAAGGTCCCACACCTTGAGGTTGTTTCCATTGTGTCATTAGAACATTGAGCTCCTTGCTTAGTAGGGTGTAGTTTTATGTGACAACAGTAATCAATTAAGAATAATATTATAATTTATTAGTAAACAAGTCTTAGTCAATATGATTAGGTACTTAATAATTTATGATTCCTATTGTGGGTAGCAATCATAGAAGAATTGTTTGGGGAAAAAGGGCCCTAGAAAGGGTTGTGTACCCACGTTCAACAATTCACATTAAACTTAGATTAGAAAATAGAACATATATATTACGCATTGATTATGTTTGGAAGTGGGTATGTAGACAGTCAAAGTAACAAATAAGGTTTCTAGCACGTAGATTTTTGGGGTGAATTTGGGAAATTTTTCCAAAGTATTGGATATGTCAACCTACACCTAACATTTAAGTAACCTAAGTATCTATAAATACAATACTCAAGTAAACACTTATTGAAAAATAATTAAAAGATATAAACAAATTCATTGTATACTCAAAAGAGTCTCAGATGGATTTTCTTGACTCATCGAGGCTTTAGGTTGAATTCCAAGGCAGGACTCAAGTTTTTTTATTTTAGATACTTCTGAAGATGGCGACCTAGGTGCACTGCCATCTGGGAAATGTAGTCTTCGGTGACTCAGGACTCTAGCTAGAGCATTTGCTATTCTGTTTCGATAGATGCCTGTCCCATTTAGACGAATGTCTATCCTGTTTAGATGGATGCCTATCCTATATCGATGGATGATTACCTAAGTATACAACTGAATGAACACATAAAATTTTAAGAAATGATCAAAGTCATAACAAAAAAAAGGGTGAATTTTTTTATTATAACTTGAGGGTTGTTATAATCATGTTTAAGCAGCAATAATGACTGAAAAGTTCAACCCAACTTATTTTGGTCAGTTGCAGTGTTAGGGTTTGCTGATCATCACATGTTTGCTGCTGCCTATGGTTTCTCCATTTTTTTCAATGATAGTTTCAGCCATCTGAAGGAGTGCTAAATAACAGATTTTAAACTTTCTTGTTTTTTGCAGTTGATCATAGTTTTGTGAACATATTTTTCAGGCTTTGTGAAGGGTTTTTGTAACATATTAAAAAAATCCCAATTAAGTGCTAGAGTTTGGAAGTATTTGATGCTGATTTATTGATAAAATAGAGGGTTTTGAAAGGCAGCTTTAAAGAGAGAAAATCAGTAATTTTCCACAACAGTTCTTCAAGCCTTTTTCATCACATCTGTATCCTTGTTGCCTGACTTCACTAGTTAGCTGATCTGAATAAGGTTTAAGTGTCTGTCAAGGTTGCAGTACGGAAAATGTTTCAGAATCATGGAGGCCATTTAATATGTCAGTCTGCTATTTTTAGCAATGGTTAATTTTGGCATAATATTTCCGGACAATGAATGAGGCCCTGTTTTTAGGTGACATTAGATGATGATATTGATGATGTAGAAAATCAATTTGATGATTAAAAGTGTTGAACTTGATATTATTATTTTAATATTGAACTTGAAGTTTGAATGATGAATATTTATCATGCATGTTTTAAATGACATTCAAGTTTATGGTGGTTTTGTTGTTTATAACTTTATATAATGCTATGTGATATTCTAATCTCAATTCATGCTTCTAGGCTGCATATATATATATATATGATTTACATGTGTTTTGTATGGATGAACCCAAAATGAACACAACCCCAATTCTTTTTTAGCCGAATCCACAAACCGGATCCACGAACCTGAACCAGGATCAGTACCAGAACTGCCAACATAGTTGTTTAGAATAGATATGTTTTAAAGTAGCATTGTTTCTGCTTTTTCTTAGCTTTTAGGGGTTCCTTTAAAACTTTAATCTTTGGAGATATTTAATTATTATTTTCAAATCCCTAAAAGCATATTTATTTTAACTTATAAATAAGTGCCTTGGGAACAAAATATCCCAAACGGTAGTTGAAATGAGGCTTATGCTGCATAAATTATCATTCGCATATTTGATCTGAGTCTTTATGTGTGTGTTTCTGTAAGATTTTATTAAGTGCATTGTACTGAAGAGCAGTGTTGAGCTTTGTATCAACACTGCCTTTCATCTCAATAACTTGGTGTGCTTCTAAGAGTTTGTCTTTGTGACAATCACCATGAGGTTGAATTCACCCTATGGGTTTGAACCTCATGGTGATTCTCAGAAATTTAACCAGGCCTGGCCAATGAGAGGGGAAGGTTTGGAATCCAATACACTTATCTCAATGTCTTATCCAATTGTCAATACCCGACTTTCCTTTTCACTCCCTCTAGACTGTTGAAGAAAAATAATTTTCTTGATGTGAGTGAACTTGGCATCACTGCAAATCCAATGAGAAAATGCTGGATTTCTTGACATGTAGTGAGTGAAGCCTCTGCATTCTTTTGGAATTAGTACCTGAATCACCTTGGCATTTTGTTTCTTTCCGTATAATTGCATGTAGCATATTGTAGGCAGTTTAAAACTTTTAATTCGTCTATCCTAAGCTGGAATATTATAGAAGTTCAATGCAGGAATTTATAATAGATACAATAATTATGGAATATGGACATAATTCTCTTATTAGGACTTGAGCCTACATTATCCCAAGTTTTTGGTATATGAGAATGTGAGGGGATGCAAATGGTTATTGGTGATGTGTGGAGATCCCCATATTCAGTGGATTGCATGGGATTTTGGAATCCTGGACATAGAGGAGTATCATATCAAAAATGTATTGAAGAAAAAAATTAATGACTAATCATAATGCAAAAAAATGGCTTTTTTTAATGTTCACAAGGCTCTGGGGGTATTCTGAAAATTTTTGGACATGTTTTCAAAAGATTTAATTTCACTTTCAGGAAAAATAGGCTCTCAGGTTGGAAAATTAGGATGCCCAGGTAGAGTTTGGGGTTTGGGACTGGTTAGGGCCCAACCAAAATAAAAAACAGAAGGAAGAAAATCAGTTTTACAAATTTACTCACAACAAAAACATTTTTTTTTTTGTGCAATGTTGAATGTGATGTCCTTGATACCCTATGGTCAGTGTACCCTTCTCCAACATGCTGGGGGTAGTCATGGTGCAAGGGTTGTGTCTTCACATTCCCAGGGGTGACTACCCAGGCAGTCCTGCCTTAAGCTGCACTATTTTCTCTCATTTTTAAACTATAGATAATAGTCAGTGCCCATTTTTAAAAATCATAGTTTGTCTACTCCTTTTTTCTAGCATGTTGACTTGGACCAATGGTTACTTTCCATTGATTGTTTTACCTGTCGTGTTTTTGCAGCATATACAGGAAAGGCTTGAGGGCTATTCCACCTTGCCTTAGAAAGAAAACTATCATAAGAGAGGTAACGCAAACCATTCTTTTGTTATTTTACAAATAAGGCAATGATAATTTGTGAGGTTTTGTTGGTATAGTGTGTACTGTTCCTTCATTCCTATTATTAATTCCTGTCAAGAAACATGTAAGTATTGTGAATGTAGCTATTTTTGATGAGGAATAAGACATTCTTATTGTTGATACCGTTCTCAGAATATCAGAGATAATTTGGCTGAAAGGAAAAGATTAGAGAACCGGTTGGAACCTTGGATACTTCGGGAACTAGAAGCGATCCTGGGAGACCAGGATCTAACTATCCTTGTTCACCTTGTAATCTCTCTTTTATTTGCCAACCTCGGAGAAAAAGCACAGAAACAGAACATGGACTTGATGTGTAGTGAAAATGAATTTATCTGTCAATTAGAGCCTTTTCTTGGGGACAAGGCATCTCTTTTCTGGCATGAGCTGAGGTACACATATGCACCTTTGTTTTTGGGAAGTAACAATCTGCTGAATAATGCAATAAGATGTGCTTTTGTAAAAATTGTGCATGGGGACATTTTGTGCTTGCTCTTTGATACTTTCATGTTGCAAAATCTAATGGGAAACACTATATAGATGCTTTGCAGAGTCTCCTTTTACAATTGGTGCATATGATTCGGTAGTAGAATATCAAAGACATCCTCATTGCATAAGTGGAGAGTGAAGATATGAGCACCTTATATTTGACTTGCAGCGATCAGGAGGAATAAACCTTTTTTCACACAAAAACAACTTGGTGAATTAACTGTACTTAAGTTGCCATTGTGCTTATTTTTGTGAGGCAGCTGTCACACGTCATCATGAGCACAGTTAATTGTAGTATGAACATAAAGTAAATAATGTAAAAAAATAAAATAACTTTGAAGTAAAAAAAGAAAAAACTCAACTAATATTTCTTGGCGTTTTTTAGATATATGTATTTAAGATATTTATACCAGTTATGAGCACAGTTAATTGTCTCTATGTAGTATGAACATATCTGAGTCCACTCTGAAATGTTTATGTACTTGGTTGTCTAATTGTTATTTCTACTTGGTTGTGGTACCTTTCTTCAATGCAAGAGTTTACCAAATATCAAAGGAGCTTCCTTTGTTTACTAAGCTTCTGTGGAATATTTTTTGATGAATCCACAGGGCCTGTCTATACGTGAAACAAGATCCACTGAACAACAGTGTAACTTGCATAGTAATTCTCTCGTTTACCTTCGCCCATCAATATGGTTATGTATTTGTCGACATATATGAATGTAGTCTGCATAAAAATTTCAAATTCACAAGAATATGCTGTTATTCTTACTGGAAGTTTTTGTTTGGAAAATCAATAGGTTTTATAGAACTCCCACAAAAAAAAGTGGCACAAAATACTGAAGACTGGCAATAAGGTGAAAAACAAAATTATATATGGCACTTCTGTTTTCCTCTAGCTATACTAGAAAAAACTCAAAACTGATATTTCTTGGCATTTTTTAGATAGTATTTAAGATATTTATACTAGTTATGAGCACAGTTAATTGTCTCTATGTAGTATGAACATATCTGAGTCCACTCTGAAATGTTAACGTACTTGATTGTCTAATTGTTATATCTAGGTTGTGGTACCTTTCTTCAATGCAAGAGTTTACCAAATATCAAAGGAGCTTCCTTTGTTTATTAAGCTTCTCTGGAATATTTTTTGATGAATCCACAGGGCCTGTCTATACGTGAAACAAGATCCACTGAACAACAGTGTAATTTGCATAGTATTTCTCTCGTTTACCATTGCCAATCAGTATGGTTATGTATTTGCCAACATATATGAATGTAGTCTGCATATAAATTTCAAATTCACAAGAATATGCTGTTATTCTTACTGGAATTTTTTGTTTGGAAAATCAATAGGTTTTATAGAACCCCCACAAAAAAAAGTGGCACAAAACACTCAAGACAGGCCATAAGGTGAAAACAAAATTATATATGGCACTTCTGTTTTCCTCTAGCTATGCTAGTCTTGTGAACTTTAAATTTAAGGCTTAGCTATAGTCACATCCAATGTGACAAGAAATACTATCCAATCACCGTACATATAATGTTTGCTAAAAACTGCTCTTTAAAAACCGTGGCAAGGAGACCGAATTAGGTGTTACAAGGCTTAACCGAGCATAATCAAAATGACCCTTTGAGCCATATGGTTTTCCAAATCCTTGGATAGTGTCCACAGGAACCCTATCTGAATCTATATTCACCTTGCTTATTAATATAGCCTAATCGGACATCAGTTGATATAGCCCAATAGAAGTGATCTTAATCTTTGTCATTATAAAGGATTATGATGTTTTCTTCTTGGACTGCACTATGACAATATTAGGTGTATCTATGCGTTTGTCCCATCCCAAAGTTTCGTTGCCTATTTCCTAGGTTGGCTAACAAGTTAGTGGCATTACTACTTTCTATGAAAATATGTGAGGTCCTTACCTCTTCAAATCTTTGACACAGGTTGCTGGCTTCCTTCATTAGAGTGCCTCGAGACGCAAATTCATATCTTCCCATCTATTCAAATCTTTGACACAGGTTGCTGGCTTCCTTCATTAGAGTGCCTCGAGACGCCAATTCATATCTTCCCATCTATTCAAATCTTTGACAAGTGTGAGAGCTCCACCTCATTGTTGGCATAGGCCATGTCTAACTTACCATTTCCAAGGAAAACTCCAGCTCTAACTCCTGGATTACCTAAATATGCTCAATTTTTTTTTTTGACTACTCTTGGGTAGGGGGCTCCCATTTAATTTATTCCCTCCTTTTCTTCTTGGAGATTTCCTTTTTATTGGGCCTGTATATATTGATGCAAGAGTATGGCTTGTATATAGTTTGCAGATTTCAACTTTTAATTCTCTATTGCTCATTCAAAATTATTTTAAAATTTTTATATCTTGCCTTTCTTTTTCTCCTCCTCCCATTATGGTATTTTTTCAATTTATTATCAATTTTTTATCTTTCTCCTTGGTTTGTGTGTCCAATCCCCTCTCAACCTTTCTTCCTTTTAAGCAAACTGGGTATGCAACAAACCATTATTCACCTCCTTATGCTCTCTATCATCCTGATGATAGATCACAGAGTGTGATCCGAAATGTTGATGAAAAAATTTCAAACACAATCAAAATCCAGAAACAACAAAATTGTAAGCATTACGGATTGTGGAAATCTCATAGCATTAATACACAAAAAAGTTGGTCATGGCAAGCTTTCATCCTAGTGAAACAAATGTATTGCTTTATGTAACCATCACAACTTTTTGCCTTGATCTTTTGTGGCAGTGGTCGTCTAAAAGCAAGTTGGCATTATATTTTTTTTTTTCAAGAAAATAATAGTGAAATATTAAATTTAGGAATAAAGTCTAATAAAGGTTTTCAGTTTTTTTAGACAGTTGGGGTCTACTCTTCTTACCTTTCCAAATTTAATAGTTTTGTTGTTGGCCATGTATTTTTTCTGTTTACTTGTTTATTCTTTTCTTCTAAGTTGTCAAATCGGGTACAGGTATGTGTACGGTATGTAAGTACGCCATTTTTTTTTTTTTTTTGGTGGGTGGGTACATTTGGGTACATCCGTACATAAAACATATAAAAATTATAGATATAGACATATTTGCAGCCTAAAAAGTAAAAACAAGAATTAAATTTAGAATAACACATATCATGCATATGCTAAACAAAACTTAGAACTACCATAAATATAACAAATTTGAAATGCAATTATACTAAATTAATTTGATATCAATTTTTCAAAACTTGAATGTTACGATAGGTATATAATTACATTGAATTCATTGTTCATTGGTTCAACATTTAAAACAAAATAATACAATTAATAGTAGACATCATATGGGTCATTAGGAAGATTAAGATCAACATCATCTTTGACATTAGATGATGTAGGTAAATTAGTAGAACTGCATGCAGCCTCACAATCACTTGCACTGGAAGCACACTGGGTATTCGACTCCACAGAAAGTAAAGATTGTGTGGCAGCTGAAAAATCCAAATCAGTTCGCTTTGGATCTACATCCTACAACCTCGTGCCTCTTTATACTCATTCTTTTTATGAGTAAGAAGGCGGAAATTGGAATGCACATAAACAAGTTCTTCCGCCTTATTTGATGCCAATCAGTTGCGTTTCACTGAGTGGATAAATGAGTATGTACTCCAATTTCGCTCAGCTAAAGAGGAACTAGCCACCTATTGAAACAAAGTGAGAAACTTATAATTATAAAATTGTAAATCAAACTTTAAATTTGAAGTTAACCATTTTATTATTTTTAAAATAGTAAACAATATAAATTTAGAGAGTGCAATAAAAACTAAGTAACTTACTTGCAATAAAACTTTGATTGCAAGAGTTTGGAGATGTGGTAATGTAAAGCCATTGAGATACCACCAAGAATGAGCATCCATCCTATACTTGTCACGTGAAGCAACAATACTTTGATTTTCGTCGGCTACAAAATCAACAAACTCAACTCTAACTAAATACTCCATTTCTTGATCGGGGAAGAGTCTACTAAGTGCTTTCCTACACTCCACACCAACTTCTAGATCTGAATATGGTTACACTCTTGATGGCAAAGCAAGAATCTCATCCCTATAAGATTTGGGAGTCAATGCAAATGCAAGAAGATGTAGTGGGGTGGTCATTTTGTTCCACTGCTCAACACAAATTGTTTGCACCTCTTAGAAGAAAGTTTCTTTAGGATCTTGCTCTTTTTCATTGATGACAATTTTCATTTTCTTGATCATTGAGTCAATGCCATCATATACCTCTCCCAAACATGGCTTATCCATGTCAGTAAAACATATCATACTCATGATGGGCTCAGTAAAACTAAGAAGATATTCTGCTCGTTCCCACCAAGTGTCATTTAAGATCATCTATTTTATATTTGTTGCCCTTTCAATATTGGACTGCTATAGCGACCAACTTTGACTGATAACCATGCTAGAAAGTGCCTCCCGCACCTTCACAAGTCGCCTCAAGACGATTGCGTTCAATGCAAATCTAGTTTCGGCAACCTATTCAAATATTTAAATTTAAAATTAAAATATAAAGAAGACATGCTTGAGTTTAAAAAATAAATTAGTAATTACTAAAGTGAAATGTAAAATTTAAAAGTTGAAGTGTTTCAATTAACTTCAACAACTCCAATGTTGAAAATGATCTAAAAATGGCCTGTGACATTTGATGGTTTGTGATGAACATTTGGATCTCTTTAGCCTCAGCATACATTTGTTTGATCCAATTTATTTTCGCACCCAACTTTTGTAGCATGAGGTTGAGAGAGTGAACAACACAAGGTGTCCAAAATATGTGCTCAAACAGAGTCTTAATCAACATATCTGCAACTCTATAATTCTTTGCGTTGTCTGTTATTACTTGGACAACATTTTCAAGACCCACATTCTTAATGCACTGTATAAGGATGTTAGCAATAAACTATGCATCCTTCACAATCCACAGCTTTCAAAAACATTGCCCCTTTAGGGCACACTGCAATCACATTGATTAATGTCCAATTTTTGGCATCCTGCCATCAGAAACAATTGACACCCCTATTTTTTTTCCATGAATTTCTAATGGGAGCCAATGCATTGTTTATGCCTTTTACCGCCTTTGCTAGTAAGGTGGTACACACCTTCACATAACCTGGACCTGTGTACCTTTGTGGACACTCGCCTTTTTCAACATATCCTGCCAATATGGTGATCTTACAACATTAAATGCCAAACCGTTTGCATATAGACATCTTGCAACAACTTGATCTGCAAGCTCTCTAGCTTCAAGTTTAAATGCTCTTTCTAATGGCCCCTTGCTTCTCTTCACACCAATAGGTTCTTCAATTCTATCCAAAAATGGGTGGCTCTCTACTACAACATTAAGGTGGTCACTATGTGATGGAGAAGGAGGAGGCCTCTTTGATCCCCTTCCACTTCCTCTTTCTCTCAACAAAGGATAGTTTGTGGCACGACCAAGTCTTGCATTTGCTTCCTCTTGCGCTCTAATATATGCTAGGTGATCCCACAATAGTGGTTTACAATTTTTGGCCAAACTAGACACTGAAATTATTATTTTTAACTAAATCTTTACATTCGAGCACCTATAGCGGCTAAACCATGAATAATTTGAAGATGATGCAAACTAAAGTCTCATTACATTTTGTCTGTAGATTCTAAAAATATTTTTTTCAAAATTTTTGGAATCAAATTGCACTTCTTTTTCCATCTTCCACGAAAACTGGTTTTTTTTTCTAGAAAACAACATTTTTAAAAAGTGACGCACACCGTATAAAACATAACTTTTTTTCCATGAAGGATAAAATTCTAATTCTTTCGAATTTAGATTCATAACTCTGATATCTAGTGCTTCCACTTGGTTAGATAGTTTTTTATTGAATATTTTTTCTTTAATCAAGTTTCAAAGTCAAACCAATTACAATTCAGATATAGCGCGACCGTATAAAGTGTAACTATTTTTTTATATATCGAAATTCAATTCTTTTTTTTTTTGTTGGATCAAGGACTTCAATATCTGGTGCACTCATATTTTTCAATTCTTTTTTTGATAATGCTATTTTTCCACATGTGCAGAACATAGACCTTCATTTTTGATGAAAAACCTATGTTTAATACATAATAAAACCAAAACATATTAAAATTATATTTGTTGGATAGCTCGTTCTGAGGACTACCTAATTCCAGTTGGGTTTGTGAAAATTCCTCAATTTTCATCCTCAACCCGAGCTCTGAAGTGCCAAAATTTAGGTTTTTTTTGTGTCTTGGGGATGAGGCATAAGGGGGTTGGTACCCCTAGGGTTCATGAACCCAAGGTTCGGTCGAACCATGGTTCGGCTGAACCATTGGCGAACCCATTCAAAGGGGTTGTCGATTTACATGCTTTTTTTTGTTTTTTTTTGGCGGGCAAAGTTTAAAGGGGTTCGGTCGAACCAACAGGTTCGTACGAACCCCCAAAAACACTTTTTTTGCCTTGGGGTCATTTTTTGTGAGTTTTCATTCCTCACTTGAATTGTAAACCACTATTGTGGCTTCACCCTGCTGCTACTTTTTGAGGATGTAACACTTTATCATTTTCTCCTGGACATACTGCAATTCCTTGTCCATAAATGGCACATAAATGGGCTTTCACACAACTGTATGAGCTAGTGTATTGAACTTCACAATGATTGCATATCCAAACAAATGTTCCTCCCCCTTTAACTTGTTGTATCATGTGCGCATATTTCCATAAAGGTGAATTTGGGTCGGTTTTAAAGGTGGGTCGAACAATAGAACTAGTACCGGTTGCCATTATGCTGCTACAAGTTCAAAAACAATTAATCAATTATTAAACAATAAATGCTAAATATTTAAATAAATAAAATTAATAAATTGATTACCATATTCGAAAAAAATAAAATTATTTAAATTAACATTTAATATATTATTCATTAAATTATTAATTTATTATTTAAAAAAATTAAAACTAAAATAAAAAATTGATATAGTTATATTTTACAATAAAATAATATATTATAGTCTATTATAATAATAAAATTAAAATTAAAATATAATATATTAATAATAAATAATTTAACATTTACTGTTAGTCTATTATTATATTATAAATTTATAACAAATTAGTAATTAATAAATTTTAAAATTGAAGTTTAAACCTTAAAATACATAATATTAAAAATTTAAAATAATAAATAATAAAATATTGCATATTTAAACATTAAAATACACAATATTAAAAATTTAAATCATAAAATATTAAACAATAATACTGTAATACATAATAACAAATTGTCAAATATTATAAATTAAAATTATCATTTATAAATTATAAATCATAATATACTAATAAATTTATAATATATATAAATGTTTTTGTTTAAACTTTGACAAATAATAAACATTTAAATTTAACAAAGAAAGAAAGAAAAAAGGGCGAATAAAACCCTACTTGGAAATTTCGTGGCTGCTTAGTCGTGACTCCTTGCCTGCAACACGTCGGATTTTGCCGCTGCTCTCTGTCGCCACTACCTGCAAACTCATCTACAATGGTCACCTAAACAAGTCTGGAATGGTCACCCAAATTTGTCTGAAATTGGCCGCAAAACTGCAAGCAAACAAGTCATCTTTTTTCATAGAGAAAAATAGAGGCAAAGTGAGAACGAAAATAAGACGTTTAGGGTTTTTGGCGTTTTCTTTTCATGTGGAAAGCAGAAAAAGGTTTCGAGTTCTACACCAAACACCTCGAACTCGTTGCAAAAACGTCACACCACTGAAAAACGATCGGATTCAAGAAGAAAAATGTTGAAACGTTTTAAGCTAGAAAATATGGAACCCTGACTGATTTCGTAGGGATTCCAGCACGTACCAAGATTAGAAACATCCCGTTGCGGAATCGGCAGGGCAAATGGCTGATTTCGGGAACTTAGCTTTTCTTCTATTTTTCCATTGATTTACTTGTGATCAAAAGAACATTAAGTATCATTGCGTTTGTAAAAGTATGTGGACTGTCATCTCTATTTTTTGTCTGGTGCTCTTGATGGAATTATAATTATATATGTTTGTAGATAGAGGATATAATTGGATGGGTCGAAGAGAGGTTAGTCTTCGATACAACAATATGAACTCATCCTCAAGAGACATTGCAATTTGTCATCATGGAAACTCAACTTAATGTGCATGTTCACTTCCACAAAGAATACCTTTAAAGTAGTTACTGGCTATTTATTCTTTTTATGTAAGCTATTGAAAATATATATCAAAATCTAAAACTCATGGTTGGAGGTTTATGGTGCCAATATAAAAGGGTTATTTTTGAGCAAGTTATTGCATTTGCTTGTTCGATTAATTGTAGGAAAATATGGGAAATTTGGATATTAAATCCAAACATGTCAATATCTTTAAAATAATTGATAGGCGACAACATAACATAGAGTCACCCTCCATGGAGCAAGTCATCCACTACAACTCATTCATAGTGATTTATGTGAACTGGGATATACTTCCATCTCAAGTGCCAAGTACCTTCTCACCTGTTCATTTACTCCATTTTGTTGAGGGGTATATGGAACTGTTCTTTGTACCTTAATACCATATTTTTCACAAAATGATTCAAATGCATAATTGCAATATTCACCCCCATTGTCTGTCCTTAGGCATTTAATTCTTTTTCCATTTTGGTTTTCAACTAATGTCTTAAACCTTTGAAATACCTCAAATACTTCACTTTTCCTTTCAAGAAAATAAATCCATACTCATCTATTATAATCATCAATAAAAGTGAGAAGGTACTTAGCACTTGAGATGGAAGGATATCCCACTTCATATAAATCACTATTAATGAGTTGTAGTGGATGACTTGCTCTCCATGCTCTTCCAGAATCAAAAGGATCTCGACGGTGTTTACCTAACACACATCCTTCACATACACCTTCAGATGCTGAAATCTTTGTTAATCCTCTAACCATATTCTTTCTAACCATGTCTTGTAATTTTCTATAATTTGTATGTCCAAGTCTAGCATGCCATAGTTTTGATGTATATAATCACTTTGAGCAACAAAAGCATGGGAGAGTGTATTCATCATCAACGAATCCAACAAATTTAAAGAGACTTTCTTTATGGTCAATTCTACCAATAGTAGTAACACTTTTGGGGTCTTTTCTATCTCTTACAATAACTTGATCAATAGTAACAAACTCATATCCAACTTGAGCAATTCTATATACTGAAATAAGATTCACCCCCAATCCTTCAACTAGAAAAACATTTTTCAAAGTTCCATTGTTACACTAACAGTTCCTGTTCCTAGAACTGATAGTTTCATTTTATTGCCAATAGTGATTTATTGATCTGAATTTTTTCCTTCATGAAAATCAATAAATAAAGATCTATCTCCAGTCATGTGAAAAGATGCTCTTGAATCTAAAATCCATTATTTATTAGAATCTGAAGAAAAGTATCCTCCTTTTACTCTAGATGTATTTTTAGGTTCAAAAGTTTCCTCTACACTTGATTTTACTTGCCTGGAGATGGCTTCAAAACTTTGTTCGTCTGTCTTTCCTTCCTTAAACTGTTCTTGCTTAGGCTTGAATTGTTGTCTTTCATTGTTCCTCTTATTTAAACAAATTTTTTCCATATGATTCTCACTTCCACAATACCTACAAATAATGGGTTTTCTTTCCAACTGCTTTTCTACACCTTCATTTCTAGAAAACTGGTTAGAACCATAATTATTTCAAAATTTATTATATCCTTTCCAATTCTTCTTTCCATCAACATATCTAGAAAATGATTTACCCTTAGTTTCATACACATGCGTCTTCTTAATATAACCTTCTTTAATAAGCCGAGCCTCTTGATCTAAAAGTGTTATTGCTATTGGTAGAATTGACCATAAAAAAGTCTCTTTAAATTTTTTGGATTCATTGATGATGAATACACACTCTCCCATGCTTTTGTTGCTCAAAGTGACTATATGTCAAAACTGTGGCATGCTAGACTTGGACATACAAATTATAGAAAATTATAACAACACATGGTTAGAAAGAATATGGTTAGAGGATTAACAAAGATTTCAATATCTGAAGGTGTATGTGAAGGATGTGTGTTAGGTAAACACCATCGAGATCCTTTTGATTCTGGAAGAGCACAAAGAGCAAGTCATCCACTACAACTCATTCATAGTGATTTATGTGAACCGAGATATCCTTCCATTTCAGGTGCAGGTACCTTCTCACTCGTTCATAGTGATTTATGTGAACTGGAATATCCTTCCATTTCTTGTGTGTTAGGCTCTATAGGGACATAGATAACCTTGTTCTCTAGCACCACCATCCTTTTCTATTATAGCCAAGTTGTTTCAAAAATTTGTAACCTCTTCTATAAAGATTTTGCATCTCTTTTGGATTTCTTGTGTGTTAGGCTCTATATGGACACAGATAACCTTGTTCTCTAGCACCATCATCCTTTTCCAATATAGCCAAGTTGTTTCAAAAGTTCGTAACCTCTTCCATAAAGCTTTTCCATCTCTTTTGGATTTGGCGGTTTCTCATGATCACACTCTTCATATGTGGATGTGTAATTGTTATTGTAGACATGAAAAATTAGCATCGTGCACTTAATTAATTCATATTCATTCAATCATCAAATAAATCAAATTCACATTCATCCGTTCATTAGGTAAATCAAATTCACTAAATTCAATCTCCTAAGTTCATCCATTTAAATTGAATAAATAAACTTTATTTAATTTAAGCCTATCATCATCCTTTTAATTAAATAAATTAAACTTTATTTAATTAAATCTGAAATCACCTTTCATCTCCCTTTGATTTAATTTAAATCCCTAAATCTAAGTCAAATGGGTCAAAATCATCTAATCATCATCTAAGTTAATCTAATCCTGATTAAACTAATCTAACCACCCATCACATCCTCTAGCTTTTCCCACTTGCACAAATAAATCAATTTATTGATTTATTAATTCATCATTTTCTTTCAACTTGACATAAAAGAGAATATTCTCCAAGTTTGAATCTCCCCTCAATTTGACATGTACATCCAACAAGGCATTTATGGGCTCTTACATGTCTTTTACATGTTTTTTGCAAAGGTCAAACTTAGCATTTAACTCTCAAATTCAAATTTGAATCTCCCCCTCTTTGGCACATTGACCAAAATGTGCTCATTCCTCAACCTATCACAAGTTGACAAGTGGCCTCTTCTCATTGATGGATCTTTAGTCCCACATCCTCCATGTTTGGCATTCTTCTATCATTCTATTCTATAAATAGAGATCATCTCCATTGATTTAATCCTCCACAACTTGATCCACAATCCTCATGCAAAGTTACTCTTTTTAATGGAGAGCTAATTTTGTCAACTCCACATATCATTATCTTGATCACCAACATATCATCAACATATCATGGAGCTTAGCAAAGGATTGGGAAAGGGGCTTCTTTCCATAGAAGCACCAATCCAATATGAGATAAAGTTTGATCATGTTTTTATATGCTTTATGTAGTTATTTTGAATCTTTTCATCTTATGTGCATATTTTAATACGATTGAGTATTTCATAGGAACACTACTTTGTTTGTTTGTTTTTTTTAGACTAACATTATGCTAATGTGTGATGAGGTTTAAAAGGTTTGCAGATTTATAGTGTTTACATGATGGCGCTAGAAGGAGGGCAGATCTTGCAAGAAAACATGTTTTGGATTGCAGGTGAAGGTGGACATTAAAACCAAACGTTGGAGTTGGGAAAAAAACAAAAGCAAGATCGAAGTTAAGGATTCGGGCATTGAAACTTGAAAGTCATAAAGCGTATTTAAATTCTTTGAGCTTCCGTTGCACACCTTAATTTTCTATTTTAGGCTAACTCACCTCTTTTGGGCTCTTAAAAGGAACATTTCAATTTTTGTGACAAAGGGAAAACTCACTAGTTTTACAATTTCGGATTAACAAATTGAACAATCAAATCTTCATATTTCCTTTGGTGCTTAAAATGAATCGAATCATTGCTTTGAAGGATAAAATGAATGTGTATCTTTATTGTTTTGTAATTATTTACACAAAGTAATATCATCAAAAGACGTATGCGCTTCTCTCGTGCCTCACGGTGATCTTGAGAATCAAAAGGCTTTTGGTGAAATTAAATTGTGTAATTAATTACCCACACACTTCATTTTGGGAATTAAAATTGAACAAAACATTGTGCAAGTGTGAGTAGATCATTATTGTGTACATTCTCTCTCTCTTTGTGTTGCAAACAAAGATTGATCGAGTTATGTATATTGTCTTTACTCGCTTCTGTTTATCTTAGAGGGTCTGCCTTGGGGAAAAATTACTCACCCAAGGGAATGACTCAACCGGTAACACTCTAAAGCCAAGAGTATTTCCAATCGGGATATAAATGTGGGTACTGGAGTAAACGCCAGTATCACGTAGTTGACTCCGACGAGATGGATCTGAAAAGGGACTCTCGCCGTATGGGTCAATCTCCACAAATGGAAAGTCTGAACTAAAACCCTTGTTTGTAGTAACCAAGCAGTCCATCCAACGAGTTTATCAAAGTGGTGCATTGGAACTTAGATTCCAAGAAGTTACTTGCCATGCCCGATCTTGGTTAAAATATAGAGGTTAAGACTTCATTCTTAACATACCTTTATATTTTTTCCTTGGTTCCATGTAAAATCATCTCTTCTACTACGAAGGGCATGAGGCAAGCCCACTAAGAAAAACATACCAATTGAGCTAGGATGTTATATTGCTTGTGAGTCAGTTTGAAAACACAGTGCTTGTATCCAAAATATCGAAACCAACATTCAACAAATCATCAAAATTTCAAACCCTTTGTAAGAACAAATACCTTTGAAAAGTCCACGTGTTACTGCTTGTCCCTAGGGGTTGTTATCCCTAGAAGGCTTCTAAACACTAAGACCTATATCTTGATTTGTTCATTCCAAAGTCAACAATAGGAAATTATGCTCTTGAAACCTTGATTTTCACATAATGGACCTTGTGGTATGAAAAGGAATTAAGACATAGACATTCAGTTTGAAAACTAAGCAAGAAGTGTGTTTGTGGTAAAAGCAAGTCATTAACCAAGATTAACTCAAATTGAACCCCACACATGTGCTTGTTTATCTTTCTATCGTCTTTCGAGCAAACATTGGTCTTTTGGTTTGAATTACTCTTAGAGAAAGGCATGTTCTTCACTATCTTGGCCTAGTGAACAAGTCCTTCTTAGGTTCATTTAGGATCAAAATCAAACACTTCCTCCATTTCAAACATTTATCATCCCATCCCACAAGCAACTTTAGAGCTTTGGAAACATCATTCTAGACTTGGGTAAATCATCAAAATCAAAATCACCTTGTTTAATTAGGAGTATGGGAATGCATCATTTCTCATACCTTTAGTTAAATCAACACACCTTTGAACAAGTTTATCCTAAAGATCACATCCAACATCTTAAGGTTTACAAGTTCATTATCCAATAAAAAACAATCAAAATCAAGCCCTAAGTCTAGCATTGATACAAAGTCCCTAAATGTTCAACACTCATATCATTCACCCGGTTTTCATCCTTCATCTCATCATTGGTCCTAAACACCCTAGAGGTCACTTTTACAACAATGTCGAAACACAAGAAGAACATGGAATATAAACTTGATCCATACATCATGAGTAATCCAAGTCAACCAAACTATCAAAGCCTTACAATGCCAATTGATTTTCAAAACTCATATTTATACAATCCATACATGGGATCATTATCTCCTACAAACCTCAATGATACAACAAATGTGAGTCTACCCAATCTAAATCTTGGAACACCTTTTTCGATGGTATATTTAAATCCAAGTCCAAAATTGCAAATCTATCAACCAAACAATCAATGCATGAGTCTTCAAACGACCAATATCATCCCACCAAATCCATACATGCCAAATGTGAATGTACCAAGTACAACTTTACAAAACATGAAACTTTTGAATCCAAACTTGGTAAAATTTGGGATGGATATGTTTGCAAATCATACGAATATTGTTCAAAGTCCAAACAAGATGTTAACGACTCCGTGTATTAATCCAAGTCAAGGTAACACCATGCAAAAGAAAATTTATCTAAAGCAAGGAAATATGATTCCCAACACCAAAAATTTTCAATTTGAACCTATCATGCCAAATTTGAACATCATCCCAAATAAGAACATTGTCCAAAATCAATTTGTCCATGATCCCATTCAAAAACCACAAGTATGCATCCCAAATCTGCTTGAACAAAAACCAAATCAACTATATCAAGGGAGTCAAGATCAAAATCAAGATCGAATTTGGCGAGATCAAATTGCTACACTTACCAAAATAGTTGAGTCATTGCGCCAAGAGACATCTCCACCACCATTACCCATATCAACATCATTCTTTGGTTTAGGGCTTCCCCATTTACCTAGCACTAATCACTCCATCCAAATCAATCCGCCTAACGCCAATCAATCCATCACATTAAATCCTTTGAATATACCATCGACATCACACCAACATATGGTATCTAATCAAATGACAACATCAATCTTGACAAATCAAAATATGGTCTCCCAAGGGTCTATCACCTCAGTCATTCTGACCATTCCTATCACCTCGATTACTCCAACCACTCCTATCACACCCATCATATCTCAAATACTCACTATCACTCCAAACGTATCTCAACGACTTGGCACTACATCCAACACGGTTCCAAATCCACCGCCACCACCACCCCAACCAAACACATCAAACCAATATAGCATTACATTTTAAGCCGCTCAACAGGCTGCTTATCAGAAGGCACGCCAACAAAACCAAAACTGACGAGCTGCACAACTAGCTGCTTAGCAAGCTACACAAGTTGCTCAAGTAGCCCAAGCCACACTACAAGCCCAACAAGCACAAGCCCAGGCTCAAGTGCAAGCGCAAGCTAAAGCCCAATACCAAGCCCAACAAGCAAATGTTCAAAATCCCAACAAAATGTTAACGACTCCATCTATCGATCCAAGTCAACGATCACATGATTAAGACCTATCCATCAACGAACACATGGAAGATATTTCTACCTCATCCAAAGATAAATCAACATACATCAAGAGTCAGTTTTTTATCATGATAAGAATCCTTCAACAATAGCCAACAATGATCCATTTCAAGGAGTGTTAACATTATTTGATCCTGTAATCAACAATCCATCGACCAATGATCATGTTGAAAATGTCTCTACATCACCTAATAAGTTAGAGGAGATATCTCAAAAATTTATTCCAAAGCATGATCAACATCTCCCACCAAAGTCTAGCAATGGTCCTTTCCAAGACATATTGACATCCTTTGACCTCATGATTGCCGATATTGAAGGAATCTTCAACTCAACATTTGATCCAAGTCCACTAAAAAATGAGGAGGATATTGAGCCAATTCCCATGCCCAATGATGACATTCAAGAACCTTTTATAAGCAATCCATCCTTTGAAACCGACCCATGTCAAGAACTTGATCCAAAGCATGTCAAAGGTGATTCCAAAATTATTCAAGATCAAGAATTCATATCTCCAAGATACTATAATGATTTAATGGACACTCTCCTATCTATCTAGTATGTTACAGATAATGATCATATCCACATAGCACATACTCCTCCAACTACCCATGAGATGCTTTCTTTGGATGGACACGTAGATGATCTTCATTCAGAACAAGATTCCTTTACCCCTGATATTATTACACAAAAAGAGCAGTTTATTGATTCCTACAGTCAAACAAAGTTGTCAACATCAGGATCAGATATATCCAAAATCCAGACTGAGGACATCAGGTATGCGGATATCCAACATTATCCACTCAAGGAAACCGGTCAAATAGAACAGGATATTCCAGAGTTAGCAGAGCATCCAATCAAAATAACATCATCCGCGGTAGTCATTTATTAGAGAATGCATTCTAAATAGGAACTCTCGAAACAAGCAGAATCAAAGCATGAAGGTACTACTTCCACAATACTGGGGGAAACTTCATCTCAAACAAACGTCAACATAGGAAGCACGAAGAATCCTTATGATGAAACCAATGTCAATACTACAACCAACCACATCATGAATCTTCATCCACCCATCACCCCATCCACAAATTGGGATCAACGTCAAAAGAAAGAATTGAATCAAAGTACGAAGAATGTTATCAAAGAAAAAGAAGCTGGAAAGCATAATGGACAAATACAAAGAAAGATTATCCCTATTAAAATCCATCAGTCAAAGAAACTATGGGGAAAAATAAAAAAGGGAAAAGTATCCATCAAAGATGTCCCCAAAAGAAAAAGCAGACTTTTCAAGTGATGTACAAAGTATATCAAACAGTTGGTCCTAATTCCACCCACACTTTCGTATCCACCCACCATTGTTCATCTTCCCAAGTTTGGAGAGTCAAAGATTCCAAGCTATCAACCAATCCATCTCCTATCCCTAAACACACTCCATCCATGCCTCCACACATGATATCCAATTCTCAAATTGACCATGTATTGGCAATGACCCTTCATCATAAGGATTTCGAAGGCACTCTATCATGATATGCGCACAGAGACAAAGTTAACCCTGGTATCAATAAAGCAGATCAAGAATCCCAAAAGTTGCATTCAAGTGCACATATCTTAGCAAAGAAGCTTCTTCAAGTAGGATATCGATGACACATTATGATAGGGGCATCTACATTAGCAACACCTTGTGATTTAGCATGAGCTTAAAATCTTTCAAAAAAATACAAAAAAAATCAAAAAATATGAAAATCCAAAAAATTCAGAAAAAGGATTGAAAACAGTAAAGAAAAAAATCGTCCTCTAGTAAAAATCGCATGGGCGGCGCTTTGGGCAAGACCATGACGAAAACCTGGAAAACAGGTGTCATGAGTAGAATTGAGCATCTGCATGCGCCAGTTCAGATGAAAGCATCTCGTCCCATCCATAATAAAGCTAAAATTCCATCCATCTTATCCATAATAAATCCATTCATCCATGAACCATTTATCCAATCCATTTTTCATACATTTGCATCCACCATCCAAGTTATCTTGATCTTGATGAAATTTTGGGGCAAACTTTACACTTGCTTATGATAAACATCTTGACATGGGTTGTTTTCATCATATCCAGTGTTATCTGAGCCATGAAGCATTATCCAATGAGCATTCTTTATCTGAACACCTTATCTTATCGCAAGATAATCCTTGGCATCCTTTGCATGCTTACCATATCCATCCATCCATACACCTATCTAGGCATCTATCCATAACATTCCATACATTGCTAGACACTGGGGGAAGATATTTACATCTTGCTTCGAGAATAAATTTTGATCTATATCCTCCAACTTATGTGGCGATCTAAACATTGGAAAACGTGAAATCAAGTTGGTCAAAGCATTTGTGATCCAAAATCCAAATTACTAGCCCATGGCATATTTTGATGAGAAGACATTCCTTATCAAGTGTTATTTTCAATCGAACATTGATCCAAACAATCAATATTAGTTGCATCTAATTTTCACTTCAACGTCACATCAAATCATCCAAACATCTTTTGTTCCAAACCAAGCTTCAACAATCCTAATCAATCGAATCCAATCAATCCATAATCTTGGGATATCATTCCCGATCATTGTGTTGCTTAACACTATCCTTGCATTTTTGTGCATCCTCAACAATGTTATCATCATCAATCTTGATCAATCAACCTTTGCATTATTGTGCATCCTCAACAATGTTATCGTCATCAATCCTAATCAATCAAATCCTTGGATTGTTGTGTATCCTCAACAATGTTATCATCATCATCAATCCATCGATTCGATCAGTCAACCTTAGCTTGGTCTTCAACAAAATCCCAAATAGAGTACTGATATCATCACACATATCCATATCCAAGCCGTCAAAATTGTGCAAAAAGTCCAAAAACATTCAAAACACATCAAAATCCAAAAACATTCAAAAAACACCAAAATCCAAAAACATTCAAATAACCCAAAAATACCAAAAATAACCTCAAAACATTCCAAAAACATCAAAAAAATCCAAATATTTGAAAAAATCCATCCATCCCCATCTCGCTTTCACCTGCGATAATCAATCATCCATAATAAACTGATTGTCACCTTCATCCTTTGGCAACATAAACATAAACAATCACAACAATAAGCAAAAGCAAACTTCAAACACAAAATCAAAATTGAAACAACAAACCTTTAAACGCAAAATCAAACTCTTGATCATTTTCAAACATGTCAATCAACCTTGTATCAACAGCCTTTCAAACAAACCTATCAACTTTCCACCATCCACTAACATGTCCTAGGATGTATCCTTCCTAAATGGGCATGATCTTTTGGCAAAACACTTTGGATAAACGAAATGACATGCCGCCATCCACTAACATGTCCTAGGGTGTATCCTTCCTACAATGGGCATTATCTTTTGGCAATAGTTTCGATTCTTATCCTAAAACAAAACACATCCCTTTGGCTCAAGGTATGAAGAACATTGGCTTGTTTGCGTACTTGATCTTTTCTTTTGATTTATCTTATTGCGCTCATTCCAGGGACCTCTCGATGATATCCGAATGAAGGATTTAGAGAGATAGGAATGGGGCAACGATCATTATCCTTTTGTTTGCTGTGCTTGTTGGACGTTCTTGTAATATAACTTGGTGAATACTTGCTTTGTTAGGTACGTCCTAGCAAGGTTTCCATATGTCAAGTGTGAATAAGAATACTCCTATCTGTTTGTCGAGTCAAAGTCCATCGCATTAGGTACAATGCCATCCTGGTTCCTTATACCTTGATGCATTGTGCTTATGTGTGTTATGAAACATAAGGTAAGTGACCCTTTTAAAATTCCAATCCTTGATAAGAAAATCATCCATTTCTCATCATCATCTCTCATAAAGTTGGCTTGTTGGATCCTCTTGTCATCACCTGATTTCTTCTTTTCCGCACTAACATCATGTCTTGAATAGTTAATCATCATCACCAGTGCATCCATCTTGCATCCACAAACCATAAGCATTCTACACAGCATCTCACATGCATGTTCATCATCATTATATAGATCTATTAGTCTAACCATCTCATTAATCATACATTTGCATAAAACATTCATTACATAATCATATAGGCATCATCGCATCATCCATCTCACATAAATCATATAATCATTTAAGTTGTTTAGGATAATATAGATTGGTTATTCTAAGCATCTTGAAACCATCTCATTTACATCATCATCATAACCATCCATACGCCCATCTTGAACATCTTTATCGCGAGATCGACCCTCAAATCAAATATTTTCGCTCAATCTCTCAAGGGGGCAATGTACCAGTGTACTTCTTTCCATTGGGGCATAAAAAAAAAAGATTTTTTTTGAATTTTTGATCATGGCAAGTTTATTCTTTGAACCAACGCAACAAGTACATTGCTTCAAAGAGGGGAAAAATGTAGACATGAAAAATTAGCATCATGCACTTAATTAATTCATATTCATTCAATCATCAAATAAATAAAATTCACATTCATTAGGTAATTCAAATTCACTAAATTCAATCTCCTAAGGTCATCGATTTAAACTGAATAAATAAACTTTATTTAATTTAAGCCTATCATCATCCTTTTAATTGAGTAAATTAAACTTTATTTAATTAAATCTGAAATCACCTTTCATCTCCCTTTGATTTAATTTAAATTCCTAAATCTAAGTCAAATGGGTCAAAATCATCTAATCATCATCTAAGTTAATCTAATCCTGATTAAACTAATCTAACCACCCATCACATCCTCTAGCTTTTCCCACTTGCACAAATAAATCAATTTATTGATTTATTAATTCATTATTTTCTTTCAACTTGGCATAAAAGAGAATATTCTCCAAGTTTGAATCTCCCCCAATTTGACATGTACATCCAACAAGGCATTTATGGGCTCTTACATGTCTCTTACATGTTTTTTGCAAAGGTCAAACTTAGCATTTAACTCTCAAATTCAAATTGGAATCTCCCCCTCTTTGGCACATTGACCAAAATGTGCTCATTCCTCAACCTATCACAAGTTGACAAGTGGCCTCTTCTTATTGGTGGATATTTAGTCCCACATCCTCCAAGTTTGGCATTCTTCTATCATTCTATTCTATAAATAGAGACCATCTCCATTGATTTAATCCTCCACAACTTGATCCACAATCCTCATGCAAAATTACTCTCTTTAATGGAGAGCTAATTTTGTCAACTCCACATATCATTATCTTGATCACCAACATATCATCAACATATCATGGAGCTTAGCAAAGGATTGGGAAAGGGGCTTCTTTCCATAGAAGCACCAATCCAATATGAGATAAAGTTTGATCATGTTTTTTATATGCTTTATGTAGTTATTTTGAATCTTTTCATCTTATGTGCATATTTTAATACGATTGAGTATTTCATAGGAACACTACTTTGTTTGTTTTTTTTAGACTAACATTAGGCTAATGTGTGATGAGGTTTAAAAGGTTTGCAGATTTATAGTGTTTATAGTTATTTTCCTCTTCTTTGCTAAAAGTTGTGGAATCACATGCTTTTGATGACTCAACTTGTGTTGATATTATGTCAGCTTCTTTCTCTTTTCCTGGTTTATGTGTAATATTGTATTCTCCCATGAATGTAGGTGTGAAATCCAATGAACCTCAATAAACATCCAGTAGATTTGTGACTTCTTCAATATTCTTCTTTTTCTTCCTCTTGCAAGGGTTCTATTTTTGTAGGTAGTGTCAATGTTGTAAGAGGATTTGTCATTGTTTTTTCAATTTGTAAACAACTCTCAGGCTCAGGATCAACTTCTATTTTATAAACCTTGTTGTTATAAGTGTACTTTACTAGATGATGTAATGTGGAAGAAACCACATTCATTGCATAAATCCATGGTCTACCTAAGAGAAGATTATATGAAAGATCATTGGACATGACATGGATAGGAGTTTGTAGCGTAACCCTACAAACTTTAGCAGGTAATATTATCACACGAGGCAGTTGTTTTCCCACATTGTCAAAACCACATATAGATAAAGAATCTGGTTGAATTTTAGTCTTGTCCACTCCATTTTTATCCAAAAGGATTACACTACAAACATTGAGTGCCGAACCATTATCATTGAGAGTACGCTTAATGCCACACTTGTTAATACTAGCCAATATCATCAAAGCATCATTTTTTTTTACACTTCTAATGGAGGTAACTCATCTTGATGCAATGTAATGTCTAAGTTGACCGATTTCATACCTTTAATTAGGGTTGCTACATCATTTGGTTGCGCACTAGGAGGGATAACAACTTGTTGTAAAGCATTTTGAAGCATGCTATGGTAATTAGGTGAAGCTTGAAACAAATCCCACAAGAATATCTTAGCAGGAATGTTGCAAAGTTGTTCTACAAGATCATACTCCTTTCCATTACGCAAAGGCAAATGAGGAGCACTAGGCAAGATAGGTTGAGGAAGTGGTAATGAAATAGGTATGGTTTGTGGTTGCCTATTGTTCCTTGTGTTGTATGTGTAGAAACGTAAAATATACTGATTGACATTGTGTATCTGATCCTGACTTACTAACATCGTTTCTTCCTGAATCATCCTTCGGTCAAACCATTTAATCAAATTCTCCTATCTGATTAAATTCATCAATATTCGTCTCTTAATTAAATAAATCATTTTGTCTAATTAAGTCTCTTTCTCTTGTTAATTAAATCAATCCATATGATCTAATTATCCCTATTTAATTAAATAATCAATTTATTTGATTGAATCTCTAAAGTCTATCCATTAAATTAAATAAATTAAAACCTTATTTGATTTAATCTAACACCATCTCCTTTAATTAAATAAATCAAAATCCTTATTTAATTAGCCTCTTATCATATTCCTCTTTTATTTGATTTAAATAAATCTAAGTCAAATAAGTCACATCATCAAATCTCCTGTTAAATTAATTAACCCTTGATTAATTTAACCTCATCTCATGTCCCATCCTCTAGATAATGCAAGTTGCATATGAAAATAGATTTAATTCATTTATTAAATCCCTATTTTCCTCACAAGGTATCTTTTGGAATATTCTCTCAATTTGAATTCAAAAATTCCAAGTCAACATGTACATCCAACAAGGCAATAACTTCCTCTTACATGTCCTTTTGCCTTGAGCCAAGTGGCATTTATTGCATTTTCCCTTCCCTCTTGCATGTCATTTCAACAAATTTGAATTTCAAATATTTGCATTTATTGGCACAAACCCCAAATCTTGCACATGCTCCATCCATTCATAGCTTGACAAGTGGCATCATATCATTGGATGAATGTTAGTCCCACATTTATCAAATTTGGACATTCATCCATCTTGAAATTCTATAAATAAAGAGCTCATATCTTCCTTTCATCATCCACAAACATTGCAAAGTTATTATGCTAAAATATTTAGCCATTTCCATCTATCATTGAATTCTTAGCTAGGCTTTTTGCAGATTTGACTTGGAGTTCTCATCTTTCATCAAAGTGGATCAATATCATCTTCAACATATCAAGATTTCATCATAGGAATTGGGAAAGGGCCAATTTTCACATCAAATTGGCACCAATTCCCCCATGTGATTATGAGTTTGCACATCTAATTAGGATTTAATCTTTGTTTTGTCATTTTCATTGTATTCTTCACTATTTTCTTTCCTAGTTTGAGGTTGTAAATGGATTTCATGGGGAATCCTTGTTTTGGATTGCAATATCTAACTTGAGGTGTTTATTCTCTTTGTTTTGCAGGTACCAAGGTTGGGGTTCGCACATTTGGCGCTAGAAGGAGGGCTGGATATCATTATTTCTAAACTTTTCTTGAAATTTTTGCATTTTTCTTCACACACAGGAAATTCCAACGTTGGGAGCTCAACGTCGCTGTTTTGGCACCGCGGGCTTGTCAGTGTCACTATAGGGCACCGCTTAAAACACAAACTCGACGCTGGACTCATCCCGCCAAAATTTTTAAATTTCAAACTTTGCCGCTGGACTCGCCGACCTACAAAAACTTTGAAAAAAATATTAAACTTCAACGCTGGACGCAAACTTCGACGCTGGGCAAAAATTGCGATGCACTTGAGCTCTCTGTCCTGACATAGAGTGACGCTGACTAGTAAGCGGCACTCTGAGGGCACTGCTGAGAAGACAAACTGTGACGCCATTGTGAGTTGCGACGTTGGGAGACAGTAAAGGGAGAAATTTGATTTTAGCACGTGATTTTTGGTTTATGATTAATTTATGTTCTGTTTTCTGGTTTTTAACTTATGTATTTTCCAGAGTCTGACTGGTTTTTCTCACTTGTAGGTTGGAAATCAAAAACAAAGGAAGGAGGAGCATGAGGATATTTCGTGCAATCAAAGTGTTTTTAAACACTTTAGTGTTTTTTTAACACTTCTTCAAGGAATTATTAGCACTTCTTTCTTAGGACACTAATCTTCCTTTGGGTTTAAAAAGAATTCCTTTTGTTTATTTCTTCCAAAAGGGTTAAAACGAATTTTAGGATCACAACTTACTAGATTTTGTTTCTTGGATTAACAAATTGAACAAAATGTCTTTCACTTGTGATTTGGTGCTCTAAAATAAACTCACATTTTGCTTTGGGTATTTAAAAAGAACAAGTGTAATTTTTTTTTTGTGAGGGCTTACTTAAACTAAAGCCATTGAAAAAGGACGTATGCGCTTATCTTGCGCTTTATAGCGATCTTGAGAATCAAAAGTCCTTTTTCATGACTTTAGGGTGAGACAAAACAATCACCTCCACACTTCGATTTGGGTTTAAAATTGAACACCTTGTGCGAGTGTGAGTGGGGGAATTGTTACGTATGTTCTCTCTCCTTATTGCCAACAAATGATTGATCTAATTATGAATATTGTTGTTCATTCGCTTTTGTTTATCCTAGAGGGTCTGCCTTGGGGAAAAAGTACTCACCCAAGGGAACGACTCAACTGGTAACACTCTAAAGCCAAGAGTATTTCCAACCGGTATATAAATGTGGATATTGGAGTAAACACCAATATCACGTGGTTGATTCCGACAAGATGGATCCTAAAGGGGACTCTTGCCGTATGGGTCAATCTCCACGAACAGAAAGTCCTTACTAAAACCCATGTGCTAGAATTTTCCAAAATCCTTTAATCTATTTGTTGGTGCAAGAACGGTCATTCTCAAGCCACCCCACACTTTTACGGTCTTCTAGTAGAAATGGAAAACATGCCATGGGAGTTTCATGGGTGTTGATGCTTGGTTGCCCCGTATAAGTGAGTGCCGTGGAGGGGAGCTAGTGGGGTCAAGCATCTAACCATTCGCTAGAGATAAGTGTAGCTGGACTTGTCCAAGTGGGAATTCAAAAAATATTGTCTTACATATCCATAGGATTGTACTTATTCTTGGGTTACAAAATGCATTGCTTGATCGAAAACATCATAGAAACAAACACTTGAACCTCCTCCAAATTTCAAACCCTTTTGAGGACAAATACAATTGTCTCAATCCATATGTTATTGCTTGCCCTTGGGATCCACGTCCTTAGAGGTTTCTAAACATTGGATTATATCTCGATTTGTCTCCTTAAGTAAACAATAGGAAAACCCTTGCCTTAAGTTCATTGAATTTCCACATAACATATCTTGTGGGGTTTGAAGAAATTAAGACATTAGACATCTTAGTTTGAAAACCTAATCAAAGAAAGTGTTTTTGGTAAAATAAAGGCATTAAGCAAAGCTAAGCAAAATGAACTTTCATATGTGTTGAAGACTCACAATCCCAAAGAAAAAAAATCATTGGTTGGAAATCTGAAAATGAATGTTCAAATGAAATCATTTCTTGGTTACAAAGGTCTTTAGGAAGCATTTGCATGCTCTTAAATACCTAGGTCTAGGAAAAAAAAGTGTACCTTTTAGGTTCGTCTTAGGATCAAAACAAGTCAAAATCTTTTTCATCCATCCTCTAAAATCATCAAAACAACATCATCTCATCATCACCTTTTGGAAAATCTTGAAATCATCCTTAATACTAGGCTTTGTGGCAAAATCAAAATCATCAAAATCATTGAGACTAAATCCTTGAAAAAATGATCAAAAACACCTTTGGCTAGGTATGTGTAGATGCATCCTTTTGCATATGCTTAGTCAAAGTTATCAAAATCATCTTGTCTAGCTTAGTATATGTTGATGAATCCTTCTTCATATACTTAGCAAAATGATCATCTTGTTTGGATAGGTGTGGGTAGATGCATCCTTCTCCTCACACATATTCAAATCATCATCCTTTGAACAAAGCTATCCCTTAGATCATCATCCATTATCTTAGGGTCTTTTTGTTCAAAATCCAAATCCACATCAAAATCAAAATCAAGGACAAAATCTCAAATCCAAAAATAAATCAAAATCAAAATCCGCAAAGTCCTAAAAGCCTAGTATCTCATTCAAGATTTATCAAAAGCAAAAAACATCCATATCATCCATCCCTAACATCAACATCATATCATCACCTTTGATCCTCAAGGCATCCTAAAACTTTCTACTTTGGGGCATAAAATAAAGATCGATCCAAAGAATCAAGAGATTCATCTCCCATATTCACAAAGATTGATCCTTGTTTTATGGTTCTAACTAGATCTCAATACAAGAAGAGTATGGAAGCAAACAAAGAAACACCCGCTTCAAGCGACCTTAGCCAAACAAACGCAAAAATAAATCTCGCCGAATCAAGTAATCCGTTGACCCTCTCATCATCGCAAAATCCGTAAGAAGAAAACCAAGGAGAGGACCTTACCTTTGGAATGTCTCGCGAAGAGATGACTGAAATGCTCCAAAATCCAGACAACCATAGAATCATCAACATCATGATGAGACTTAACCCTTCGTTATACATGCTTGAGCTAGTGAAACAAGGGGCCAAGTTACCTTCGGATTTTGATGTGAGTACCATAGTAGAGACATCATTTCCTCCAATTTCATCCACCATTCCCATCTCATCTACACCCCCATCTCAAAACATCATGCAAAACATTCCGCAAATCACAACATCGTTTGCTCCAACCCAACCCAATGTTAATAAGGGAAGTGCATTTCTCAATGCACTTCAAACACACCCCCTTGTTAATAATCAAAATTTAGATGCAAACACCACCTTGGAAAAAAGCATACCCCAAAACCCATTACACAAAAATGTTCCTCTCACATTCCATTACTATCCATCATCATCATTTTTTCACGCAACACCTCAAACACCTCTTCTTACAAATTCGCAAGAAGAGGGAGATATGTTTGGACCAGGGGGCATATTTGACACCACAACATTCTTGCAACAACTCACACCCCTTACATTTTCACCTCTCCCACCATTACCATCATCATCCACACCACTCCTTGGTTTAGGGATTCCTCCCCTACCAAGTATCAATCAAACCTATATCCCAACCATCAATCAAGGCATTATACCGAACACTCAAAATTTGTTGTTGATATCACAACAACAAACGACAAACACACAAGCAATGGAAACATCATCAAACACCCCCTTAGCATCACAAAGCATGGTCTCTCAAGGACCAATCACATCAACAACACCATCCATCATGCAAAACACCAACACCACCTTCACAAACACTATTCCGAATCCACCACCACCTCCACCACCGCCAACTTTCACCACATCAAGCCAATACGATGCGGCATTGCAAGCTACTTTCCAAAGAGGATACCAACAAGTTCAGAAACTAAAAGCCGAACAACTAGCCACTTAGTAAGCTGCTCAAGCTGCGCAAGCCGCCCAAGCAACCCAAGCCGCCTTACAAGCGCAACAAGCCCAAGCATTATTACAACAAAAACAACAACAAGCCACTCAAGCTGCACAAGCCGCACAAGCATTGCAAGCACAAAGGGCCTCTCAAGCACAAATTTTATTGCAACAATAAGCAACACAAGTACAAGCTACACAAACAACATAAGCGCAAGCCCAATATTAGGCACAACAAGCTCAATATCAAGCACAAATTCATGCACAAAGACAAGCAGCACAAATTCAAGCATATCAGCAAGCACTAAAGCAATACCAAGAGCAGCAAGAAGCATCATAATTGGCAGCCCAACAACAAGCATTGTTGGAACAAAAACAAGCACAACAACAAGCGCAACAACAAGCACAAATCTTAGTGCAACAACAACAAGATCAACAACAAGCGTTGTTCATACAAAAGCAAGTGGAAGCCTACTTCACTCGCCAAAACATACAGATACCATCAAACAACACACCAACCAACCCACCCATCCAACCCATGATTGAAACACCCCAAAACACTTTCATTCCACCCCTTGATCCCCAAAACGATGTGATGACACAACTCAGCTTGCTCTTGCAACAAGTGCTTGACCTTCAATCAGGGTGAACAACCAAAATGCCAAGCAACTTGTGTCCCTATCCATTTGATAGAAGCTTGATAATGAAACCATTTCCCAAGGGATTTGAAATCCCCAAATTTGACAAATATCGAGGGATGGGAAACCCTGAGGATCACATTAGGGAATTCCAGGTTCATTGCATGGAGGTCGCATATGAAGATACTTATTTGATGTGGCTATTTCTTAGGAGCTTGGCAGGATCCGCTATAGAATGGTTCTCTCGCTTACCTTCAGGCATTAGAACATTTGAAGAAATTAGGGACACATTCATTAAAAATTATGCATGCAACATTACAATGGATGTTAGTCTCGAAGAACTCGTAGCTCTAAAACAAGGAAAGGGTGAATCATTTACCTCATTCCTACAACGATGGTGATCCAAGGCCAATCAGAGCAAGTGGACCATGCCAGAGGAACAAGTTTGCACCATCATAGCCAACCTTGAAGGCCGCTTGGCATTTCATCTCAAGGTTCAGGGCATCACCACATATGAGCAATTAATCTCCAAGGCGTTCAGCATCAAAAGAGCCCTTGTGACTCAACCCGCGGAATCAACATCATATCAAGAACAACACAATAACCACCCACCATCCAATTACAACGATAAACATCGCACATGGGCAAGGAACAAAAACATTGCTAATGATGGCATTGTCGATGCCAAGGTGGTCATTAGTGGTCCTCATTAAAATACACCCACACCGCAAACCCAAACACAACACCAAAACAATCATCACACGACATACCATCCAAACAACAATCCAACCATCAATATTATCAATGACCAAAGAGGACCACGCCAACGTAAAAGTTATCCCAAACGAAAATACACCATTTTGGGGGAACCACTTAAGGACATAATGAAAAAGTTGATTGACGAAAAACTCATCAAGCCTCCTACATTCAAAAATTACCAAGAACCCGATGTCAAATCTCTTTGGTATAACAAGAATCAACTTTGTGAATTTCATAAAATCAAAGGCCATACCACAAACAGTTGCATGAGACTCAAAAACATCATCCAAGATCTCATCGATAAGAAAATCATAAACATGGAACAACCTACGGGAAATCAGGATCTTAAGATATATACGAATCCGATGCCAAATCATGGTAACAAAGGGAATAAAAATGAGAAAGGGAAGGGCAATGTAAATCATGTGTACAAAATAGTCATTGCCTCCCTAAATGAAAACTGCATGGTCATCACCATCAAGGGAGCCCATGCCGAAGATTGTGGAGTCACCACAAGAGGCGACAAAGTCACCATCACGGGATCATCCCAACCAAATAGAGTCCCTTCATCTCGATCCGTTCCTAATGGCTACAATGTCCTAGATCAACTCAAGAGAACTCCAACACACATCTCCATCATGGAGTTGTTAAAAATCTCATCCGCCCATAGGAAGATCCTTGAAGAAGCATTAGCCTCATCCACTGTCCCGACACATCTCGATGCAGAGCAATTCCAAGCTATGGTCAGAAATATCATAACGCCTAATCTCCTTACATTCTCTAACCAAGATTTCCCCACCCAACCATCTCACAACCGTGCACTTCACTTGGAAGCCATTGTACATAAGAGAAAAATCAAAAGGGTCTTGGTGGACGGAGGTGCGGGTTTGAACATATGTTCCTTAAGTCTCATCAAGCAGTTGAAAATATTAGAAGATTCCATCGACAAAGGAAAGGGCATCACGATAAGAGCATATGATGACCAAGAAAGAGTGTCTCAAGGAACGATTAAAATCCCTATTCAAGTAGGGCCGATGCTCATGCAAACCACTTTTCAGGTCTTGGACCTCGACTTGCCATACAATATCCTCCTGGGACGCCCATGGATCCATGCGATGAAAGCTGTAGCATCAACCTTCCACCAATGTGTGAAATTTACACATAATGGACAAGAGGTTACCGTCCATGGAGATCCTGAACCTTTCTCATATTGCAAAAATCTTGAAGCAAAGTATTAAAAAATCCCCCAAGAGACAAAGAATGATGAGGGCCCATCCACACCATACATCAACCTCGCCACTCTCGCGTCCACTTCTGCGATAGAGACACCCGCCATTCCCGCCATTCCCACCATCTCCGACATTAAGCTCATCATCCAGGAGGATGGTTGTGGAAGCTACAAACTCCCTAACAATGCTTTTGTGATATGAGAGTTACCACAATCTCCTAGATCACGGGGATGTCCGCAAGAAAACCAAGCTTCCACATCACAAATGTTTCCTGAAGACTATCCCGAATTCACAAGATGGGGAGACCTTGGCCAGGAGGTTATTGAGGCAGATCCATCACACATGCTATATCAAGACGAAAGAAGCAAGGGCCTACAAATGATGCTTGCAATGGGCTATGACATAGATCAAAGGTTGGGACAAAATGACAATGGGCTCATAATACCTATCATGCTAGAGACGTGACCCATAACAAATATTGTCCTTGGATGTACCCCTCTGAGTATAACCATACGTGGCCGAAGTCCTCTGGTTAGAACAGTTAATATTTCTCCTTAGCCAATACTAGCAGAAGTACACTCACCAATATCCATAGGTAGAGACATACATAACTTTATAACTGAGCCCTATATTAGTAGCGATGACAAGGATACCATGACCAATCTACCTGGGTTATTTGAGGACACCACCCTATGCATGATTAGTACCCTATCCTTCGAACCAGACCATCAAAATCATGAGATCCGCTTAGTCTACCCCCAACTGATCAATTATGACCAACGAGGACCACCGGTTCTTGGTACATTCAAAAATGATGAGGCACTCTCAGAATTCATGGGATTGTGGGACAATATTCCAGATGGGGATCACAAAGCAGGATTTATAATAGATTTCGACACACATTCCTATTATGGGGAAATGATTGAATCCTTCAGTTGCAAAAGTGAGAAACTATGAATCATATCTAAGTCCTTGAGTGAAAACCACACTGTGGCACTCTCTGAAAATAAAATAGTAAAAATAAAGGACGTATCCAATGGTGAAAACCTCTTTGAGGCGCCCAAGGATGAAGGATTCAATCATCCTCTAAGAGCTATTCATCAGGAGAAGTCAACAGTCTTGGCCAAAAAATGCAATCCAGTCAACCTAGGAACAAAGGAGACCTCACATATTACATTCTATGCGGAATCACTATTATCAAAAGAGAAGGAGCTTCTAGCGGCATTTCTAAAGGAAAGGAAAATAAACTTCGCATGGAGTTATGCTGATATACCAGGGCTTGACCTAGAGAATGTGGTTCATCACTTAGCAGTGTATCCAGAAGCAAAGCCGGTCAAACAAAAGCTTCAAAAAATGCATCCTCAAATTGCCTTATTGGTCAAAATGGAGCTCAAAAAGTTGTTAGATGCAGGATTTATCCGACCAATCGATTATCCAGAATGGGTGTCAAATTTGGTACCTGCTTCAAAGCCTGACGGAGCCATCAAAATATGCATAGACTTCAAAGATTTAAACAAGGCATGTCCAAAGGATGATTTCCCACTTCCCAACATCGACATGATAATAGACATGATAGCAGGACATGAGATTCTATCACTAATGGATGGATTTTCAGGATACAATCAGATCATGATAGCAAAAGAAGATCAACATAAGACGGATTTCACTTGTCCATGGGGGACCTACTGCTGGAACATGATTCCATTCAGCCTAAAGAACGCAGGAGCAACCTATCAAAGGGCCATGACATTGATATTCCACGACATGATTCATAAGACATTCGAAGACTATGTCGATGACATTCTAGCTAATTCAAGAAAAAGACAAGATCATATAGCAACCCTAAGTGCTATCTTTGACAGACTGGAGAAGTACAAAGTTAGACTAAATCCCAAAAAGTGTGTCTTCAACGTACAATCAGGTAAATTTCTAGGATACATAGTGTCCATGAGGGGTATCAAGGTGGATCCGAAAAAAGTGAAAGCAATCCTCGAGATGGAAGCACCAGGGACATTAAAACAATTGAGAGGTCTCCAAGGCAAACTTCAATCCATCTGACGATTCATAGCACAACTGGCGGTTAAAAAGAACCCATACTCTCACCTACTCCACAAGGGAGTAGCGTACAAATGGGATACCAAGTGCGAAGAGGCATTCAACAAAATCAAGGAATACCTACTGACACCACCAGTCTTAATGCCACCCATCCCAAAGAAACCATTGATCTTATATGTGTCTGCAACAACAACAGCCCTTGGGGCTCTCTTGGCTCAGCATGATGAAATTGGAACGAAGAGGGCTATCTACTATATTAGCAGGACAATGGTTGGTCATGAGCTAAACTACTCATTCATCGATAAAGCATGCCTCGCAGTAGTGTTTGCATCACAAAAATTCAGACATAACATGTCAACACACAAGATAAAGCTCATCGCCAAAATTGATCCCCTCAAATATTTACTATCAAAGACAATGCTCACGGGAAGAATGGAAATATGGGTAATGATATTATTAGAATATGACATCGAGTATGTGGAGAGAAAAGCAATCAAGGTTCAGGTTATTGTGGATCAACTGGAAGAAGCACCTATCTATTCTGAGAATCCTCTTGTCTCAGAATTTCTAGATGAATCTATTTTTAACCTCACCATAGTATACCACTGGAAACTATACTTTGACGAATCATACACACAACACGGATTAGGATCTGGTGTCTTCTTCATCACCCCTCAGGGGGATTGCATACCAAGGTCATACAAACTAGCATTTCCTTGCACCAACAACATCGCAAAATACGAGGCTTTGACTATAGGTCTCAGGATAGCAGTGCTATGGAACATCATAGCTCTCAAAGTCTACGGAGAGTCTCAGTTGATCATAAATCAAGTCAATAATGAATATCAGACTAAGGATGATAAGCTCACTCCATACAAGAAATTGGTGGAGACTCTCAAAGAATATTTTATAGAAATAACATTTGAGTAGATTCCTAGAACCAACAACAGAGCAGCATATGCCATGGCAACAATTGGGTCCTTGCTAGATATCCCAACAATGTTCCAAAATATGAATTTTTGATTGAGCAGTTTCTCGTTCCCGCATTCGAGGTACCGGAATTAGAATTCGTGTGCAAAATCGTTGGCCCCGACGACCCTTGGTACCATGACATCTACACATATCTTCACATAGGAATCATACCCACTAACTTGACATGAAACCTAAAATGAACCCTTGTCAAAAAGGCATCTAGATTTGTCATCCTAGGTGATACCCTATACTGTAGAAGCATAGAAGGTACCCTGCTACGCTGCCTAAATGCTGAGGAGGCATTAACCGCTCTAACTGAAGTACACAACGGTTTGTGGTTCACACTCAAGTGGAATGACCATAGCCAATAAAATGCCGAGGATGGGTTATTGTTGGACCACAATGGAAAGAGAAGCACATGATCATGCTAAAAGGTGTTTACAATGTCAGCAACATGGGGACCTCATCCATGCACCAGCTCAAGAGCTTCATCCTATTATCACACCATGTCCCTTTTCGCAGTGGGGACTCGATCTCATTGGGAAAATCACTCCGACCTCATCCAATGGCCATAAATTCATCATAACTGCAACTGAGTACTTCACAAAGTGGGTGGAAGCCATACCTATGATGTATATCATTGGGAAGCAGATCTCAAAATTTATCCTGAACTATCTTATCTGTTGTTACGGGGTCCCACAAACCATTATCTCGGATAATGGACACCATTCAAGAACCAGGAGGTTCGCAACTTCTATGAGAAATTCAAAATCCAGCATTGCTTCTCCACCCCGTACTATCCCCAAGGCAATGGCCAAGCAGAAGCCACAAACAAAACCATCCTCAAAATCCTCAAGAAAATAGTCAATGACACAGGTCGTGACTAGCATCTACAGCTTAATCCCACCCTCTAGGCTTATCAAACCAGCATCTGCACACCCATTGATGCCACCCCATTCTCTTTGGTCTACGGATCAGAGACGGTTCTCCCCATTGAGATCGAGCTCCCATCCCTCAGGATATCACTGCAAAACCTTGTCATGGATGAAGAGTACCGGGTATCAAGACTAAATGAGCTAGAGCTACTGGATGAGAGACATATAGATGCTTTAAATCACTTGCAAGTCTATCAGAATAGACTCAAATGAAGCTACAACAAGAAAATCAGAAGCAGGACTTTCCAAGTCAGAGAATTGGTCTTAAAAGAAAATCAGAAGAATGTCCTGAACCCAAGCAGCAAAGGAAAGTTCGAACCTAATTGGTTAGGACCTTTTGTCATCACAATAAGTTATAAATCAAGGTCATATTAGCTATCAACACCTAAAGGGGAACCTCTGCAGGAGCCAATGAATAGCTCCCATCTCAAAAATTTTTATGCCTAAATCTTTCAAGGTATAGAACCAAAAAAATCCAAAAATTAGTAAAAGTCCTGAAAAATGGTCACTTCGGCGAAAACTTGGCAAACAGGTGTCTTGGTGATAACAAAAAAAATAAAAAAATCCAAAAGTCCAAAAAAATTAGAAAAAGGATGTAAAAATAGTAAACAAAAAAATCGTCCTATAGTGAAAACCACTTTGGTGGCACTTTGGGCAAGTACCTTGGTGAAAACCTAGAAAATAGGCGCCTTGCATAAATAAGCACTTTCCATCCACCAGGATCTTTGCGGCTTGTTTGGCATCATCCCTCCATTTCGCTTCCATCATCCATCGCATTCAAGTTTCCATCCATCACTCATCCACTCGCATCCGCACCATAGCTTGGTCCTGTTTTCGTATCGTGATCCCTCCTAGTACTACTCGGCCTATTCCCAAAGTCAGTTTGTCCTGCCTTTATCAGAGTAGTCTATTGTATCACGCTGGGGGAATATTCTCATTGGATCAGATTCGTGTATGATCTTAAAGTCCTCAAATAAGAAAATCCAAAAACATCAGAAAATCAGAAAATCCAAAACATTCAAAACATATTAAAATCCAAAAAACAAGGTCAAAAGTCATTCAAAAGCCAATGGTTTTTTGAACTACAGAAGCTTGAACGTAGGAAAGGTTGATCTTTGATCATCCCCAAGACATTTAGGTCAGTCCTATAGGAGTCCGTCATAATAAACTGACATCTCATCATGTATATCATCATCTGTAAATCGGTCAAGTCGTCAGTCGAACTACATGGTCTCTGCATGTATAACGTAGGAAAGGCTAATCTGTTGATCAGCCCTTGAGACCCCTAGGATAGGTCTTTAGGTTAGTCTCTTGGTAAAAATCTTAGAAATTCCCAAAAACATCGAAAAAATAAAAAAAATCAAAACATTTGAAAATCTCAAAAAATACCAAAAATAGCCTCAAAACATTGCAAAACATCAAACACATCCAAATATTTGAAAAAAATCCATCCACCTCATCTCGCTTGCACCAGCAATAACACCACTCATAATAAACTGATCGTCATCATCAACCTTTGGTAAAACAGTTAGAAGCAAGTCTAGTAGATTAAAAAGTAAAACTCCAAACGTCAAGTCTTAGGTCTAAGTCAGTGCATAAGCAAATTGGTCATCTCTTTATATTGGTAACTCATCATCTGAATTGGTCCCATATCAATCATCCCTTATAACACTTTGGATAAACGAAATGACATGCCGCCATCCACTAACATGTCCTAGGATGAATCCTTCCTACAATGGGAATTATCTTTTGGCAATAAGTTTCGGTTATCATCCTTAGAAAAGACATCCTCGTTCCGTTAGCGATATTGAAGAGCATCAGTTTGTTTGTTTACTTGGTCTTTATCTTTTGACTTATCTTATTTGCGCTCATTCCAAGGACGTCTCCATGATATCCCAAAACAAAGGATTTAGAGAAAAAGGAATGGGGCAACAATCATTATCTTTTGTCTGCTGTGCTTGTTGGTCGTTCTTGTAATATAACCTCAGCGAATACTTGCTTTATTAGGTATGTATGGAAGAGGTCTAGGGCAACTTGTTGACTATTGCATGGATAGGTTTACCTTTCCGTGTTTTGGTCCGAGGTGTCTAAAACTTCTGAAGTGAATCCTAGCAAGGTTTCCGTATGTCAGGTGTGAACAAGAATACTCCTATCTGCTTGTTAAGTCAAAGTTCATCTCACTGGGTACAACACCATCCTGATTTTCTATACCTTGATGCATTATACCACGTGTGTTATCAAACATAAGAAAATTTGGCCCTTTGAAAATCCCAATTCCTCGGCAAGTAATCATCATCATCATCATTTGCATTTGCATCATCTTGTGTCTTGTTGAAATGATTTCTTCTTTTCTTACTAACCGCACTAACAAAGTAATATGACAGTTGATCATTATCGCCATCATCGTCACCGATCCTGCATCCACAAATTATAAGCATATTGCATAAACATATCATATAGGAAACATACACATTGCATTTTTATCATCATATAAACAGGTTATCATAAAAATTCTTCATAAATAAGTGCATCCATGTCATTGCATTTCATCCATTACATTACATCTCAAAGACATTATATCAATCATTGCATAAAAATTGCATTTGCATTTCACAACCATTTCATTTTTCCATCTAAATCATCACATAGCATGAACAAAAGCATTCCATAATCATTTTTTGCATAATCAATAGATATATAAGCATTTAATTCATTAGGCATACATACTTGCATAACATAAATGGCATCATTTCACCACATTACACATCAACATATCACTTTGCATTAACATATCATTGCATCACATACATAATCATTTATTACGTTTAGGATAATAACATTTTTTATTATAAGCATCTCATAAAACCATTTCATTATGCATTAACACCATTTCATTTGCATCATCTCACGACCATCGCATTCATATTACATCCATCCATAAATCATCTCATATATAAGCATATCCCACACATCATTGCATATACCATAGATCATATCATTTTATATATTAAAATCTATATCGCATATCGCATTGGCATAAAATAAATCATCATATGGAGAACATCATTGCACATCATATCATAGGTTAGCATAATATAGATCTATTAGTCATAATCGTTGCATAAACATCATTAGAAATAAATGCATCCATAAAACATCACTGCAAAGCATATAGAAATAAACTATCCATGCATAAAGGAGAACACAGTACATCACATCAAAATCGGCTCATATATATATCATCATGTCACTATCATAGTACAAAGAATAAATCGGATCACTATACATATATGTCAATCGGTACAAAACACCCATCGGGCTATCAAAAATGAGTCCATAGGGTACAAAAAGTGTATCATCTCGATCAAGCTTGAACCCTATGAATGCTGCCCTCACCCCTATCACCGTGACCCTCTGGTGGTCTCTGGCTGGCCCACTCTGAGTACTTTGGGACCCAATCTGCTCTGGGTACGGTATCATGATAAGCCCGTCAGTAGTACTCCATCTCTTGGATGGCAACCCTGTAAGATTGCACTGGCACTGTACCCTGGGAGGAGGAGGCTGTCATACTCTCGATCTGGCTGCCTGTAGCTCTGCAGCTTGTCTTTGCTGCACAACCTGATCTCTCTCTGTTCTGAGCTTCTCTCTCTCAGCCCTCGCCTGATCTCTCTCCGCTGTCACCACCTGAACCTGGGCCTACAACTGCAAAATCAAGGTGTCCTAAGCATCTGCCTGTCCAGCTGGCTGTACCTCTGGCTGCATGTGAGGCTGATCCTCACCCTTGGCTCGTGGTGGTGGGACTGGCGGATCCTGCATATGTACATCCCTGTGACCTGGCAGGACTGGGGGTGCAACTGGTGGATCCTGTCGAATATTGACCCTTGGTCCTTGCCCCCATCCTCTCCCTCTGCCTCTGACTCTGCGTGGATCTCGATCCTCACCTGGAATGGTCAATTGAAGTGGAGGTATGAACCAGTCCCTATAGGCCTGAGTGGTGTCGGGATCTGCTAAGCCTTGATTGTAAGCCCATGGTCGGGCTACCAAGTGCCTGAAGCTGTCAATTTCCTTTGAGGCAGGAATACCATGTCCCCATGACACTTGTGTCATGCTGCAAGCAAAAACGGCTACATAGCCGTCATCAGGCCGATCTTGCGGCTCTCCGAATTGATGCTGTACGCGCCCAGGTAGGTACCTCTCGATCATTGTGTTCTCTCGCCCTTGCATATATTGGTCCTAGAAGTAATAAAAGAGCTGATCTACATCATTGACCCATCCCGACCGACCAAGGTATGGACACCAAGTAAAAAATAGCATCTCGTCTAGGACCCACCTCCAGTAGGGGATCCCGTGCTCACTAGTGTGTGTAAAGGACACAATGCCTTTGTATTGTGCCACGAGGGCATCCTCTGCCCCCATCAGAACTGGAACAACATGTGGCCGTAGCACAAAAATGTGCTCCCATGCCCAGACGTGAAGTAAGGTCACTCCGACCCCCAACGCTCTGCCATACATGTAAACGTACTCGTGTACATCTCTGTAGAGCGAAGCCAGAAGAACAGGCCCCATGCGAAGCGAACTGACCTGTCATGGACCATCCGCTCCTAGCAATAACCCCAGCCGGGACTGAAGTATTGCCCTTGTCTGTCTGGGGCAACGAGACCCAAAATGATAATTGCAACCGCCCAGCGGAAGGGAGGTGCTATAACCCTGTATCTCTCCAACTCAATCTATCCCTTGCAGTAGATAATATCCCATGTGGCGAGGACTCTGATGCAGGACTTGTGTCCCTCATCCATATCAAAGATCACCCATCGGCCGTGAATAGGCAATTGTAAAATGCACCAAACGTCCTCCAGAGTGATGGTGGCCTCGCCAGTGGGGAGATGAAATGACGACGTATCGCTGTGCCACCTCTCGGCCAATGCTGACAACATCCCTAGGTGGGTGTGCATGAGCGTCGCATACGCAATGTGCCATAATCCTACAACTCCTAGTTGATCTTGGTCCCTGTCGCTTAGGTTCTGTAGGATGCTCGCCAAATCTCGCAACCGGTGCTCTCGAGAGTAGAGCTCCCTCGCTACATCCTACATCAAGGAAGATCAACATGTTAAAATTTTTCAAAATTCCTGGTCGAACGCCCCAAGCTCGTCCCCAATGGCACAGTTTGTGATAGTGTCACAGTTTGGTTTTACTCAAACTCTGACGCTCGAGCCAAAAAAAAAGCGAAATGGTGCCGCCACGGCGCACTTTCTCCTCCAGCGTTACAGTTTGGGTAAAAAGGGTGCCGCCGCCACAGACTTTACCCAAACCGACCCGCTGAGCCTGAGCCCAGTGTCAGAGTTTGTAAACTCTGAATTGCACCACTGCGGCGCAAAACAACACCACTGTGGCGCAAAACGGCATTGTGCGGCGCTATATAGCACCACTGGAGGCGAGCTCCCCTTTTAAAGCATTAATTACAACATTAAATGAAAAAATGAAGCTTGGGTAAGGGTCACATACCGGTGCCTCGATGCCAGGTGGTCGCTGGTATGTCCGAACTCGATCGGTGATGTGCAGAGGAAGCTATCATTGTGCCATATCATCGAAGGGTTAGAGCTCAAATCTCAAGATTGCTAGCGGAGGTGTGTGAAAATGACTTGAAAGTGACCCCTCGGGCCCCTTTTAAGCCTAAAAATTAGGACTTTTTAACCCTAAATGGTTGTCCTGCTAGGGTTTTGGACCCTCGAACTTGTTTTTGTCTGTTTGAGGCATGTTTTTCATTGTTTTATTGCGCTTAGACATGTTTTTCACCTCTCGGACGCCTTTCGGATCTGTCGGGCACTTTGTCACTTTTTTTTCGCGAGATCACCCAAAAAATTAAAATTTTCATTCGATCTCTCGAGGGGGAATTATAATGGCATGTTTTCTCTCACCATGCAGCAGTGGGGCAAGTTTTTAAAATATTGAAATTTTTTGGCTTTGATCGAGATCGTTTATTCTTTGAACCAACACAACAAGTGCATTGCTTCAAAGAGGGGCAAAATGTAGACATGTAAAATATACTGATTGACATCGTGCATCTGATCTTGAATTACTAACATCGTTTCTTCCTGAATCATCCTTCGGTCTAACCATTTAATCAAATTCTCCTATCTGATTAAATTCATCAATATTCGTCTCTTAATTAAATAAATCATTTTGTCTAATTAAGTCTCTCTCTCTTGTTAATTAAATCAATCCATCTAATCTAATTATCCCTATTTAATTAAATAATCAATTTATTTGATTGAATCTCTAAAGTCTATCCATTAAATTAAATAAATTAAAACCTTATTTGATTTAATCTAACACCATCTCCTTTAATTAAATAAATCAAAATCCTTATTTAATTAGCCTCTTATCATATTCCTCTCTTATCTGATTTAAATAAATCTAAGTCAAATAAGTCACATCATCAAATCTCCTGTTAAATTAATTAACCCTTGATTAATTTAACCTCATCTCATGTCCCATCCTCTAGATAATGCAAGTTGCACATGAAAATAGATTTAATTCATTTATTAAATCCCTATTTTTCTCACAAGACATCTTTTGGAATATTCTCTCAATTTGAATTCAAAAATTCCAAGTCATCATGTACATCCAACAAGGAAATAACTTCCTCTTACATGTCCTTTTGCCTTGAGCCAAGTGGCATTTATTGCATTTTCCCTTCCCTCTTGTATGTCATTTCAACAAATTTGAATTTCAAATATTTGCATTTATTGGCACAAACCCCAAATCTTGCACATCCTCATAGCTTGACAAGTGGCATCATATCATTGGATGAATGTTAGTCCCACATTTTTCAAATTTGGACATTCATCCATCTTGAAATTCTATAAATAAAGAGCTCATATCCTCCTTTCATCATCCACAAACATTGCAAAGTTATTATGCTAAAATATTTAGCCATTTCCATCTATCATTGAATTCTTAGCTAGGCTTTTTGCAGATTTGGCTTGGAGTTCTCATCTTTCATCAAAGTGGATCAATATCATCTTCAACATATCAAGATTTCATCATAGGAATTGGGAAAGGGCCAATTTTCACATCAAATTGGCACCAATTCCCCCATGGGATCATGAGTTTGCACATCTAATTAGGATTTAATCTTTGTTTTGTCATTTTCATTGTATTCTTCACTATTTTCTTTCCTAGTTTGAGGTTGTAAATGGATTTCATGGGGAATCCTTGTTTTGGCTTGCAATATCTAACTTGAGGTGTTTATTCTCTTTGTTTTGCAGGTACCAAGGTTGGGGTTCGCACAGTATGTATGAGAAACGGTATGATAACTTGGTTGTTGTGAAACATTGTTACTAGTGAGTTTCCTTGCAAAATTTAAGATAGCTCTTGGAGGTTGTGGTTGGTGTTGTGGTGGTCCTATGATAGAAATCTCTTAGGAGATGACTTGGGAGGTCCAATAATTAAAGGAATCTTAGGAGGTCCAATGATTAGAGGATTCTTAGGAGGTCTAATAATCAAGAGAGATCTAATGTTCAGAACCTCAACAAACTTATCCTTATTTTGATGATATTTTAGCAAAGGGGAGTCTAATGTCACTTCATAATGTTCATCTAAGGAAGCCACATTACTACTATTTGAAGGACATGTATCCATACTATCATCCTCTTGCACCATGATATATTCCCTAGTAGGAGAGTTTTTAGGAGAGGAGCAAACTAGATTTTCATGACATTCAGTGGTTGGACCCTCTAAAATAACTTCATCACAAGTAGGGGAGATATCAATGGTTGTATTTTCTTGTTTTCAATCATTACATCCTCTTGTTCAATAATGTCTTCCCAAGTAGGAGAAGAGAAACAAATAGGATTCTCATGGCTCTCAATGATGGGTCCCTCTAAAACCAAAGTATCTTTTTCACAAATATGAGAGATATTGGGAGAAGAAAAAACTTGATTGTCATGATTGTCCATGATCGTATTCTCTTTCACTAAATTTCAAACACGAGAGAGGGATCAATGAAAACAAGAAAATAGGGGAAAGGAATCCATATTCATATGCTTGTAACAATAATTTCTTGGAGTAGTCAACAAGATTTGAAAATAGAACATGAAGTATGGTAACAAGAGACTTTTGTAATGAAAACATGATGTAATAATTGTTCTATATATCTGAAATGCAACAATTTTTTTTCCCAATTTGTAATGCCTAAACTAATTGAATGATTAGACCTAATGCCTAAAACAAAAATTCTTGAAAATTGTCAGACTAAAACAGTGGTTTACCAACAGATCTGGGAAGTGCAGAGGACCACAAAAAGTCTCAAAAAAGTTGGCTTTTATGATCCCTCAAGGATTCATTCTCCCAAGGGCGAATGGGTCCTTGTACAGGGTTTTAGAAAATAAAAAATGTAAATTCTGAGTTGTTATTTGTGCTTTCTATTTCAGGTTGTAAATTGTGGTTTTTATAGTAGATTTTTCCAGATTTTGGTGTCTAAATGCAAGTGCAATTAGTGATAAATAGTGAACAATATGACTCTTTTTAAAATGCAATTTTGACCAAATTTGTGAATGTAAATGACTAGAAATACACTAATATGCAAGTACTATGCAAAATCAATGTAATATGCATGGAATTTTTTGAATTTTTCATATTTTAAAGGATGAAAAATGCAAACCTAAAACCCTAAATGAGATGAAAACTAATACAATTTTAACAACCCTAAATGAAGTGCAAACTAATGCAATGCAATGCAAACTATTGCAAATCCTAGATATAGGGTTTGAATGGATTCCAAATCAAAAAATTTATAGTGCAAGAATGTCGGGTTCATCAAAATGAAATATAGGAAAATGGGTGAGGTAGGTTTTGAATGGAGGTATGCACCTATCTTCCTTATTTCATTAGAAAATGAGATCCTCTTATAGAAACTGAAAAAATGTCTTGAATGATATCATACACTCGAATCAGGTATACTAATATTGTTTCCTCCTCAAACCCATCCTCTTTTCACTTAATTAATTAAATTATCCCAAATATTTAATTAATTGCCTCATTTGCATCTAATAACCTAATTAATTTAATCAAGTTAATTCCCCCCTTTCACGTTAACATTTTGTCTCATTAAATTAAATAAATCAAACTATTTAATTTAATTCCCTAAATCTTCTTTAATTAAATAACCCTAATTTATTTAATTAAATGTCATTTCACCTTTCCCCATTCATTAAATCATTTAATTTAATGAATATCATCTAATTCTTCTAATTCTCCCTAATTTTATAATTAACATTGTTTAATTAATCTATTATTAACTAATCTAATTCCCCTCCCACTTGCAAGGGAATATTCCTCCTTTGCACATTCCTCCAAAAGGGGAATATTCCCATGGAATATTCCTTCCCCTTTTGCACAATTAAACTTTGTTTTAATTTGCAAAATATCATTTTTCCTCACCCATGAGAATATTCCAAAGAATATTCTCTCTCCTCCAATCATTTGAAAAAGGGAATATTCTCACTTGGCTTCATGTGCAAGTTAACTTGTGACTTCTTGTACAAGTTAACTTTTGAACTCTTGTACAGGTCAAAAGTGTACTTGTTTGGAAGGAATGAGAAACCTTGATTAAATAACATCTTGCATTCTCACCCTTTGATGAGAATCCATGATCCATGCCTCCAATTTCCTCCATCCTTGACCGTTGATTAGCCTTTTTGATCTCAACCCTCCATTTCTCATTTGCTTTCCTATAAATAGTTCACTATTTGGCGACAAATGGATCCATCTTTTAAAAGAAAACTTATGCTGTTGAAATCACTCACACTCATACTCATATTTAGCTCACATTTAACATATTTTAGTTTAAATTAGTTGCATAATAGCTTAGCTTCCATTAATGGCTTCCATAATGCATCCATTTAGCTTGTTCATTAATTAGGGTTTTGAATATTTTAGTTTAGAATCCATTTAGATTAGCTTAGTAATTGCATATCTACATCTTTTAGCATAAAATTAGGTTAAAATAGTTTGCATCATGCTCATTTAGATTAAAATCATGTTTTCATACACATCTCACAACCATTTCATTGATTCTCTTCAGTATAATCGATTGAAACAATCTCATTGATCACAGGATTCAGAAAGGGTCGTCGTTTCACATCAACGTGACACCACTCCCAAAATGGGATAAGTTTTGAATGGGTTAGAGTAGACATTTTGAATGTTTTCGTAACTTAGAATTCTCTGTTTTAATGAATGTCTAGTTAAACTTCAATTCGATTGATCCTGTTTAGATTGAGTATTAGTGGCTTTGTTATGCTTTGATTCTTCATGGATCAAGTGTAATCGACCCATACTAATATCCTTGGTCACATTCTGGCATTAGAAGGAGGGAAAAACTAATCAAATTTAATCAATTTCTAGCTCGAATTTCATTCGTTTTGATTTTTGCAGGATAGAGTGATGCCCAACACAATTTCAGCGATGCCTTTGTAATGCGTCGCCATACAATGACACTATCATCATTACAAACAATGATGCCTATTAAATGCACCGACGCTAATTAAACAAATGATGATGCTAATACTTTCTAGAGGTATTGATGATTTGCAAATGGCGATGGTCGACCAAATAGCGGCGCTCTCATTGTCACTGTTTTCTCTGTAGAGCGACACCCAAATTCACTAGAGCAACACCCTAGTTCACCATAGTGAAACTATCATGAATAGCGACACCCAACTCTGGCAAGAAATTTAACGATTGCTTTTCAGCATGTGTTTTAATAATTTTTTTGACTCATCAAATTACTAACATGCCTCTAACATTGTTCTGGTTTTTAGACTAATGGGGTTTTGTAGGATTGGATGACGCGAAGCTAAAGTGAAGAAGCATTCTCATCTTAAGATTTCATGATTGTAACAAGCGTTTGATGCTTTGGGGAAATTATAACCTAATTTAATATGATTTTTACTTTATGCTCTAGAACCTCACTAAATTTCATTTGGGTTTAAAATGAACACTCAAACAAGACTAAAATTGAACCTTCATTTTATCATTGTCTTTTGGGTTTTAAAATTGAACAAGGCAACTGAACATTTTGTTTGGTGCATAAAATGAATCCATCTTAGCTTTAGAGGGTAAAATTAATGAGTGTTTTCTTTACGGTGACACACTTGTAGTGCGTATCCAATCCCCTTACGCTTCGTGTGATCTTGGGTGAAGAGAAACACTCCAAGTGTACTTTGTTGTTTGTGTGCACTTATAGTACATATCCAATCCCCTTGCGCTTCATGCGATCTTGGGTGAAGAGAAATACTTAAGTACACTTTTATGCTTTGTGTCACCCTTAAGAGATGACTTACTATGAGACACACCCCACAACGGGAAACTCATAGGCAAGTTCTTGCAAGAATGTTTACCATGGGATTTATTAAAGGCTAGGAAATCATGAGAAAGTACCTTCTATCTTGGACTATATAACATATTGCACCTAGTACCATGCCTTAAGTGGAACAAGAATGGTAGTAAGAGCCTTAAGTGGCAAAGTGGGTGTGTATATGCCTGGGTGTTCTCGGTTTGTTACTAAGAACCAAATTGTTTAGTTACCAAAAATACTTAATGCTTGTTGGTGCAAGAACAGTCATTTTGAAACTGCCCCACATTTTTACTATTCATTGTTGAAACAAAAAAATCCTTAGGATCTTTAGGATTTTGAGATTTGGTGGTCTCGAGAAGTGTGTGCCGTGGAGGGGAGCCATTGTCGCCAAATATCTAACTGTTTGCAATGTCTTAGTGTTTGGAGAAATCCAAGTGGGAACTCAACAAGTATGGCCATTTCAACCTAGGATTGTCAATGATTGTGAGTCAGTTTAATACATTGCTTGGTTCCAAAACGTTACAAAATAAACATTCACTATCTTCCTCAAAATTTCAAACCCTTTGGTCTAAATATGGATACCTTTTGAAATAGCCTTGATATTATTTCCTGTCCTAAGGATTTCTAAATATCTTGAATTATATCTCAATCTATATTTTCCAAAGTTAACATAAGAAACTATGGCTTGAACTTCATCATTTTCATGAAATAGACATTGTGAAATTTTTGATGTTTTTGACATAGACATTTTAGCTTGGAAACATAATCAAGACAAGTGTTTGTGGTAAAATAAATTCACTAAAGCAAGATAAATTGAAAAATTGAACCCCACATGACTATTTGGAGATCGATTGCTCCCATTGAACAACCTGATCTTGAAGGTGCTATTATTGAACCAAACTTGAACTCATTAACAAAGAACAAACCGATATCATTAGTAGTTTGAGAAGCTTCACTTTTGAAACAAAAGAAACACCTACCTAGTGGAGAAACACAATAAATGTTATAGATGAAGAAGAGAAAAAAGCTGATATTGAGGCTGGGAGACCCATATTACCACCACCCACGTGGCAATAAATATCCTCCTTTCTTCCATAAACTTGAACTTTTCTAAATGATCTCACGTAAAGTTAGGATCCCCAAAAGAAGGTCTATAGGTTGTCATTTCAAACTTAGGCATCTTAGTCCAAAATCTCTCAAGAAATACCTTTTAGCACTTCATGAAACCAGAACTAGGTTGGTATACAACTTCTATAAACATGCTTCAAGGAACAATCCAAACTTGTATTCCTTCTTTTACAGTCAAAACCCTAGTCTTTTTCAAAATTTTGAACTTCTCTAAATCATTGGGTCTTTAGGATTTGAAAAATTTAGAGGTCTAGCATGTTTCGCATTACCTTGGTCTTGTCAAACAAAGGTTCACTCTAAGTCAATATTGGGTCAAACATTTCATTCACCCCTTCATCAAAATTTCATCCTTCACTTCACCAAACTTTGCAAAATTTTTGAATACACAACACTTTTTGACTTGAACATCAATCAACCCAAACCCTAGCTTAGCTAATTTGTATGTGAAATGTATCCTTTTCCATACACTTTTTTGAGTTAATTATCATCTTTGAACTTGTTTATCTGGAAGGTCACAAGTCTACCCTAAATATTTCCAAGTTCATAAACATCCTTTATCCTAACATCAAAACATCAAACTCAAGTCAAAAGTGTTGTCCCAAAACGTTTGCAAAGATCACTCTCCATATCACCCAACTTTTCATCCCCCATTATCATCATTGCTCTGAAAAGACTTAGAGCGTCCCTTTTACCTAGATTTGAGTCAACTAGAGAGTTCAAACATTACAAATCTTAACATAACTCTCCCAAAGGTGACACATAATTTATGGTAAAGACAAGATCACAACACAAGAGAATCATGGAGAAAACCAAAGTCACATTTACCTCAAGTGATCCAAATCCTCTAGAATTTGATCCAAGAAGTCAAGTTACCCCATCACAACAACCATCATCTTCATCAGCACCATATGAGATAGAATACATCATGAACTATCCATTTGAACTTACTAGGGAGGAAATCATGGAACATCAAGCCTTTGGAAGTGTAGCTCCAATTTCCCTATCATTTGTTGTATAAAATTTGACACAAGGCTTCACAACTCCATTTCTAGGGCTAAATCAAACATCCACTCCCAGTCTTGCAACTAGCCTTGCCAAGGAATTTGGTCTAACTTTTCCATTTGACAGAAACACACCTGTGGGTACCCTCGATACTAATCCTCCATCCCAAACAACGACTTGGAAACCTACCTTTGGTGCTCCTCTCATTCTCGAAGATCCTAAACAACCATATAAAACCCATGAACTTCATTACCCCAAAACAACCTCCACATATCAAGGACATCCCTCTTCATCCATACCCATGAGTACCACAAGTGTTCCCACCATAACAAAGCAGTGTAGACCAAGTGTCTCAAAACAACACACAAAGGGAATGTCAATACCATACCACAGAGTCAACCCTTAATGTAGATTGGGAAATCTCTACCCAATCCTCCAATTGGTTCATCCATTCCATTGGTTTTGCAAAACACATCCATCCAATCCATTATCAACCCTTCTCAAAGCAATCCCTTGGTCATGAATCCCATCAACCTAGGTAACACCTTGTTTACATCTCTAGCACAAGGAAACCCTCAAGACATAGGACCAGGGAATCTTTTTAATCAATGGACTCAAGGTCCTAATGTGTCATTACCATCACAAAATCTAATGGCATCATCATTATCATTTCCCACTGTCACTTTTACCATGTAAAATCAATTGGGACCTCAAAATTACATTCCTCCATCTCAATCCACCATCTTACAAGGGATGCTAAACCAAGGGAACCCTCAACCTCTCATCAACAATCCACTACCCACTCAAAACATCAACATCCCCAATCCATAAAAGATGTCCCAACAACGAACCGATCCTACCTTGCAAGCACATGCATTAGCTTTACAACAAGCACAAAAAGCTTATCAATATGCCATCCAACAACAACAACAACAACAAAAAACAAGAAGCCTTAGTGGCACAACAAGCAACACAACAACAACAACAACAAGAATATCAAGCAGCCTTAGTGGCACAACAAGCGACACAACAACAACAACCACAATAGCAAGCAACCTTAGCGGCACAACAAGCAACCTTAGCACAACAACAAAAACAAGCTCATCAAGCAGCCTTAGCATCACAACAACAACAAGAAGCCCAACGACAAGCCCTTGTGGCACAACAACAACAAGAAGATCATCAAGCAGCCTTAGCAGCACAACAACAATGACAAGCCTTACTAGCTCAACAATATGCCCAACAACAACAACCAAGTTCCTACTATAATCCTAAACAAAAAATCGTCAATACAAACGCGTTAGGAACATATACATCAACACCACAATCACCTTCACAAAATATTACACCACCATACACCCCATACAACACCTTATCATATCAAAATCTTGCATACAACTCATTTGTCATTCCAACTTATGTTCCTCCACTGAACCTGCAAGATGATCTAGCCTCGTAGTTTAAGGCACTATCCCAAGAAATGCAGGACCTTCGAATGGGCAAGACAAAGAAGCCCCATACACAAAACCTATCCCCTATCCATTTGACTGAAACATTGCAATGGTACCATTCCCTCCCAGCTTTGAAATCCCGCAATTCGATAAATACAAAGGGAGAGGAAGTATTGTGGACCATGTCAAAGAATTCAACGTCATCTGTATGGAGGTGGCCTACAATGATTCTTATTTAATGCGCCTCTTCCCTCGAAGTTTAACAGAACCTGCTATGGATTGGTTTTCTCATCTACCTCCCAGAATCAAATCTTTCCAAGAAATTACTGATAAATTCATCGATCACTTCTCCTTTAATCTTGACATGGACGTAAGTCTAGAAGAACTGTACACTCTCAGACAAAACAAACGAGAAAATTTCACTAATTTCTTGCAACATTGGAGACAAAGAGCTGGTAAACGTAAGTGGCCTCTTCTCGATGGACAACAAGTGAGAATCATCATAGAAAATCTAGATCCAGATCTATCCTTTGACTTGAAAATGCAGTGCATCACATCTTATGATGAGCTTGTCCCTAGATCCCTTAACATCAAAAGAGCTCTAATATCATAGGGGAATACTCAAGCTTACAAAGACAATTGCCCATCAACTAGTTGAAATGACAAGCCTTGTGTCTTGGCTAAGAACAAGAATGTAACAAATGATGGTGTAGAAGATACTAAGGTAGTCCTAAGTGCTCCTAGAATAAACAAAAATCAAGTTGCTAACATTCAACCAATTGTGAAGCAAACAATACCTCCTCAAAACAATCAAATCAGTAACATTGATATGCAACAAAGGTGAACCACTAACAATAAAAACTATCCTAAATGCATGTACACACAGTTATTTGAACCCATCAAAACCATCATGACGAAGTTGGTAGAGTTCAACCTGATAACACTTCCCAACTTCAAAAACTACCAAAAACCCCAAGAAAAACCATCCTGGTACAATGAGAACGATCTCTGTGACTTTCAAAAAATCAAAGGACAAAAAAAATAAAAACTGCATGAGGCTCAAAAATATTATCCAAGATCTCATAGAAAATGACACCATATTTGTTGAGGTACTAACCGAGAATCAGAATCTTAAGAGATACGAGAATCCCATGCCAAATCATAACAAAGGGAACAACAACAAAAAAGCTAAGGATTACACAAGCGTGTAGCATACCTATTCTAATGTAGTTGCTTCTTGTGATAGCATCATTACTGTCATCACCATTAAAGGACCTAGTGTGGAGTGTGGAGTCACCACGCGACGTGGAGAAATTACCGTCCAAGGAGTCCCATCTCAATCTAGGACACAACCTACTTTTCCAACATCAAATCCTAGCAAGTACAATCTCCTAGATCAACTTAAGAAGACCCCCACATAGATATCCATCTTAGAACTATTGAAGCTATCACCCACACATAGGGAAATCTTGGAGAAAGCTTTATCAGTCATCCGTCCCTAAGGATATTGGTACAAATTAGTTTCAAGCTATGGTAGGGCATATCGCTAATCATCTCCTTATCTTCTCAGAGCAAGACCTACTATCACAACCATCTCATAACTGTACTTTACACCTTGAGGTTTTCATTCATAAGAACAAGATCAAAAGAGTCTTAGTAGATGGAGGTGCTAGTTTGAACATTTGTACCCTTTAGTTGATCAAGAATTTTGGCTATTTAGAGGATACTATTGAGAAAGCAAAAAGTAACACCATTAGAGCATATGATGACCAAGGATAGGTATCCCAAGGCATTATTGCACTACCCATCCAAGTGGGACCCATCATTACAGAAACTACATGCCAAGTGGTAGACCTTGATCTTCCCTACAACATCCTACTTGGCCAACCGTGGATCCATGCCCTAAAAGCTGTAGCCTCAACCTATCATCAATGTGTAAAGTTTCCTTTTGAGGGAAGAGAAATTACTATCCACAGAGATCTTGAGCCTTTTTACTACTGCAAAAATCTTGGGGCCAAGTTCTATAGGATACCCCAAATACCCAAGAATTACTAAAGGCCTACACCATCTACCTCATTTGTTGACCCATCATGCCTTGCATCTACCTCAAAAAAAAAAAACACCCATTGTGTAGAACATTCCTGACATCAAAGTAGTAATCTAGAATGATGGTTGTGGGAACTATAAGCTAATGAAGAACACTTTTGTGTTAGGAGAGCTACCCCTTTCTCCTCAATCCCATGGGAAACCCACATCTAGCAACAAAGAGCCTGAAACAATCAAGATGGCAGCTACTACCTTCACCAAATGGGGGGATTTGAACCAAGAAGATATCAATGAAGAAGATGTCTCTAAACTACTCTATGAATATGAACAACCTATCCCCCGCTCTTCCCATGGAAGATACAATAAAGGCTTGAAGCTAATGAAGGGAATGGGTTATAATAAGAATGAGAAACTAGGACAAAATGATAATGGTTTGCTAGAACCTATTGTTTTTGAGAAACGACTAAAGAATCTTGGTCTAGGTTGTACTCTTAGTAAGGCCACCCTTATTGGCAAAGGTACTTCCACTAAATGAGCTAAGGCTTCCTCTTGGTTACCTACACCATGTGATATGACCTTAGATGAATTCCTCAATTTTGCTGACCTATTTGAGAATAAATCCCTCTTCATGATATCCATAACATCCTTTAATCTGAATGACCAAATCACTGAAATAAGCCTAGTATACCCACAACTCATTGACATGGACCAACAAGGAGCACCAATTCTAGATTTATTTGAAAATGATGAAGCAATCTTAGAATTCATGGGACTCTGCGACAACTTATTGTGGAAAAATCACAAAGCAGGTTTTGACATAGTGCTAGAAATAGGGGTGTAGTATGGAGAGATGATTGAATCCTTTAGTCGCAAAATTGATGAAATGAACCTAACATGTAGATCTTTGAGTGAAAACCACACTGTGGCACTTTTTGATCCTAAAATAGTAAAAACAAAGGACGTATTCGAGGGTGAAAACCTCTCTGAGGCGCCCAAGGATGAGGGATTCAATCTCCCCATTAGTGCAATGCATCCAAAGAAGTCAACAGTACTAGCAAAAAAGGCCACTCCAATCAATGTGGGAACAAAAGAAGCACCTAAGATCACTTTCTATGTTGAATCCTTGCTAGATGAAGAACAAAAAAAACTAGCAGCATTTCTAAGAGTGAAGAACCAACTTTGCATGGTCATACACTGATATGCTAGGGCTTGATCTAGAAGTAGTTGTGCAACATCTAGCAATATATCCCGAAGCCAAACTGGTAAAGCAAAAGTTAAGGAAGATGCACCCTCAGATAACACTCTTGGTGAAACTAGAATTACAAAAGCTTCTTGATGTTGGATTCATCCAACCAATAGATTATCTTGAGTGGGTTTCAAACTTGGTACCAGTCTCAAAACCCATCGGGGGCATCAAAATCTGCACATATTTCAGAGACTTGAACAAAGCATGCCCAAAGGATGATTTCCCTCTTCCTAACATTGACCTCTTGTGGAATTAACAACTGGGCATGAAATGCTGTCACTCATGGATGGTTTTTCAGGCTACAATCAAATTGTGATCATTAAGGAGGATCAACACAAGACTACATTCACTTGTTTGTGGGGAACCTATTGCTAGAACGTGATGCCATTCATGTTAAAGAATGCAAGAGCAACCTATCAAAGATAAATGACCCTCATCTTTCATGACACGATCCATAAAATAGTTGAAGATTATGTGGATGATATTTTGGAAAAATAAAAGAAAAGAAATGAGCACATAGAAGTCTTAGGACCCATCTTTGACAAGCTCGAAGAATACAAGGTACAAATAAACTCAAAAAAGTGTCTTTGGGGTTAGATTATGAAAAATTCTTGGCTATATCGTCTCACAAAGAGGGATATAAATTTATCTAGCAAAGGTAAAAGACATCCTAGACATGGAACCACCACAAACACTAAAACAGATGAGAGGGTTACAAGGAAGATTGCGGTCCATCAGAAGGTTCATAGCACAACTATCAAATAAAATCCATCCTGTTTTTGCAATATTCTCCATAAAGTAATAAATTACAAGTGGGATGAGAAGTGCGATAAAGCTTTCTAGAAAATAAAAGGCTATCTATTGACACCTCTAGTGCTCATGCCGCCAATATCGAACAAACCACTGATCTTATATATCTTAGCAACATCAACAAAACTAGGAGCTCTTTTAGCACAACATAATGCAAATAGAAAGGAACATACTATCTATTATATTAGTAGGACCCTGGTTGGCTATGAAATGAACTATTCACCCATTGAGAAAGCATGCTTAGCAGTAGTTTTTTCTTCACAAAAATTTAGAAACTACATGCTATCACATCAAATCAAACTTATTGCAAAGATTGACCCATTTAAATACCTGTTATCCAAAGCAACTCTCACTCCAGGGGAAAATGGCTAAATGGGTGATGATATTAACTAAATTTGACATAGAGTACATGGAGTGCAAGGAAATCAAAGGAAAAGTGATCACAGACTAACTAGAAAAATCACCTCTCTATGCTGAGAACCCCTTGATATTTGAGTTCCTTGATGAATTAGTATTCCTTATCAATCTCACAAGTAAGAAAAAAATGTACTTTGATGGATCATTCACCCAAAATGGATTAGGATCAGGTATTATTTTCATCACCCCTCAAGGTGATTGCATTCCAAAGTCATATAGGATATCATTCCCATGCATTAACAACATTGCTGAGTACGAAGCCCTAATCACATGTCTAAGGATAATAGTTCAATGGAAGATTCAAGAGATGAAAGTCTAGGGAGACTCACAGCTGGTTATTGACCAAGTCAACGATGACTATCAAACTAAGGATGACAAGCTCACTCCTTAAAAAAAGATGGTGGAAAGTCTCAAGGACCTTTTCATAGACATAAATTTTGGGTAGATTCCTTGCATGAACAACCGAGCAGTGGACACAATGGCAACAATCAGATCACTGTTAGACATGCCAAACAACATCCTTCAATGTGAATTCTTGGTAGAACAACTTCTCATACAAACTTTCAAAATCCCTGAATTTGAATTTGCGTGTGTCATTGTTGGTCCTGGATCCCCATGGTATCATGAAATATTCACCCACCTAAGCAAAGGAATCCTCCCATCCGATATCACCTCGAACCTTAAAAAGACCTTTATCAAAAAGGCATCCCGATTTGTGATCCTAGGTAATACCCTTTACTGTCGAAGCATCAAAGGGACATTACTACGATGTCTTAACCAAGAGGAAGCCTTGACCTCTTTAATAGAAGTAAACGATGGCATATGTGGTTCCCATACTAGTGGTATGACTTTAGCTAAGAAACTATTGAGGATGGGATACTACTAGCCAACCATGGAAAGAGAAGCCCATCAGTATGTGTAGAAATACGTCTAATGCCAACAACATGGAGATCTGATTCATGCTTCATCTCAAGAATTGCAACCAATGATCACACCCTAGCCTCTCTTCCAGTGAGGACTTGAACTCATAGGAAAAATCACTCTAACCTCATCCAACGACCACGAATTTATCATAGCAACCACTGAGTACTTTACTAAGTGGGTTGAAGCCATTCTTAAATGACCTACATAACGAGAAGCAAATTTCCAAGTTTATCCTAAATTTACCTAATCTACCATTATGGTGAACATTCCACAAACCCTTGTCTCAGACAATGGAACACCCTTCAAGAATTAGGATGTAAAAGACTTATGTCAAAGATTCAACATCCAACATCGATTCTCTACCTGTATTATCCCCAGGGTAATGGTCAAGCTGAGGCTACAAACAAGACCATTCTAAATTTTTTGAAGAAAATGGTCAATGAAGCTGGCCGTGACTGACATCTACAGTTAAATCTCGCTATCTGGGCTTATCGAACCAATAGATGCAACCCCTTTCTCCCTAGTCTATAGATTAGAAGCCATTTTTCCTATTGAGGTCAAGCTCCCATCATTATGAGTGTCACTATAGAATCTAATCACCTATGAAGAATACAAAATATCTCAGCTGAATCAGCTAGAATTCCTAGATGAGCATCGTTTTGACACCCTCAATCACTTGCAAGTCTATCAAAACTGACTAAAACAAAGCTATAACCAGAAGATCAAATGTCAGTCTTTCCAGGTAGGGGATCTTGTCCTAAAGTAGAATCAAAAGAATCTTCCATATCAGGACAATAAAGGAAAGTTTGAACCTAACTGGTTGGGTCCCTTTGTCATCACAACAAGCTATGGATCAGGAGCGTATCAATTATCAATGTACCTGAAGGTGAACCCTTGCAGGAACCAACCAACAACTTGCATCTTAAAAAGTTTTATGCCTAGTTTTGAAGGGTATAAATCTGAAAATAAAAATAAATAAAAAAATGATCAAAATCCAAAAAATTGAGAAAAAGGATTGAAAAAGTAAAAAAAAAATCATCCTGCAGTGAAAACCACTTCGGTGGTGCTTTGGGCAAGTACCTTGGCGAAAACCTAGAAAATAGGAACCTCATGTAAATAAAGCACCTCCATCTATTCTTTGGCTCTTTGTCCTATCATTCTTTGCATCACCATCCATCTATCGCCTCATTCAATCTTATTTATTCCATCACCCATCCATGTCCTTACCATAGCTTGATGATGTGAAGTATCGTATCCCATTTATTACTAGTTGGCATACTCTAAAGGTCAGTTTGTCCTGCCTGTATCGAGGTAGTCTAACATATCACACTGGGGGAAATTTGTTATGGATCAGATCGGGTTCTTGTATATCTTAAGGTTATCGGAAATCGCAATTGAAAATCTCAAAAAATTCGTAAAACGTTCATCATAAAATCCAAAACATTTGCAAAATCTTGTACAACTAAAATAAAAAAACATTCAAAAAGTTGTAAATTCAAAATCCAAAACATCCAAAACACATCACGAACCCTAAAAAGGTTGAACATCAAAAATCCAAAAAAGTACCTTGTCGAACTACGTCGTCTTTGAGCTTGAACATAGGCAAGGCCATCATTGATGTGCCCCCGAGACATCCTAGGCCAGTCCTTTAGGAGTCTGTCATAATAAATTGGCATTCCATCAATTTTTCATATCTTCATCTTCAATAAGCTGAGTCAGTCAAACTACGTGGTCTCTGCATATATAATGTAGGCAAGGCTTATCTTTGATGTGCCCCTGAGGCCCCTAGGATAGGTCTTTTAGGTTAGGTTCTTGGTCAAATATAAGAAAGCCTTAAACAATCAAATATTGAAAAACCCCAAAACATTCAAAATATCAGAAAAGCCTTAAACATTCAAATATCGAAAAATCCTTAAACATTTGAAAACTCAAAAAACACAAAAACATTTGAAAACTCAGAAAAACTATAAACATTCACATAAACATTCAAAAGACCTAAACAACCTCAAATAACCGAAAACCATAAACATTCACATAAACTTTCAAAAAGACCAAAACAACCTCAAAACATTTTCAAAATAGCAAAAACATTGAAATATTCTAGAAAATCCAAAACCATCCATCCCACCTTGCTTTCACCTGCAATAAACCTGCACCCATAATAAACCGATTGTCACCTTCAACCTTTGGAAAAATGAATAGAAAACAAGTATAGCAAGTTGTAAAGTGAGAACCTAAGTGTCAAAATCTAAAGTCTAAATCATAGGTAAATGCGTCAGTGAAGTTTATATCAATGACTTATCATAAAGCTCATCATCATGCTACATCAAATCCCTGATCAACATGTCCTAGGATGTATCCTTCCTGCGGTGGACATCAACATCAGAAGTCACCTTAGCTAAGTTAAACTGCCAAGAGATATAGATAACACTGACTATTTGTCTTTGATCTTTTCTTATGATTTATCTTAATAACCCATTCTGAGGATCTCTCAATGATGTCTATCAAAATGATTTAGAGAGAAAGGAATGGGCATCAATCATTATCTTTTTTTTGCTATGCTTGTGGGTATTCTTGTAAAATAATCTTGGCGCATACTTGCTTAGTTGTGTGTAGGGAGGTTATTTGGAGTATGTTATTGACTATTGCGTATGCTTTGGCCCATTATATTCTAAGCTTCTAACTTACATTCCGACGAGGTTTACGTATGTCAAGATATGAACAAGAACTATCCTATCTATTTGCAAAGTCAAAGTCCATTACACTAGATACAATGCCATCCTAGTTATCAATACCTTGATGCATCGTGTCTATGTGTTATATCAAACAATAAGGAATGGTAGAAAATCCCAATCCCAAGATATTAGAAAATCATCATCATCATCATTCATTTCTCATCACCATCTCTAATAAAGTCTTGGTGGATCATAGACTTGTTGGATCTTTTGAAGGAATCATCAAAATCAATGGCAATTCATCTCGTTTCTTCTATCTTCTCTCCACGCTAACCTGGTATCATGATAGTCAACAAAAGCATCATCAATGCATCCATCTTGCATCCACAAACTGTCAGTATGCATAGATATCACATCATCACAACATAATCATAGCGTATCATAAAGTATACATCATGCATCAACATTATCATTTAAGTTGTGATGAATAAAATAGATTTGTTATTCTAAGCATCTTAAATCGTTGCATACATATCATAAACATGCATCACATTATCATACCACAAGCATAAACATCTGCATTATCCATCCATACATCCATATGCATACATCATCACATCATAAAATTGCATAGAAAATAAACAAAACAAAATGCATCCATAACATTTTCATATCATAATTTGAGCATAACATCTGCATATCATATCATCCATCCTATAACATATCTTGAAAAGATACTGAAAAAGAATATAATATTGTATCCATCCATATCATTGCATCCCATATCATCTCATATCATCGCATCTTGCATAAAAATAAATAAAAGAAGTCCATCCATACATTGAAAGCATAAAATAAGATGAACACATCATATCAAATCCATATCATATATATATCAAAAAATAAATGTCATGGTACAATATATGAATTGGTATATGTATATCGATCATAACTACAATATCCATGAGGCTATCAAAAAGGAGCCCATAAATGTATATCTGTATGAAAAAATTGGGCAAAAAATCAAAAAGTGTCTGTACAATCAAGCTAGCCTTGATGGCTGCTTCCCTCTCTAGCCTGTCTCTCTAGTTGATCCTTTTCTCTAGGGTGTGCCCCAATCCTCTGAGAGTAATCTGGCTATCTGAGTGCCTATGGGACATCCTTGTGATAGTGCATCTTGTAGTAGGTTTCCTCAATCACAACCTCTCTATACAACTTGGCTGACATAGTCCACCCATGAGTTACAACTGTCATCTAAGCTACCGCTCTTGGTCTCTCTTGACTGTCAAGGCCACTATTTGATGCTTGGCTTGATCTCTCTCAACAGTGATCGTCAAAACCTACTAGCGGACCTTATCCCTCTCACTCGTAATAGTTTGAACCTGTTGCTGCTACAACTACTGTATCCATAAATCTTGGGGATCTGGCCCCAACGATGGCTGCTATGGAGGCTATTGTTGTATAGAAGTATTTCGAGGAGGCTACTAATCCACTGGTGGTGCCCCTGGGATCTACCCATCCTATCCATCCCTGCCATCCTGTCCTTTGCCTCTTCCTGCACCCCTCCCTCTTGGTCTCCCTTGTGGAGGAGCACCAACTGGATCTGTCAATCAGCGAGGGGGTGTGAACCATGCATCGTATGCAGGTGTCGTATGAGCGCCCACCTTCCCTTGATCATAAGCCCATGGCTAGACAACCAATTGCTGAAAGCCATCAACCACCTCATGGGCTACAATCGTAGGTACCCACGTGGGTACCTCTCATGCTGACCTGGAGAAGATGGCTTTGTATGCATCATCAGGCCTATCCTACCTATCTCTAAACTGCCTCACCATCCTATTTGGTAGATATCTCTCGATGATGGTGTGCTCTCGACCCTTCATGTATCAGGTTTTTCAGGCGAAGAAGAGCTGTTGAACATCATCATACCACGCTAGAATTTGAAGCCAGGGTCACCATCTAAAGACTATTATATCATCAAGAACCTAGCACTAGTATGGAATAACAAGTTGCCCTGTATGCTATAATGTAATGGTGCCTCTGTATTGCCAATCCACTGGATCATTTGGGTCTACATCAACCATCTAAATGATCGGTTGAAGCACAACAATGTGCTCCCAATCCCAAATGTGCAGTAAGGTAGCTCCTGTATCAATCGCCTAATCACTGTATACAAAATCGTGCATGTCATGGTACAATGAGATCACTGGCCCCAATGTAAATAGATTCCTCCTAAACAACATCTTGTGCCACGCTAGGCCCCATCTTGGGTTGAAGCCTCTGCTATGTCTGTATAGAGTGACCAAAGTAGAGATGATTGCTGCAACAACCAATCTAAAAGTGGGCACTTGACCTTTGTACATCTTGAGGTCAATTTGTGAAGTGACTAGAAAAATGTCCTCCAGATCCATCACCTTATGACAGGCATCATAACTGGTATTGACGTCGTATATCACACACTCACCATGTATTAGCAAACACAATATCTTCCATACATCCTCTAGTTTCACTGTTGCCTCATCGGTATGAAGGTGTAACAATGAGGTCTCGTTGTGACATCACTTGCACAACACTGTCATCATCACCAGATGTGTTCGGACGACAGGCGTGCACACAATGTACCATAGGCCAATCTCTCCTAAGTGCTCTGACTATAACTTAGATAAATCACCAAGTCTCTCCAAAATTGTGGGCTGGTGCTCGTTGGACATCAAAGATGGAATGACCTTCTGCACCCATGAAGCGCACGACGTCAAAATTAATTTTATTTTGGCTAAGTTTAGAATTTTCATCCCCAAAATGATAATAGTGTTGCTATTTATGATAACCTCACTATAATTCAAATTCTAAATTGTGAAGCCCAAAGCATTTAAAATGCAAATCGCAAGTCGCATCGCTATAAATATATGCATCACAATTTAAACTTTGGAAACCCTAACCCTAATTTTCAAATCAAAATATGTGTCGCTATAAACATATGTGTCAAGATTTAGAAATGTAAACCCTAATTCTAAATTGTGAACTGCGTCGCAATACACATATGCATCTCTAAAATTCAAATTAGTGTCGCCGATTCTCAAAAAAGCATCGCTCTAGAGTGACACCGCCAAAGTTTAAATTCTAAAAGGAATTAAATGCATCAAAAAGTGAAATTTCAATCAAGTTTTGAATCACATACTGACCAGTGGTACTACGCTTGGAAGCCTCTAGTACTCTTGAACTTTTTTGAAAATGTGTCACGGGAGCACTCATTGCGCCATTTCATCGGAGGGTCAAAGCTCAAGTTGCAAGAAATTCTTAAGGTGTGAATGCACAAATGAATTGAAAGTGACCCTTCTTAACTTATTTATACATCAAAATTAGGGTTTTTTGCCCTAATTTAATCTTAAAGCTAGGGTTTATCATCATTTTCACCAATCTTGCCAATCAAAACCTTATTTTTATCTTTTTTTTCATTTTTGGCATGATTCTTGCATCTCGGAGCCTTTCTGGACCCCTTGGGAAACATTTCAACCTTTGTTGAGAAATCAACCCCAAATTCAAAATTTTCACTCGATTTTTTGAGGTTGCAGGGAACTAGCTTAATCCTTCCGCTGGGGCATCTGAAAAATTAGAAAAATTTTGTTTTTTGATTTTAGCAGTGATTTTTAATCCAAAGAGCATCATTCTTTGAACCAAAGCAGTAGGTACCTCGCTTCAAAGAGGGGCAAAGTGTAGACACTGAAAAATGTCTTGAATGATATCATACACTCGTATCAAGTATACTAATACCATTTCTTCCTCAAACCCATCATCTTTTCGCTTAATTAATTAAATTAGCCTAGCTATTTAATTAATTACCTCATTTTCATCTATTAAACTAATTAATTTAATTAGGTTAATTCCCCCCTTTCACGGTAACATTTATTCTCATTAAATTAAATAAATCAAACTATTTAATTTAATTCCCTAAGTCTTCTTATTTAATTAAATAACCCTAAGTTATTTAATTAAATGTCATTTCACCTTTCCCCATTTATTAAATCATTTAATTTAATGAATATCATCTAATTCTTCTATTCCCCCTAATTGCATAATTAAAATTGTTTAATTAATCAATTATTAACTAATCTAATTTCCCTCCCACTTGCAAGGGAATATTCCAATGGAATATTCCTCCTTTGCACATTCCTCCAAAAGAGGAATATTCCCATGGAATATTCCTTCCCCTTTTGTACAATTAAACTTTGTTTTAATTTGAAAAATATCCTTTTTCCTCACCCATGAGAATATTTCAAAGAATATTAGAATTCTCTCCTCCAATCATTTGAAAAAGGGAATATTCTCACTTGGCTTCATGTGCAAGTTAACTTGTGACTTCTTGTGCAAGTTAACTTTTGACCTCTTGTACGGGTCAAAAGTGTGCTTGTTTGGAAGGAATGAGAACCCTTGATTAAATATCATCTTGCATTCTCACCCGTTGATGAGAATCCATGATCCATGCCTCTAATTTCCTCCATCCTTGACTGTTGATTAGCCTTTTTGATCTCAACCCTCCATTTCTCATTTGCTTTCCTATAAATAGTTCACTATTTGGAGACAAATGGATCCATCTTTCAAAAGCAAACTTATGCTGTTAAAATCACTTGCACTCATACTCATATTTAGCTCACATTTAGCATATTTTATTTTAAATTAGTTGCACAATAGCTTAGCTTCCATTAATGGCTTCCATAATGCATCTATTTAGCTTGTTCATTAATTAGGGTTTTGAATCTTTTAGTTTAGAATCCATTTAGATTAGATTAGCAATTGCATATCTACATCTTTTAGCATAAAATCATGTGTTAAAATAGTTTGCATCATTATCCTCATTTAGATTAAAATCATGTTTTCATACACATCTCACAACCATTTCATCGATTCTCTTCAATAGAATCGATTGAAACAAGCTCACTAATCACGAGATTGGGAAAGGGTCGTCATTTCACATCAACACGAAACCACTCCAAAAACGGGATAAGTTTCAAATAGGTTAGAGTGCACATTTTAAATGTTTTCATAACTTAGAATGTTTTGTTTTAATGAATGTCTAGTTTAATTTCAATTCAACTGATCTTGTTTAGATTGAGTATTAGTGGCTTCGTTATGCTTTGATTCTTCAAGGATCAAGCGTAATCAACCCTTATCAATATCCTTAGTTACACCTCCAATGGTAGAATTGACTTTTAGACTTTAAGTAAGTCAATTCTATGAAAAATCTTGCAATTTCCTTTATGACAAAAAATGTGTAAAATCAGCCCAAACAACAGTCTTGGGAGATATAAAATAAAATAGAAAATGGACTCAAATATGAAATGTAAGACCTGAATCATGTAGATGAAGTATAATACTAATAGAAACAACAAACTCCTGACAAATTTGAAGAAGGTAAGATAGTAAAAACCTGTCACCAAAAGTGTCACAAGGCATCCTAAAATGGTGAATGGATCTTTGTACAAAATTTTTTCTTAGTTTTTGAGAGCCTCTAGAGATGGATCTGAGATGCTTTTTCCCATAGGTTTCACTGTAAAAATGTCATAAATAAATATGAGATTTGAGTTTTCCGTGATCTTGACAACTTTTGCAATTTTGCACTTTTGAGATCTTCAATTCCAATCCTTTCTTGAACCTAATATCTAAACATACACAAGAGATAGAAAAAATATTTGTTTTTGTTGAACAAGGGTTTGCCTTGGTCAAACCCCATTTTGGTAATTAAACCTTGAAATGAAATGAAACATGAAAGGAACATGATGAATGGACACTTACTATGTTGCAACTCACCAAACCATTGAGTTGAGATCCTTGAAAGACTAAAATCTAATACATCTCTCCAAGGTCTTGATCTTGCATGAATGGCTTGATTGGATTCTTGATTTGATAGCTTGAATCTTGACTTGAAAACTTGAAACCTACATCACAATGTTAGCTCCAAAAACATGCATGAATGCAAATAACTTTGACATGATGATCTTGATCTTGATTTCTGCTATAGATGCTTGATAAAATTTCTCTTCAATGCTCTTGAAAATAGTATTTGGTCATGTGAAAGTTGCCCTCTTGCTAGATGTTTTGAATTGATAAAATAACCTTTTATTTATAGATAATTTTCTAATTTCCCGACAATTAAACATTATAAGCCGACATTTAAAATTTGAATTTGGGATCATAAAATTACCGCCAAAAACATATTAAAAATTGGGTTCTAAATCTTAGTGGGGACCTATTCACCCTTGGGTGAATTGGTCCTAGGCCCTAAGCCTAGAACACACTCTTTCCAAGATGTTAAATTAAGTATAGACATTAACTAATTGTGGGTTCTCCCTTCAAAAATATAATTAATTAGGCTTATAAATGCTTAATTGGGTCAATTAGAGGCTTAATTAAGTCCAATTAAATTAAGGACCCAAACATAGTGTGAAAATGTAAAGGTGTACATTTTTCTACACTACAGATTGATGCAAGATTGCTCTTACACCCTAGGATGCTCTTGCATAAAAAATGCAATAGTTTTTGAAGGGGCTTATTATTTTGAAACTTAAAAACATTCATTAAGAAAAATACTATTCATAATTATTATTTAAGATTAGCAGATGGGTGTTATGTGATAGAGTATCACACCCCTTTTAAAAGATACATCTTTAATATTCTTTTCCAATTTTCTAGTGGTGAATCATGTAGGATCAAAGATAATAGAAAGATAAATTATATGCCGTAGATGCAATAATAATAGTCAAACATGTTAGGTCGGCCCGAAATAGACCTAATCACAAAAACTTCAAGCATACATGTAATTCGCCAGACGCGCGACCTTAAAGCTCAATCTCCCTTTGGATTCCCATTCAATTGACATTTATTATCTTATCTTCATCATCACAAAATAAAATAATTATTCGCGAAGAAGTGTGGAATCTCTCACACTGGTATACTGTATAAAGGATAATTGTGATATACAGGGTTGCACACTGTCATTCATATCTTTTTGGAAACTTTATATAATGTCACAAAAACTGATGAACTCAAAACTGTAGTTACAACCGTAGAAGATTGTACCAATGTGCGGTGAAGTGTCGACCAAAAAATTGACACACTAAACCACAAAACTGTCAAAGGAAATGCTTAGCCAATTTCTTGATAAACCATACTTTCCGAATCAACTTGCACTATATATAAGTTATCAACAATACTTCCACATTATGTTAGGATGACCATAACAATATTGACATCAATGACAACATTGGATCAAGCAATATATACACCTCATGCTCATGTTGCCAAACTGTATCATCAATGACAAACTTCCAACTTCCAACAATTCCTAGTTATAAAAAAGTTGCAATATGCTACAACAAGCTTCCAACATGCTAGGCCTCAACTATTTGATTGCAAGTGAGTGGAATTATACACTTAAAATGATATTTAATTAAATGTGAAATTCCAAACTTTTCAAAATCAAGCTTATAACTAATTTAAATTATTGTGAGTGATGCTAATATAGTATCTTTTAGTTTTAGGAGCGATCTTACTTGGCCATATGGTAGTGTAAAGCTTGATACCTAATGTAATGTGTAGCTGGCCAAATGTGTGAAGGGCTCTTTTGGAATGAATATAGTGATAGTGGATTGATTAATCTTGGTGTAGTTAACACCATAAACTATACTTGGGAAATGCCCCTTGGAATGTGTTCCTTGGTTGTTGAAAACTTCAATTTTTTTGCAAGTTATGAATATTAAAACTAAGTGATAGTATGTTATGCTTGATACTAAGCTAGATAATCGAATTATGACTTTGTAGTTAATGAGCCTCATGAAATTTGAATGTAACTTTGTGGGCTTTGTCTAGAACATATCTTCCCAATCATGAAGTGAAATATGCAAGTTCAACAAAATGTAGTAGGATCTTTGGTGATTGGAGTGTTGTTGAAAACTTACAAACAAACAAACAAAGAAAAACAATTTTTTTTTGGTTGATGCAAGATTGCTCTTACACCTTGGGACACTCTTGCATAAAAATGTAATATTTTTTGAAGGGGCTTATTATTTTGAAACTTAAACACATTCATTAAGAAAAAATACTATTAATAATTATGTTTAAAATTAGTAGATGGGTGTTATGCGATAGAGTATCACACCCCTTTTAAAATATACATTTTTATATTCTTTTATTATTCTCTAGTGCTGACTCATGTAGGATCAAGGTAATAAATATATTAAATATATGCCATAGATGCAATAATAATTGTCATATATTATGAAAAATCTATAGGTAATATTTTGATTGTAAATATGACTTATACAACCATTGACTTCAATATCGCGAACTACCTCAACTTCTCTTATTATACTTACCTATTAACAATATTATGTGAAACCTCCCTAACCACTAGCACATAAATATTAATTACATAACATTAAATTTTAACAAAGTAACATACAAACACATGTTTTAAAATAACTTAATAATTTTAAACAAACACACTAATAGATGTAACAATGAACTCTAAATCATAAACTCCAACAAAACCTTTTGATCCAAAAAGAGGATCAGATGATCTTGAGTTTGTAATAGTTGTTCAACAACTTTACAAACTTAGTTTCCTATGATTGGTGCTGATCAACTTGTGTGTCTCACCTTGACATAATCATGCTGAAGTATCATCAACTTAACATGTCTTTGAGTAAACAAAACATCTTCTTTAACCACAATAACTGTTTGTTGCTAATTATCTTTACATCTAATCATCGAAAAACATGCACCTAAAATTATCTGACCTCTTTGCTCCAGTCCTCATTCAATACAATTTGTATTGACAATCACCAAAACCTTTGACCTCCCTTGTCACCAAAACCTTTGACCTCCCTTGTCACCAAAACCTTTGACCTCCCCTTAAAAATATTAAAAGAAAATATATTATTCACACCACTCCATTCCTCTTTAAATCTCATAAACATCATTTGTACTCCAAAGGGTTTGGAGAGAGTAATAAGAAATCAACGAGTTTCCCACTATAAGCTTCTTGTAATACACGAGACTCTCAATCTTGAAGGTTAGTCTTAGGCTACTCATTAACATATAATGGACAATTTAGTGTGTTTTTCCTCACATTGGAGGAATCTTAACTTTAAAATTAAAAAAAAAAAACAGGTCAATCTTATGTCTCAATCATTTGATAGATATTTTAACAATTTCTACCAAAGGAGTCTCATTTTCGTACAGAGAGAGGAGCAAGTGCTGAGAAGAATCAAACCTAATATTTTATTTAGAGGCAACTTCACAGAAAGACAATATATGTGAATTTAGTCAAGAAATCATTACAAAATAATATGGGCGACTGGTCAATGCATAAACTACTAATAAATGCCATCAACCATAGCTGCCTCGCAATCGCACTAGACAGTTACACCATACAATTTTAAAATAGAAGTTGGTAAGTTTACAAGTTTATAAAGCATTTAAGAAATAGCGAGGTGAATTGACTTGCCAAAAAATATACAATATTCATACAAAGAGAAAGGGTCAACATGCCAAATTTTTAGCTTATATAATGCCATCTCTGTATTCATCTACCATAAAATGGGTGCCTTGAGCTGTGGATTAAGCTTGTTTGGTTGCAATGCAAAGAAAAACAAGCATAAATATGGGTTCCAGGCAAGTTATACAAACTTATGTGATTTCTGAATAAGAGCAACTGTATTGCAAATATCATTATAACTTACTGTTTATTTTTTTGCATTTCACTGCAGACTGTGGAGCTCAAAGTTCTTATGGACTGTCCGGGATGTGAAACCAAAGCCAAGAACACTGCCTCTTCCATTAAAGGTTATTGAAAATTCCAAAGAAAAAATATTCTCCATGGTAGTAGGAGAAACATAAATATCATTGGTGCTTCTATATAGTTATAGTTTTCACCATTCCAGATAGCATGTCTAATCAGTATCAAATAGAATTTAGAAATTGATTCTTCTTGCATGGTATTTAGAGGGTGACTCGCTCATCATTGAGTCAGTATGGTTCTTCATATCTTTTAAAGTTCATCTTTATTAGTTCTATCTCTGTGTTTGTACTTCGACATAAAATAATATAATTTTAGTAAGTAATATTGAGATACTAATCAGCATAAATGCTATTTAGTCTTGTAGATTAAACATGTTTTGATTGTATATTTTAATACATTTGTAGGTTTATTTAATGGTGAAGAAAGATATTAGTGGTTTCAATGGTTCATATATAATATTGTGTTTCAATGGTTCATATATAATATTGTGTATGTCTGTTAGCATCTTTATTTAATGGTGAAGAAAGATATTAAAAAGTTTATTAAGGTTAAGTTGAAAAGTTCTTAGTTATTATTTAAGACAATTAAAACTTTAGATAATAAATAGTATTAGTACATGTTAATTTTGGATTCAATTGTATAAGATTTGTTTTGCATTAAGAAATCTTATACCGTTGAATCTAGAAATAACACATACTAATCACTATGGATTATGGAAATCTGATGTCTTTAATAAATAATATGTTGATTTTAGCATGAAAGGTTTCTTGATTTGACTGTGTGAGCTTTTTCCACGGCGTTTTAGATCAAAGTCTATGATCCATCATCAAGAAATAGACAGCAAGAAAAGAAAAATGATCCGAAACATTGCTCACACGGTCAAATTCAGAAACATCTCATACTGATATCATGAGTGAAAAAATCATTTCTGCAACATGTTCGCCATCTATATATTTCAGGATTTGACTGTGTAAGCTTTTTTCACGTCATTTTGATCAAAATCCACTATCCGCCATCAAAAAATTGACAGCAAGAAAAGAAAAATGATCCAAACACGTCGTTCACACAGTCAAATCCACAAATATCTTATACTAAAATAATGAGAATGTGGGAAATTCATGTCTGCAACATGTTCAACATTCTATATGGAATTTACAATAAATCAAGTACACAAACCACAAAAGAATTTGGGTGATAAAAGTTGTCAGACTTTTTTTGTGGAGCAGGTGTGGAGTCGGTGGAGGTGAGTAGAGAGGAGAATAAGATAACAGTGATTGGGTACGTGGATCGGAACAAGGTGTTGAGTAAGGTGAAATCAGGCGTGGGGAATAATGCAGAATTCTGGCCGTACGTACCACACAATCTGGTGTATAATCCCTGCGCTCCAAAATTCTATGATAGGGAGGCCCCGGCAGGCCACGTCCTCAATGCCGACTACAGATATTTTTCAGAGTCTAATCGCACCGACGAGAGATACACGACGCTCTTTAGCGACGATAATGCTCATGCCTGCACCATTATGTAGATCTTTCTCCCTTAAAATCAAACTTCTCTTGAATATAATCTGATATGACGTTTGTATAATAACTAGTACAATAAAATCTCTACTGCAAGCGATAATTGTACTGTCAGTAGCACTAAGAGATTTCTTGCCCGCTCAGTGGAAGCTGCCTCGGTTTTCGACTTTGCAATCAGTGGGACAAAAATATTGTACTCATTATTGTTGTGACTGTGCTAGTGTTGTCTAATCTTGCTCTTACGTACCCACATACGAAAATGGGTACTATCACAAAATGTATATTTTGAAAGAAAATGGCTTAGCAATTAGCATTTAGCATTTGGAGTTTGCTGGTCTTTTCCAATGGAAGTAGACTTTGGTCATTCTGTCCTTTGTCGAATCAAGATGCAAAATGGCTTCCCTAACGTACCGTCTTTCAATTATTAGAACTATGTTAATGGGTTAGTTTTTTTTTTCAAAAAGAAATGAGGTTGGGGGTTGAAATTGTAATTATGTAAAAAGAGTACCTAGGTCAAGGTGTGTAATGGCTTCTGTAGCGTACTGTCTTTCAATTATTAGAATTATGTTAATGGGTTAGTCTTTTTGTTTTTCAAAAAGAAATGAGACCTTAGGGGTTGAAATTACATTTATGTAAAAAAGTACCTAGGTCAAGGTGTAATTATTTCAAGGTGTGTAATTGTAAGTACTTATAAATATATGGGGTTGACATTTTAGTTTGCGAATGATTAAACAACACTTAAAACTAAAATAATAGAAAAAAATAGAGTTCATTTTGACTTCAAAGATAAAACCCATCAATCAAACCTCCCATGATTCACCTAATACATCTCATTATTTGTCTTATTTTCTTGTTGTCCTTTAACCCATTTTGACTTTTTATGCTTGTAGTTCCCTCTAGATATGCAAAATTGTTAGTGACTTGCAAGTGGTGATATGAACCATTGAAACCACTAGTTTCATAAAAAAATAATGATATAAGTATTTCAAGTGCCAAAAGTTACATTATGTTTGTTTCCTCTTCCCAAATCAATCCATTTGTTCTATTGGGTGCACCCAATCCCTTATTAGTACACTTTCCCTCCATAAATACCCAATTTGAGAGCATAACCAAGGTAAGAAGAAATAGGTGCAATCTAAGCTTTGGCATAGCCTTAAACAACTATTGTCAATTCTAACCAATCTTTCTTCATTTCTAGTCACATTTTCCTACTTTTTTATGTCTTGAAGGTCTCTAATTGTTGATTGCATGTTGAAACTAGAAAGGAGTTCAATTTGAGGGTAAATTACTCTAAATCTTCATCTAGGCCCATAACATTTAACTGGAGGTAAAATATTTAACTTATTTCTTTGTATACTTAGTTTAATTTAGTTTTAACGTTCATTTAAATTATATTAAAAATTATAATAATTAATTAGATTCATATATTAAATTATTTTTCTATTAGATTAGATTTATTTTTGTGTAATTCCAATAACAATTTCTTGTGAAAATAAAATTTTAAAGGGATTAGGAGTTCAGGACATATTTTCATAATAATCCATATCTCATGTACTTTTTGATCTTATTTTTCATTGTTTTCTATCATTTATAGTGCCAATTTTGTGTGAATGTGCATATTTGGTGAACTTGATACAAAAGAATGCTCATTTTCTTTCTTTTTCCTTTCATCCATCATTCTTTCCTTCCATTTATTTTTTGGTACTTAGCACCCCTTGAACATGGTCAAATTTTAGAGATTTGAACCAAATTACCCTCAAAACCCTAATATTTGGATTATCCAATAATTGAAGATTAAGGAATTTATTTTGAAAGGCATATTCAAAAACCTAATTGGACCAAGTCCTCTCACATTATATCTAATCCATCTAGTCATAGAATCCCCATGGGGTTCCATTCCTCCTCAAAATTTTAATACTTAGGTCCCCTTAGCCTACACAACTCTAACTACATGACTAGAATAAACTTGTATCCAAAAATATTGATCTCTCCTTTCATTGGGATACAAAAACCTAAGAACAAAGGAAAAAAAATTGAATTATCAAAACAGAATAATAAAAAAAATATTAATGGAAATCAAAACCTTGAGAGCAAATGACATAATTGCACATGTAAATTTTAAGCTCAACTTTCTCTTTGACCCTAATCTAAATGTGTAAAGTTAATTGTAATATACTAGTTTATGGGCCTTAAAATCCCTTAGGGGATTCACCTGTATAATAATACCTTATCACATGCATGTATAGTGGAGTAATTACCATAGTTCCATAGATTTTCCTGATAGGGGATGTAGGGATGAGTTTCGGGGATGAGGGGACCAAGGACCTAAGTTTTGAAAGGAAACTTGCAGTCATCTAATGACAATTCCCACATAACCCAAAGGAGAAATCAATGCAAATAAGTATTCAAAATCCACATGCAAGAGAATAAACAACATACAGGCATCAAAACATGACACAAGATATACCTTGGGAAAACCCTAAAGAGGAAAAACCCTAGCCTCCAAAAGCATCCATGACTCATGTATTATTCATAAATAAATATTACAATACATCTTCAGAGTCCTCCATGAACACCTCTGAATCATCAAGCCCTCTACATGTACTCCATGTGAACAAGCATGTAACCACACATCTCATGCCATGCTTCAACCCTCACAAATGCTAACAAGAGCTAAGTCAACCAACCAACCTTAAACAACTACCCCTATGTTTGCTTTTATAGAAATAAGCTCACACAAAACCACCAAGTGGTATTACATAGAACCATGTGACTAAAACCATGAGATTACAAAACTATGACCCCACATTTAATATTGGGTACTTTATTAAATTACTTTCGCCAATATTAAATAAATACATTTTTACAACTTACATTATGTCCCAATGTTACATACAACATAAAGTGGCCCCAAGAATGTTAACTCCTAGTGATGCACGTACTTCTAGGTCCCCTTAGGTGCACCACACACATAATAATAAATTAAACATTATAAACATTATGCAAGGTGTACAACACCTGATTACTAATATTCTCCCACTTGTATACATTGCATAAGGAGTAACAAGTAACCTCGAAACATGAACAAGGGAACAATCCCCCTAGCCACATATACCATCAAGGATTCAAAGTGCTCCATTTGCTCCATCAAAATATCTGTAACACGAACGAAGGTGACCACCATCCCAAACATGAATTATCTCATCCTCCATCATGCCAATGCTCATCCTCCATCATGCCAATGCACAAGGATAAGAAGCCATTCAAAGAGAAGCCACAAAAACTATCACAACAAAGCATAAATCCTACCTCAACTGATATCCCAAACATAAATGTACTCAATCCAAAGGTATCAATATGCACCAGTAGTTGTCAAGATACACTAACCATAGCTGAAATAGCACCCAAAACAAGTGCTAACACATCCAACTATCCATACCTCCAAGTTATACATAACATAGTAAACTCATGCCATCAACATATACACCCATAAATTGCAATCACAAGCTCCATGTGCAAACTTGTTAATGAAGAACATACACATCCAAGAACTCCCATTGCATGGGTAATGCATATATGAAAATGATCAAGGCATACCAATTCTACCAATAGAATCACATAGAAGGTGTAAACATCATGTAGTACCAAGGAACATCCACAATGATATGTAAAACCTGTAAATAAAAAACCTATAAGAACAACTCTCACCACAAGTCTTCAAAGCTCTCCCATGTTCTCCGCACCCAACAAAGGAAAGAGATAAGGAACCTCCATGTCATCACCCAAGAACATAAGTGAAAGCACATGACCACAAGCTAGTGACCACAAGGTTAATGCAAGAAGTTGGGTCCACAAAAACTCAAAAAGTGGAAGTGTTTTTGATGTTTTTCAGAATTTGTCACACTTGGACTGAAAATTTGAGGCACTTACACAATGAATCTTAAAAAAAGTCAGCAATGTGAAATTTAGCATTTTGAATCTAGTTTCCAAATATGTAATTTATTTAAATACCCAGATGATAAAAATTAAATTTTGATAGGGATGTATAAAAACCACTTTTTAAAAGTCCCTTTTTTTTACCATACCATGCACGTGTACATACACCATTTTTTGACCCAAATAAAAGTATTTTGCTAATTCCTTTTGGGGAAAGAGAGCTAACAACATGAAGATTGATGAGGAAATCTTTGCAACTTTGAATTATTTTTTTAATTCCTGAATTCCCTTTATTGGCCTTAACCTGCGAGCTTTTTAAAAAATCGCGGGTAATGTACCGAAATAATATACACTGACCTAAACTAAACATTTTGAATTTTTTTTTTTCATTGTGTAGATAATTGTCTGAAGATTGATGCCATATAATTTTTTTTACAAGAAACTTAACCAAAAAAAGTTATTAAAAAACAAAAAAACCCTGATATTTCAAGTTTAAGGATTAGTTTGCTTAGAAATTAATTAAAAAATAACAAATATATTCCAATATTAATAAATATTATATAGTTGGAAACTAGACATCGTGTTCTCTAATGGGTTTTAATTTTATAGATTGATTCAGAAAAAGGTCCATCAACCATATTGCCAAAGACATTCTTCTTCAATCTATCTTAGTTTTTTAGTTGCAAGTCAAAGGCTAGGGGTCGGGTTTCCAAGCCTTTCTTGAGCCTAAAATTGAGGGAGCATGTGGGTTGGGAATTCAAAATTTTAAAAATACGTACACATTACAAAACACATGCGTTCTTTATTTTCTCGATTATTTAAAAAATTAAATACTTTTTAGAAACACGTACGTGTTTCTAATATGTATTTATTTTTTTAAATAAATGACTTGTACGTGTTAGAAAATGTGTACGCGTTATAACGCGTATGTGTTTTTTAGTGCATACACATTTTTTTAGGCTCGGGTACTCGAAGCATGACACATGTACACATTTTTTTAATAATGCGTACACATTTTTTGCGAGAGTTTTTTTTGGACGAAACTTCCCCTCTTTGTGGACTCAACTTCTTGCTTTTACCTCACAATAGCTCCAACCAAACCTCAAAACTAATGTAATGTGAAACCAAACATCTAGGAAGATAACCAAGACCAAAGAGAGAAATGCTACACATCATACACCTATAGAAAATCCTTCTCTACATACACCTCTAAATGCTAACTATGTTAAGTGTGATCTCCTCCACAATACCCTGAAAGAAAAGCCATAACAACACCCAACCATTCAATCACCAAGATCAAATATGACATATGTATCATGTAACTAACATAGATGTAAGCCTCTCAAAATAAGAAGATCAAACTCAATGTAACCATTCCCAAAGAAGGAAATCAGCTCAATACATCTAAACTCAACATCAATGAATGTACTCACAATGTATAAGGAGATAAACATGCCAACACTCCTCAAATGAACCCTCCAAAACCAAATATCTATATCTCAAGATCCATATGTATTAGAAGAATAAGCATAAACATAATGTACTTGAAAGAAATAATGGGCAATACCTCTCAAGTGAATCGCCGAGTAGACTAAGAGTGGAAAATTAGAATGCTCCTCCAAGATATCCAAGTCACCATGACTCTTCCAAGATCACTCTCCTCATAGGTCTATGTTGGAATCATGTCCAACCAAGGTATAGGCTCCTTGGACAGTTTCCTATTGAAATCTCATCAAGTAACCATCTCAAAAAAATGTCTCTAACCACAAGAGAACTGCAAGCCTCACCTAAGTCTCCATTTATCCATGAGAAACTATAACCAATCAATCCATACCAAACTCCAAATACAACATAGTACCATCATGAGGTAATCAAGAAAATGATCATGTACTCAATAAAAAGAGAACCAAACAAGATAAATGTCACATATCCAACCTAGGAATCATAAACATACACATGACAACATGATCTAACCATCTCCTCCAAGGAGATAAAATTCTCCAATGAACATATCATGGTATGGGGAGAACCTGCATCATGCCAAAACTCTAAATACATAATCAAGAGTATAACATGACATAATACCAAATAATCCTCTAAATGAAAGAAACACCTATCAAAATCAACAAGACATGACAACTCAACCAAAGACTAAAAGTCCTTCATGGCATACAAAGATGTCAACATCTCCAAACATCATGAAGATAACCATCCATCACCAATAATGAGTCACATCATTGCCAACAAATCCCACTGAATCGTGATATTGAGCTACACATGGCATCATGACAACCATCTCCTCCATGAAGATCATCTAGGTCTACACACACAACTGAAATGTTAGTAACATAAAGCGAAATCAATATCTCCAAGCCAAGAAGATAAAACCACCAACAAACCATCAAGAATATATCCAACACCACCAATCCATCACTATCAAAATATCCCACTAAAAAG
>VDFB02075321.1:326837253-326882021 GCA_007258455.2 Sequoia sempervirens | reverse complement strand
GTTGTGCTTCAGGCCTTCAACATAGAGGACATCATCAGTGTTATCCTTACCACCAAGGCAAATAGATCCTCTACCACGAATCACACCAACATTGTTATCTCCAAATCTTACAACCCCACCGTCATACTTCTCTAGACTCACAAATTTGCTTTTATCTCTAGTCATATGATGTGAACATCCACTGTTAATGACCCACTCATCTTTTTCTTCAATTTGAGCCGCAAGAGATTTTTCATCTTTAGTAGATTCAATAGCCACATGATTATCTTCAATGGTAGCAATGAAAGCCCATTCATCAAGTATTTTCCATTATCTTCATCAGACTCATCATCAGTCACTGCTTCTTTAGCAAAGTAGCATCTCGTTTGGAATCTAGACTTTATAGAATTAGATCTAGGAACTCTTTTAGGACATCTTGATGCAAAATGACCTATTTTACTGCATGAAATTTTTTTAATATGCAATACATCTTCATACTTACCTTTTCCTCTCCCTTCTTATTTTGCAATCAATGCTTCCAATTCTTCTACCTCTCTTTCTTTATCTTCAAGTTGTTTCAGTTCTTCATCATACTTGGATATCTTTTTGGAACTCTCTCTCGGACTATATCTTTTCCTGTTACTTTTGGATATAGTAGCCTTGAATGTAGATTCAGTCTTTGGTGTAGATTCACCAAATTCACTTATTTCAAAAGTAGCAAGCTTCTCAATCAGTGTATCTTTTGTCATCTTGTTTACTGATCTAAACTCTTCAATAGCATGAAACTTCATTTTGTAGGTGGGAGGCAAGGATCTGAGTACTTTAGCTACAATTTCATCCCCATCCACAGAACCACACGTACATTTAATACCCATCACTATTTCATTTAAATACACTCTGCATAAAGGAAGTGATATTTTCATCTTCACCCATCTTCAAATTCTCATACTTTCCTTTCAAGCTCCGTAGCTTAGCCATCTTCACCTATGCATCTCCTTCATACAAAGTTTCAAGTTTTGTCCAAATCTCATGAGTTGTCTATAGACCCATCACATTAGCCATCTCTGAATCTGCCAGAGCACTCACCAAAGCTTCAACGACCTTGGTATTACTTTTAGCATCTTTGATCTCATCAACAAAAGAGGGACCATTCTCAGGAATAGTATATGGATCTTTTGTAATCTTCTAGTAGGCATCACCAATGCACTTTAGATGACATTACATCCTGACTTTCCACATTGAATAGTTAGTGTCATCAAATCTAGGACTGTCCTTCATGAATGTTGTCATCCTGGATCACCTCAAGCTTTTAGACTTCTCCAGAGGAACCTGCTCTGATACTAATTGTTGGAAAAAAAAGGATATACAACTAAGAGGGGGGGTGAATCAGTTGTCACAAAAATTTAAAATTTTCTTACTTATCTTAACTTAAATCTCAGATCTGATGAATAAGCAATTAACACATCAGAGAGACAAAGAACACCAAGTTTTTTTTTACGTGGAAACCCTATTAGGGGAAAAACCATGGTGGATGTTAGTCCACAAGATTATACTCTGCTAAAAGTATAATGAAAGATAATAAGGGGAATACACATGCATTCAGGCACACTGCCTAGAGCTCACTACTCAAATACAAAACGGGCTCACTACCCAACAAAATAGGATTAAAAATTTGGAGGGTATGAACTGAGAAAATAGCTTCTACACAAGCCTGATTACAATTCCAATTAAGCTCAAAACTTCTTCACACTTCGCACAATCTTCTTCACACTCTGCTCTGCAATCAAATGATATTCACATATACACACACAGGAGCACACAAAGCACCTTCATGACTCACAACACCAATGAAACAATCACACTTATATATCCACTACATGAGATTTCACCACAACTTAGTCGGCCAAGAAAATAAAATATATTTGCAATGTCAGCCCAAATTTACAAATAAACTTTTAATGTGAATGCACCAAGGTCAGCCACAACATAGTGGGGACCCAAATTTAAAATTACAACACAAAAATACTTCAATTCATTTCACCTAGATGATCCACAACATGCTACTACCATCATGTCAACTAAGAACAAGAAAAACTAAACATACAAAGAAAAATATTCGACCACGAGCACACCGATCAATGTGGATGTACCACATAGATAAAGCTTGATCTAGAAGCATCCAAGAACACCAAGAAACAATAGAGAAGCGTCCACAACAATTGAGATCAACAAAATCACACAATCTTCATTCAAGAACACTAACAGAGACCACAAAAACACTATCAGACCACAACACACTAAAAAATTCACGTGGACCTCTAAAATTTCCGGTAGATGATCTAGATATACTAAAAAATAAGCCCTTTAATCCACACCAACTCATCTTCAATGTACAAAACAAAACACCTTCAAGACTTTCACAGTTCCATTGGGAACCTAAAACACTTTCTTTTACAATTTTCTCAATATCCTCGACATATACAACCTTTAGTACACCAAATGCTAATAGTGTTGACATAAATGACAACCACATATCAACAACACATCCAACATCCAACATTTTATTCAACTTGTAAATTTGCAGCATACAAAGAGAGAAAAAGTGTTGTTTTGTTAGGGAATGGGGGTTTTCCTTGGTCAAACCCTATTTTGTTAATCAAACATTAATGAGAAATGAAGCATGAATGAAATGAAACATGAAACATAAGATGGAACAATAGAACCTTGTTTGAAACCTTGTAGATCTGGAAAAAAGCATGAAGTGGCCTCAATGGATGCGGATCTTGATCATGATTCTTGATGAAAGATAATGCCTTTGAATATGTGAATTGATCTTGAACAATACATCACAACATTAGCTGCAAACCACATGCATGATGCATTAATCCTTTGACATGATGATGGATCTTGATTACTACAGTAATCTTCTATAAATCCGCCCTTTGAATGCTCTTGAAATGTTATTGAATACTCTATAATGCTCTTACAAAATCTTAGGATGCTTGACTCTTGATTGCTAGGTGAAATAATGATTTGAAACATTAATTAAATAGGAACTCCATCTAATTTACCATTTATTAGATCCCAAATGCCGACATTCATTAAATTTGAATTAAAAGCCTTAATTTCTTGCTCAAAACCCTAAAAATGCCCCAAATGGGACTAATATGCCTAAGGTGGCATATGGGTCCCACCTAGGGGGATCTCATATGCCCAAGGTGGTGTATGAGTCCCACCTTAGATTTTCGGGGTGAGAGAATGTCGGGGGGTTAGAATATTAAGTGTATTTATTGAGTATGTCAGGATTTTGGTTGAAATAAGCTTCAAGATGCATAATAAAGGGTCCTAAGTGTCTATTAATGATGATTTTAAGGTCATAAATGCAAGAGTGCCCAAAACTTAGTGTGAAGATGTACATAAATACATTTTACAACACTAAATTAAGGAAAAATTAGGTCTATTTAGTTTGAAAGGGGCCCTAAACTTAATGTGAATGTGTAAAACACATTACAACACTAAATCAAGACAACATTAGGCTTAGTTTAATATTAATTATTCCTAAATTAAGTGTGAAAAAGGGATACTTTTTTTCTACACTACATTAAATCAAAACTGGAAAATAATATATCCATGCACTAAAGTTTCAAGTGTTAAATACACATAAAAAAATTGAAGGAAAAAAATAAAATTTACTATAAAAAGATTGACATCTCATGTAACTTCATTTTTCAGCATTTTATCAGCAACTAAATTATAGTGTCAATTTATTAAAAACTATTTAAAAATATAAACATAAAATATACAAAAAAATACACATTTTACTAGTTTACATCATTTCAAAATTCAAAACATATATGCCACTTTTAAATAGTGATTCAAGTTTAAAAGTTGGATCGGTATTGGTGTTTCCTTTATAAAGTGTGAAACATCTTTGTACTTTTACCCTTGTGTAGATTTATACAACTGTATGATCAACCTTGACCTCCATGGCCCTAAAATGGCCAAAATATTTTTTCTCCAATTATAGTGGATTCTTATATGAATCCATAGGTTTTTATGCCTTTTGGAGTCAATGGTGAGGTTTTCTCTATAAAATCTCTAGCAAAGTCTCATGCCAAAAACCTCATAGAAGCAACTGACACAAAAACCCACTTGCCTAATTTTCATCAAACCCTAGATCTATAACAACCCAATTTTGAAAACACACTTTTAACCTTAAAAATTCCTCCATTATTTTCCTTCAAGGCTATGGATTCAATTATGCACAAGAATGTACTCATAGAAAGGGTTAAAAAATAGGAAAATAATTCCCTTGATAACTTGGCAACTAGGCTTTGATGCTAAATGAAAGAAAATTTACAAGGCATTGGGAGCAACAATATAATAGGTAGAATTGTAGAACCATGGATTTCCATCTCATTTGGGCACCTACCTGTGAAAAATAATTAGTTCCTTTGAAAAATGGGTTAAATTCCACACAAGTACTTGACTTATGAGTGGGTAGAGATAAACAATTCATAGATGGAACAAATACATTCATAACGGTGCACAGGTCAAGTCCCCCTTTTAGTTGTATTGTAAGACAGAGAGGAGAAGAAAATTTAAAAGATATGAAATAAAGGTAGAATACCTGAGTGAGCATAGGAATATTGAGAAATGGAAGAGACCCCCTAGTAGGATTGGGAATGAATCAAATCTCATATTTCTATATAAATCCAATAGAGAATAATATGAAAAAATGTATTAATAATTCAAAGTGCAAAAGAATAGACAAACACACCATCAATATGACACTAGATGTACCTTGCGAACACCATTAAAAGGAAAAAATAATAGCCTCCAAAAGCACAAATAGAATTAATGTATTATCTCACAAACAAAGGTTTCTCAAGATACACTTGTAGAGTAATGTCTAACCCATGTGATGCACATCACTAAGCTACATTGTAATTAAGAAAAAAACATTATGCAATGTGTACAACACACCTTTCCCAACAATATTAATAATAATAGATTGTAACTAGGTTATTATCATGTGAACACATTTAGGTGCTCAACAATATGATCCCCATACCCATCCTCAAAGTGTACAATTTTTTCTATAGTAAAATCTTAGTAACCAAGGATTCATCCTAGTATAGTTTCCTTGACTTTTCCCAAAGGGATTTTATAATGGATTCTTCATGGACATGTAAAAATATATAATCTACCAAGTAAATCTTGATGAGGCTTGATAGTGCTTATCACCTTTTTTTCTAACCTTACCTAATCATTTAATAAAATTATAATTGGGTTGGATCTAGCTACTACAACTCATAGATCTTGATCTATGATCAAATCCTCCAACTTGTGCTTCCACAACTCAAATTTATTGCCATTGGATCTTAACAATAATATTAGTTATAATAAAATATAGATAAGGAGCCAGCACAAGGGACAACACCAACACTTAGATTTGGAGTAATACCAACATCATAAAAAATATAGAAAATAAAATATATAAATTCTATAACAAGCACCTCATAAAATAGAGAAACCAAAGGGAAAGTATAAAACCACGAGCTAATACCACCCAAAAATAGTACCCAAATTCTTTATTCAAATTCCAACACCTAAATCCAAAGAGAATTCCTATAAGAATTTATCATAACATGTCATAGTTATTCTTCCAAGTTGGGCACTCCAATTTTTCTTATTCAAACCTCTAAACATGGTTTATGATAGTCGTAGTGAGATTTCATAAGTTGGTGAATGTTCTCGATAAAGAATTGTAACTCCCCCTTATAGCTCTTCTTATATGTCGTATAAGCTCTTACATTCTTGATGTAGGATGCCTAAATTTGAGGTCATAATTTTTTTTATTTTGGAACTCAATTGATTTTTTTTTTAATTGAAGATATTAGAGAGTTCTACATCAATGTAACTAGCTTTATCTAGTTAATTGTTTTTTATAATTTTTGAGGTAAAAATGGCATTTGTTGCCCAAATATTACATTTAAAGAGAAGGATGCAAGGTAGATACACCTTTCCTGATAAATCATAACATTTGTGGTACTTTATCCCATCATTTTGATAATCCAAGAACTCAAGAATGATCATAGTTGAACAAAGACGTTGAAGACAAATCATGTTAAACCTATACAATAGTGAATCACTACATAAAATACTATAATATTATCATCACCAACTGTATGTAGTAACAATATCATTTGAGAGAGCTTATAACTACCACTGAGCTAAAACATAACCCCATTTATAACAACACACAACGAGAATGGATGGGTGAAGGTCAAATATGCTAATTAAATAACCATCAAATTTTTATGTTATTAGTATATTTAAATCAATTTCCCTATTTATCCTTAAACAAGATGTTCATATTCTCAAATTTGAACAATAAAACATTTGAGAAAGTACAAATTATAGAGTGAGCAAAACTATAAATTATAAATTTTATTATAAATACCATCTATAAATATGAATTGAATATCACATAGCCATCAATGGAGGCATTTGAATGGTATTGACAAGAAAACAACCACTTGTATGGTTTTTAGCCTAACACATGATATAAAACATGAGAAATGGTTTTTAGCCTAACACATGATATAAAACATGATAAATCACTGAGATAAATGAATGCATTTTCATTTTCCCACCTTGTTGTTCCTATGATTATAGAAAGATGAAATATGGCATTTTCCTTTTCTTCGAGACCTCTCCTAATAACCATAATTTATCCTTAAGTATATCAATGTCTATAAGGGCAATATTTTTCAATAACAAGAATAAATAATAAAAACAATGATATGGTGTCAAACATATATCTAGTAACACGATTTAATGATATCGATTCACACAAATCGACCTTGGCCATGGATTGACATAAACAAACCTATAGTGGAATTATTTTTAGCTCTCCATATATCTACATTGTATGACAATGTCCTCCATGAGGCTCTCCCTTAACAAGGATGTGACTTCACAAAATAAAAAGAGTCATACACACATTAGTCTCATGGTACTATTTTAAACAAAAATCAACATTTAATGATTAGAAACAAAACATCAACAATATAAAATTAACTTACGACTGTAGACAAGAATCAAACACAATCAATTGAATCATAATCTATCAAAAGATATTAATACTATTTAATATTAATCATAAAAACCCAAACAAAACCTCTGCTTAAACTGCATAAAATAATTATTAAAAAAATCATATTTCCCTAAATATTCAATTAGATGGTTTTGGTTTGTTAGGTGGAGAGAGTGTTAAAAAGTTCATAAGAGACCCATTAAATGGCCTTTTCCCATTTAATGTAATTTAATGGTGTAAGCTATAAAGAAATACAAAAGAATTATGCAAGTGGTTTTGATGGCTCAATGGTGGACCTTGATATCGATTTAGACCAGGAAATAATGGGCAATCATTAGACATAAAAAGATGTTAATCTCTCATAATTTTGCCCAATTGAGTGGGAATCATTTTTTCCTAAGTGGAAACTTGTGTACATAGTTTTTTCCAATTAAGTGGGAAGCGTGTTGTGACTAATTTTCCAAAGTGGAAACTTGTGGGCCCTCCAAGTTTTGAGATCCCAACCAATTGTCCAAAGAGAGTTCACTTTTTCTACAATAACCAGAGGTGAAAAGAGCAATAAAATCCACAACATTATGGCACAAGAGATTTTAACTCAAGATTCCCTGCATTATTTAAGACCAAATTGCAGTCGGCCTCTCCTATTTCTACAGATGCAAGAAAATGTGCATTGATAAACACAAGTAATTGGGGTGGTAACTAATGGGTGAAAGAGGGAGTAGTACAAGTTGGTCACAATTTAGGGAAGGAGCAGGTAGTCCCTATCCTATTATAACAATAAGTTAATTCTTTAATCCAGACGACAGTGACATGGCTTGACTGAATGCTTAGCATTAGGGTTGACATGAATGGTGGTGACGGCAGAAAACGTAACGTAGTCTCACTCAGGTCCTGAATGCATGTTAGGGTTACCGACATGAATGTGGGGACCTAGTGAAGGGAAAGTTAGAATATGGAGGACTGGGGCCACTGTATCCCTGGGCAGAAACAACATGTAAGCGAGAATGCGGGCAAGGCAGGCCTTGCCAGGAAACACACAGTTAAGTTTTTATTTTAAAGTCTACATTTTTGACTTGTTTTCTTTATCGAGAAGCACGATAGTGAAGGTGCTTATTGCCTTCCCTAGAGTCAAGTTAAAATATAGCTACGTCGTCTTGTGGTTCAAGGACCGAGAGAGAAGCAGGACAGCACGTACGAGACGTGCCTGCTCGTTTTTAATGTGTTTTTTTCCCTTCACCACCACTCCATAGATCCTACCACAACAGATATCCCGGATTTTGTGTTACCCACAACCAATTCTTCCACTAAATGCTTGTGGGGATGGAGGGTCGTTGGGCGGCTCCAAACAAGCCGGGTTTGGTGTGCTGTTGCATGGCTGGCAACCGCCAACGAGCCTTGCATGTATAGTCACGTAAATCATGCGCTGCCATCTCCCGCTATCAAGAGAGACTTGGGATTGTTTCTCTGCTCTGTCTGTTTGGTGGGTTCTTGTTTTAGCGGAACAGCTAGACGGGGGAGGGGGGGTGTGCGCGTGCAAAACTGTTTGAGCAGTGGGACAATTATAGGCAATTCGACGTAATACAAGTGGAGAAGTGCTGACTGGTGAGCTTTGTTTTTCAATGCCTTGGCCCACATCGCTCTACCCCTCCAACACAGCCACGTGCAGTAGGTCCACCCCCCTGGTTTGGACCACTTCGACGTACTTAAACAATTGCCAACAAATTCCAGAGGATTGTTATGGTTGACCGTCGCAGCGGGATCAATACATAAGCTAATTGTTTTTTGTTTTTGGTTTGAGAAGAAGCTGCGCAGAAGCATTAATGCCGTGGGGCAAGGAAAGGCGAGGCTTGTTTTAAGGGGGGAGAAAGTTTAGTAGAACGTGAAATTAGGGTTTTTTGTAGTTTTTTTATGGTCCGGGAGAGAAGCAACGAACGTGCAGTGCAGTACATCGAGATAAAAGGAGGAAACATCAGTCTGAAAGAACAGCTGCGTGGCAGTGGTAGCTTGCTTTTGATAGAAACCCATTTCCTTGCCAGCATTTGAAATAAATATTTAAGAAAATATTTGCCTTCTTTGGCCCCTCCCCCTCTGTCTTTTTCTGCTCAAGTTTTTGTTGCAGCAGAATTCATGGTTCTTACGTATTTACAATCTGATCTAGATAGAACATTGTAGTTTCTTGGTGTTTTTTCTTGGAGCTTTGTCTGTTTTCATTTGTGTTTTTGGATCGGGACTTAGGTACTAGGTTAATGGAGATGAACAATTGCACCCATGAGAAATCAGAAGCGGCTTTACAGCTTATAGAGAGCTTGACAAAGAGGGCTGACGAGGTCCAGAAGGATGTGTTAATGGAGATTTTGAGAAGGAATACCGAGACTGAGTACTTGGGGAAGTTTCTGCACGGCCGAGTTGACAAGGGGTCGTTCAAACAGAAAGTTCCGGTGGTTAACTATGACGACATCAAGCCTTATATCCAGAGGATAGCCAATGGTGATTCTTCGCCAATCATTTCAGCCCAACCCATTTCGGAGTTGTTAACAAGGTAATATGCATTCTTTCTCCTAAAGTTTTTCCTAGTCCATAAGTTTTTGGCCTTGTTATTTATCATCAGAGAGAGCATTGAGTTGAAACAAATTTTTATGTTTTGGTTGGTTTTTGTACACAGCTCTGGAACCTCGGGTGGCCAGCCAAAAATAATGCCTTCAATCCCCGAAGAGCTTGACAGAAAAACGCTCTTATACAATCTCCTCATGCCCATAATGAGCCAGTGAGTCGCCCATTCCAAATAGCTCTGGATGTAGCTAAATTCCATTGGTTTTTACAGTCTAGAAATCAGAGTATGATGGGTGTTGTATTCAGGTTTCTAACAACTTGGCCTACTATTAAATCATAGTATGGGCATTAAATTTTTCTGTTTCTTGGCAGATGGACTATAAATCATTGCATAGGAATGAAATTTATGTCTCTCACATCATATTAGGAATGAAATTTATGTCTCACATCTCTCACATCATATTGGTCATCATGAATCATAGTATGGGCTTGATGTTTATGCAGATACATTCCTGGCCTGGACAAAGGCAAAGGGATGTACCTTCTCTTCATCAAGGCGGAGATTACTACGCCATCTGGGCTCAAGGCGAGACCTGTTCTGACCAGCTACTACAAGAGCAGCAATTTTAGAAACCGACCTTACGACAAATTTAATGTCAACACAAGCCCAGACGAGACAATCCTATGCCCAGACAGCAGGCAAAGCATGTTCTGCCAGTTACTCTGTGGACTGATACAGAAGGATGAAGTGCTGCGAGTAGGGGCAGTTTTTGCCTCTGCATTTCTGAGGGCAATCAAGTTTCTCGAAGAAAACTGGGCAGAGCTCTGTGATAACATAAGAAGTGGGGAACTGAGCGAATGGATCGATGACCCTCCCTGCAGAAAGTCTGTCATGAGGCTGCTCAGTGCGAATCCTCGCCTCGCAGACTCCATTGCAGAGGAATGCAGAAAACAATCATGGCAGGGGATAATTACTCGCCTGTGGAGTAAAACAATCTATATTGACGTAATTGTGACAGGGTCTATGGCACAGTACATTCCAACACTGGATTACTACAGCGGAGGGCTGCCTCTGGTTTGTACCATGTACGCCTCCTCTGAATGCTATTTCGGTGTGAATCTGAAGCCTCTGAGTAAGCCCTCTGAAGTATCTTACACATTGCTTCCCAACATGGCATACTTTGAGTTTCTTCCTGTGCACAAGCAGAACGGTACAGATGACCTAGATTTGCATGATTCCAACGGAACAGACAACGGCAAAATACTGGAGGAGGAGCTGGTTGATCTGGTCGATGTGAAAGTTGGCCATTACTATGAACTCGTTGTGACTACCTATACCGGTATGTGGGTGGCCTACTTGAATTAATTTTTTAGTGGTAATCTTTTTTTTTGTTTTTCAGTCTCATTCTTTATAGTACTACTGTTCAATATGCAGGCTTATGTAGATACCGCGTTGGTGATATTCTATTTGTTACTGGCTTCTACAACAAAGCCCCCCAGTTCCAGTTTGTTTACAGAAGAAATGTGGTGCTGAGCATCGACACAGACAAAACAAATGAAGAAGATCTGCTCAAGGCTGTGACCAATGCTAAGAAACTGCTGGAGCAATATGATTCTCTCCTCTCTGAATACACAAGCTATGCTGACACATCAACCATACCCGGGCATTATGTTCTGTATTGGGAGCTCATTACAAGGGAGCCCATGGAAGCATCTGTATTGGAAAATTGTTGCTCAGTGATAGAGGAATCTCTGGATGCAGTGTACAGGCGGTGCAGAAGCAAAGACAAGTCAATTGGGCCTCTTGAAATAAGGGTTGTGAAGCCTGGAACATTTGATTTACTGATGGATTACTGCCTGAGCCAAGGCTCTTCTGTCAACCAGTACAAAACTCCCAGGTGTATCAAATCACACCAAACTCTGGGTCTCTTAAATTCGAGAGTCACGGGCACTTACTGGAGTCAACGTTGTCCCTCATGGACACCTTACAGGCCGGATTTGAGGGCACGTTGCCAGTCCAATTAATTAATTGAAATGGTCCCCAATGGGAGACTTTATCCACACTATGATCATATTCTTTGCTGCCGGACATTAATCTCAGAGGACACCTATCAGATCAAAATCATTATATGTTTTCCAAAAATGTCTGGTGTACATACATATGTAACATAATTCCTCTCTACGACCTGAATTCAAAGTGCAACCCTCATGGTTGAGCGCCTAGAATTCATTCATATTTAATCTTCACATGGATGGAAAAAAAAACTTAAAATCCACTGCCCCAATTAAAATCTTTCCATAATCCATGAACTTGAGGGGTTAATTTTAATTTTATTTGTTTTATGTACATGTTCTGCTACCAAGAAATCCCAAGGATTTTACCAAGCAAATCAGCATTTTGTCCTGGTGTGGAATGGCACTTATCTGTTTAGGATCCTCTAATGAAAAATCTGAGATCTGTTTTGTTGTCGTTATGTACTAGAGATGGAGGTGTCCCCAACTCCAAGCAATAAAAATATGTTTCCCTATCTTTGAATGCTTCCAAATTTTAACAACGTATTGGGATTGGGATTGTTCAGAGCTCATTAAATGTCTTTATTTGCACATGCATGACAGTCTGATAAACTCGGGAATCACTCTTTTCTTCACGAAAATCAATTATTATAACGACTGAATATACACCAAGTAGAATAATAATAGTCGATCTAATTTCAAGCCATGATTCGTGTCCAAGAATCTCTCATAAATAATACACTCTCTAGTTGACCACCTTTTTCCATATCCATTCGGAACTTAAGAGCACACGACAAATGCCCCTCAACAATTCATTACTCTCCTCTCCACTCCACAGACAAACATACAGTGAAAAGGATCTAGACAATTCATTTCCAATTTACAGTCCCACAAGACCCTTCAAATCATTACACCAAACACCAAACAAGTTTTAATTTTCTCTGACATCAGAATGAAGGAAAGGAAAACCCTAATTCATTTCACTTTGTCCTGTCAAATTAGACGTGACATATTATATATAAGTGCATTGGGCTCGATGATTTCCAACGAAGAAAGCTGTCCCCCTTAAAACCATAATTCGCGGACATTGTACTCCCTTTTAAAATACACACAGTGGCGCTCCTCATCTGGGTGGGGTCCTCCAGAGGGCGCAGCCACTAAAAGGGAAGGAATATTAATGTGCCGAAATGCAAAAGCATAGACTCGTCTATTACTCTGAACAAGATACCGCACTCTGCAACCATTACAGTGGCGACAACAACTGCTGTCCAGTCAATAATAGTGTCTCTTATCCATACAAATTGTGCTCTGAAAAGAACTGTTGGTATAGATAGGCACGGTCGGGAGTCATTCCAGGCTCTTTAGATGGAATCCACACCGTCCCTCATGTAGAGTTGTTACGTAAGCCACAGAAGAATTGGCTCTATTATTACCGAAAGTTATTCATCACAAGCCACATTTCATGGCTTTACAACTTCCAACTCCTATTTTCTTTTTGTGATCACAAGTACCTTTCCACCACGTCTTCATGTCTATAGCCTTGCAATCAAATGTCTACCGTAGGTGCTCCAGATTCAGATATTATTATTTCTTTTGGTCTTCCAATGTATGTTTCTATAAGGACATCTCTTTCTCGTCTTTCTATCAAGGACTCATGATTTGATTAAAGACACAAATATTCTTTCAGTTTTACAAATGGTAGGTAATCATAAGCCATGTCAAATTGGATTGGGATTCCGATCCTTACTGCGTTCCACATCGTTTCTGTACGACGGACAGACAAATCCAAGGCGTGCTCATAAACAACAATCTCAAATACTGTAGGCGTGCTCATAAACAAAAATCTCAAACCAACTATTATCGAGATTTAACTGTGAAGGGAAGGATAAATGAATTCAGGGGGAGGTTTCATCTGGTTTTGAGTGTTTTGATTTTATCTTTAGAATAGGTATTCCGGCTTACCTCTATTCTCTGTATAAAATGTTTAACAAAAATTATAAGTTTAATAATGGAGAATATATAAATATTGGAAGTAGTAATCAATCGATTCAAAGCAAATTAACTTCTTGTTTAGAGTGATAATAGGTTGTTTTTTTTTTTTTTTTTGGTTAGTGAAGTGATTACATCAACAGATGTTATACATTGACATCAAAGAGTTTCATGTCATTATCGTGTATATAAAAATCAAAACATTATTATATATATATATATATATAAAACTACAAAATAACTGTTGAATAATTAGCATGAAAAATCTAGATAAAATACATTAATATTCTCATCTATAGTGATAATAAGACATAGAACATCATGTTGTGATTGTTATACATAAAAAATAAAACACAATCCATGTATATACACTTAAAACAATTCTCAAACAAAAACTAAAATTTATTAGCATGAAAAAGCTATATAAAAGAAATTGATATTCTCATTTATAGTAAATAATAAGACACAAAATATCATGTTGTGATTGTTGTGCATACTAGCACTTGCACCATGGAGGTGCAAGAGTTATGCCGATAGAAAAATATCCTCAAGCCTATGTCGTTTGCCCCGAAGTTTCAAATCTATGTCCAACAAGCCTACACCATTTGTCGGAAGTATCTCCATGTTAGATAATAATTTACAGCTTCATTGTTAAATGCATACTAATGTGAAGTATTAATTGAAGCGGTGGCTCACTGTTTTTTATTGTTGCTGGCTTTGGTGGATGGGGTGGATGCATTATTGTCGGATGATTAATGAATTTAGTTGTGTTTTCAGAGTAGTAGATTAGTCTGCCTTGTTCGGCTAATAAATGCAGTGATATGATTAGTTGCTGACGTAGGCAAAACTACCTGTGAATTGCTCAAACAACTTGGTAAAATGGTTTGGTGGGAGCATGAGACAGGTTTCTGCTGAACATTCATACAACATATAGCTTCTCAGCTAAAAAACTAAAACACAATCCATGTATATTTAAAAAAAATAAAAAATTTAAAATAATTCTCAAATAAAAATAAAAATTTGTGTGTCTAAGTAATAAATAAAATAATTTTAGAGTAAAATAAAATAACCCTTAAGTAAATAAATAAGCTCCAAATTAATATCTTTCAAAATATCCATACTAGTTAAGCACAATTAATTACAAATTTATTTATGGAAGTAATGTGTGAGGTGTAGTTGGAGTGGAATAAAATAGATCAATTACTATTAGATAATAAATACTATCATGCCACAAATAATGATTAATGAAAGATGATATCATTTAGTTCTATGGTTAAATTTGAATGTTGATTGAGGAAGATAGTGAAGTTGATGTGTCATGAAATTTGTAGATATTCTAGATACTTGTTTATGTGGAATAGAATTAGAATATTCTTTTTTGTATTGTGTCTGATTGACCTCTCAAATATGGATCTAAATTGTGGCTATGAACATGTATAGTAATTGAAAGCTTGACCTATAATGATCTTATGATTCTTCTCTTGAATTCATTGAAAAATAGTCTACTATACAGTTATGAACTTTGTCACACTCTCAAGATTTCTTTTGTCAAGTTAACAATATGTAAAAATATCTTGATAGATAACAAGCTTCAAAAACATATGAATTTTACAATGATTACTAGGTGATTCACATGTATGTTAGGATGAGTGTGATCATATTTGAATGATTGTTCTCTTGGATGCAAATAAAGGATATTAAATACACAATTTCGAATGATGAATATTTGATTTTATGGATTCTATTAGAATGAATGTTTAATGTATGTCCTTTTATACATAAGTGTAATACCAAAGTCTAAGTTAAGATCAGGTGAATAAATTTTATATTTTAGTCAATTGAAATTGCACCCGTGGATACAATCTAACACCTACGAATACTACCTTGAGAAAAAAACTAGACTAGATCTATATATGATAAGATTGATTATTGTTGAAGGTTGGATTAATAATCAAAATTGAACAAATAAATCAATTGAACTAAGATAATATACACATAAATACAAGAATAAACAATGAAAATAAAATTAAATGAAAAAAAAATTAAATATTAAAGTCAACTACATGCAAGAATTTTAAAACATAAGATCTGAAAACAAAACAAAACCATTAAAAATATAAATTTATAATGATAAAAAATATTGCAAATCCATAAATATCAAGCTAACAATCAATTTAAAAAAATATCCTTGAAATTTTCAATCATGTTGGGAAGAATTTAAGTGTTTAAATATGGGGAAGATATTCTCTAAATGCATTTGAACTGAAATCTTAATAAGATACATGTGAAGATAATAGTTTATCCCTATGTAATCTGCATAATCCCCAAGTCTTACTTACATACAAACTTTTGTCTATTTATCAATCATCACATTGTTATGCTGTTATGTTAAACGGTTTAAAGTCTTTGTGTTGTCGTTTGCCATCACTTTTAAATACAGTAATGAATAAACTCTTCACCTAACTAAATGTATTAAAGAATCAAATCTTTTCGAATCATAATCATTATAAAAGTATTAACGGCTATTTGCAACCAAAAAGAATGAATTAATTGCTATAACTTTATTAATGACAAAGTCATGTAGATTGAAATAAACCTTTTCAAGAGGATATTAAACATGGGATAAATGAAGTGCTTAAAAGATAGCGAACTTAAAATTATTAAGGTTGATAGCTCCATCTTTGTCCTTAATATGTCACTTTGTAAAACATATTCAAAACATAAAGAATCTTTAATATTTACTTTAAGTTTTAAAATTATTATTATTTTCATTTTAAAGGCTTTCTATTTATATGTTAATGTATAAATAATAATACTAATTATCTAAGATAAACTTTTTTTAATGAAATATAATTTTCATAGAGTATTACATTTACATTTTATATAGAAAAATATACATTTTTCAAATATTTGAATTGATTAAATGATGCAATAATAATAATAATAATAATAATAATAATAATAATAATAATAATAATAATGATGATGATGATGAATAAATAAATTGGGATTGAAAAAACAAATCTAAATTAAGTGTAAAAAATATATAAATTTACAATGTGATACTTGGTTAGATTTTAAAGGTGAAAAATTGATGTAGAAGATGTCAAGAATCTATTTTCCATAGTGTTAAAAATTTAGAGCCTATTTGAATGATTGCCATTGAATCTATAAACTGACTATGTTTCATTTGTAATTTAGAAAATGCCTTCAAAATTGATGTCCATGAGTGTAAAAATGATATAGCACATAGAAAAATGTGTACCTATAGGAATGAATTGACAAAAAGTTGATATTTAAAATTTTGCTACCTTGGTCTTCTAATGTATGAATCTAAGTAAGCATTAAGCAATGCTAGCAAAAAAAAATAGAGAGTTTACCAAATTGTGAGTCATGTTCCCTTTAGGAAGAGTCCTAGAAAGTTGACTTTACAACTCTAAGAAAAATATCAAAACAACAAATAAGTGTGTAGTGGTGTCTATGATGATGTCACAAGAAAATAATGCAAAATAGTTTCTCCTTTACACACTTTGACCTATATTTTCCTCTTGAATTTTTTATTACTCTTGTATTTTCATATACTTTTAAAATAAAATAGACATCTTTAAATGCAAAGACAAAACACACAAATCAACACAAATGTGCACTAGGTTGGAGTACAATGGCTAGTGAGAATCAGTCAATTGAAATTATTTTAAATTTTAAATTTAAAAATTTAGGTTAGTTCTTGGGGAATGTGTATTAACTATAGGTCTCTAAATAAGTTCATAATAAAACTACACACTTTCAAGGATAGATGACTTGTTCAACTAACTTAAGCATGTCAATTATCTTACTAATTTGGATATTAAATAAGGTTATCATTAGGTCTATATGAAAGGATAATATGTACATGGAAGACTGCATTCAAAAGTAAACTCAAGGAATTTATGAATGGTTAATATTTATTTTTGTCTTAAGTAATATTCTAACAATTATTTTTGAGATGTATAAATTATTTGCTAAGAGATTTTATATATAGTTGTGTAAATTTCTATCTAGAAGATATCCTATTTTTTAGTGCTACTTGGGAATACCATGTTATTCAAATTAAACAAATCTTGTGAAGATCAAAAGATCAACAATTATTATCTAATATAGAAAAATGTGAATTTGGAAAAATAGGCTATTTGGTTTATCTAGGGCATGTGGTAGGAGGAGAATAATTAAAATAAAAATCTCAAAGGTTGGAGTAATTTCAAAAATTTCCTACACTAGAGAGTACTATGGAAACTAATAATTTCATAGGGGATACACAAATACAAGATGAAAAATATTTCTTCATTTTTTTCTATAGCCTCTCCTTTGCATTAATTTTTAGCTAAGGAAGGAGATTTCATTGATTAAAGAATGTGATAATAATTTTAAAAAAATATATAAATACAAGTCATACTTGTGTGTATTTTCAAAATCCTTTTGAAGCAAAGACTAATGCTAGTTAATATGCTATAGGTGTCATCTTACTTTAAGAGGATATATTTTTTATCACTCAATTTTTTTACTTAAATAGTTATAAGACACTCAATGCATGATAAGAAGTTATATGCACTAGTTCAAGCCATTAAAAACATGGATCTACATTGCTTTCTTGGTAAAGAAACTATAGAGCATACTAATCATACACCTCTATAATACTTGTAAGCTCAACATAAATTACAACAAGAAAGACATTGTAAATTTATGGAATTTGATGATTATATACAAAAAAATATTGTATTAATATGATGGTGCATATGTTTTCTAGACCACCTATTTCAACTATGGCGAGGGTTACACATTTGAATCCTTTCATGAAAGAGGCTTATATAGAAGAATATGAAATATGATGTAGACACTAGGAAGAAGGAAAAATAACTTTAAACTCAAGGAATTGTAAAAAGAAATCAAAGCTTATATCTTAAAGAGGGTTTACCTTAAATACAAGTAGAAAAACTATATGTACCAAAGGAAAAAAAAGTTTCTATTGGTGAGGTACATGTGTAACTCCAAAGTGGTAAGACACTTTAATGCTAGTAAAAAAATGTCTCATTTTCATAAGTATGCAATATGGCTCAAAATGTATCAAGAAGTAACAAGTTTTATTATAAATTTTAGGAAGGGGTGAGAATGATTTCAAACTTGATTCTCCTCTCTTTGTGAAGATGTAAAATGTTGCAAGTTGTGAGTACTTGCATCTTCACGATCCTTATATATATTAGATGAAGAAAAATAATAGGTTCTGCCATTTTTAGAAAATATCAATGTCAAAAGAATAGAAAATTTCATACAAAGTGTGGTACTATAAAAAAAAATGAAACTAGGAATAAAGTCGAAGAATCATGGAAGATCTAAGACTCAAAGATCAAAAGATCAATTAAGATAAATTATAATTTTGGAAAAAGTGGACTTGAACTCTTTCCCCACTTAGTGTCTCATTAAGCAAGTTTGTGAGAGCAAAAACCCCCCTAGGAAGGGGGGAGTGACTCAAAAGCATATAGTGAACAAAATTTGGACACGATGATGAATTTAGACATAATAAGTTGGTTACAAAATAGAGTTATTAGGAGTAGACCATAACCACAATAATGTCTACTGTTTTAATACGACCATAGTAGTGTCTATCATAGAGCTATGATCACATGGTATTGTCAAAGATATAATTGTGACCAATATCATGACCCCTAATTGTGTAACTTAGAAATTGGAATAAACATAGTATTAAAATATTTAATGAAAATTATAAAAAATAATAGATGTTCCCTAAACAATGGAGCTAATGATCTAACTTAAAAATTTATAATTTTTTTTTATTTGATGATATGAAAAAATATCACTTAATAAAAATATTAGTAAAGAATACAAATAAATTTAATTAAAAAAATTAAAATAAATAAATAAATCTACATAGAAAATGTCACAAATTATTACTTGACATCAACCTCAATTTTTTTCAACTTTTTGTTCAATATAATTGACACAAATTTAAAAATATTAATTTTGGTGTTGTATTATCACTTAAATATACATTTAATTGCATTAAATGAGTCAGATTTTTATCTACCTAAAATTAAATGAAAGCTTATTGTAATCTCTTTTCAATTGTAAAATTAAGACCTAGCTCACAATATTTACATAATAAAATTGATATATAAATAAATTGTCAAAATTATTTAAAAATAATAATTTAATGATTTAAGAAGAAATTAAAAATGAAACACAATTCTTTTTAAGATGCCCATTATATTTTTTTATAATTTCATTTTTGAAATTTAAATTTATGTAACTAAACAAAATTAGGAATTTTTTATGTCTATAATTTATTTTTGACAATTTAATTTTCTTTTAAATTTATATACTGCAAAAAGGAGTCTAATTGGTGAGGGTAATGGTTGTCTTACAATAATTATCAAGATTCGAATCTTAAGAGATATGATTGGGCCAAGTTCAATCTCTAGAAGTTCGATAGAATAGATGTCGATATCTATATAGCATGATCAAATACATAAAAATAATGGTTCCTTCTATTCAAAGACACTACTCATATCTATATGACCCGATTGAATCCATTAAATTAAGATATTTGATATCTATATAATTTTATTCAAGGGAACTACTGATATCTATATGACCCAATTGAATCCATTAAATTAAGATATTGATATCTATATAATTTGGTTGAAGCTACAAAAATAATGGATCTTCCTTCTCATAAATGATGATATTTATATAACTCAATTGAACCCATAAATATTATGACAGTGATATCTATATAATCTGATTGATTCCATAAATATTAAGACACTGATATCTATAGAATCCGATTTATTCCATAAATATTAAGACACTGATATCTATACAATCTGATTGATTCCATAAAAATAATAGATCCTCTTATTTAAAAGATACTAATATCTATATAACGCAATTGAATCCATAAAAAATAATAGATCTTCCTACTAAAACAAAAGTATTGAGGACAAAAGTAATAATTATATATTTTCACAACAATTCCATATCCAACAACAGTGTACAGATAAAATGGATAACACTCAAAATTTGTGAGGACTTTAAAGACGCATAAAGTAAGTTGACAAATGATTGTCAATTGTGAAATGATACCGACATTAATTGAATGAAAAATGGTGATTGAAGGAGACCTGGAAAAGCATTTGACTCTCAACATAATGGGTAACAATGAACATCAAAACTGAATGATATTTTGATGTTCCAAGGACAGTGGCCGCCATTGAGAAGGAGAAGGTCCCCACTGGAATCCATGAGCTTGGTCTCTCCACATGGAGGAGGATGGAAAGATTGGCTTTATTCAGCCTCAAGTGGAAAAAGGGCGTCTGGTTCTCGGCATTTGGGCCAATTGTATGTTCCCAGACACATAATTACGATCAATCATTGTTTGCACCCTCCCTCACAAATCCCAAAAGCAAAAAAGTTTCAATTGTGGTTGAATTTGATGGTTGGGAAAACACTCAAGTTCCAAAAAGAAAAAAACTAAACAAAACAACTGTCTCTGGTGAGAAAGCAAACTTGTGGGCAGGATGTCAAGAATTGTGGATCAAGAAAAAGAAATGTGTCTTTATTTGATGTTTGCTGTTTTTTCATGCAACCCATTAACTTTATGGGGGACTGACTTTAGGTATTGAAAACAAATAATAATTATAAATGTCTTTTATGTGACAAAAAGGGAGTGGAAAAAGTCACATTTTAAAATTTAAGTAAGGTGGAGTCTTATGTATCATATTCAGAATAGAAAAATTGTTATAGATATTTTAAAATATTATCGTATAGATATATATGACAAGAAATTTTAAGATGTATTTATTGTATATTTGTAATGAAAATAATTATATTCAACTACTACGGGGAGGGGGGCTTAGCTCGATTAGCTAAAGCATCCTGTTGCAATCAATAGGTCACGAGGTCTAGTCTCCCCCATTCTCGTGGTACTAGAGGGTGTGTCACACCAGTGTCACTAGTCACATGAAAAATGTTTACCAATTAGTACACTATAGTTTATAGGCAGGGCAACCTGATTCCTACATCTAAAAAAAAATTGTATTCAATTGCTACAATTTGTGTAGGAAAAATAATTAACCAAGTGATAAAAGCTTATAGTTTAGGAATTGGGATTGACCATTGTAATAAATTTAAATGATTGTGGATACTTATCTTGACAATTGATGAGGGGGAAATTGTATACCACATATCAATAACTAAATCTCCTTGGCTGTAGATTTTTAAGGTTAGATCTATGATAAAGATCTCATATTTTAAAGATTAACTATCTATTACTCTAGTTTACCTTTACACCTATAGACTTGGTCTTCTCAGTTTATGCATGATTTTTTATGCAAGCCTAATTTTATTGTTGCAAATGTGATATGATAGAATCCAAAATGATGTGATTTACCTAAATTGATTTTGACACGTGAATTAGTGTTAAGGGTTGGTGGTGTATAAAATACCTTTAGGGAATATTTTGAATCACAAGGTTCATGTTCTCCTAGGTTAGATCCCTACACAAACTCTCTTTATGTCATTGAGTCAAAGGATTATGGACAATAGGAAAATATTCAATTATCCTAGAATGATGCATAAGAAGACTTGATGCAAATGTAAATTCTTCTAGTTGTCAGATTTAGATATCTTGTTACACTCTAGCATGATTTGAAAAGAGTAAGTAGGTGCCCTTTAAATACAATAACTAAGCACACAATTCAAAAAAATACATGTAAGTAGTTTCCTCATGATGGTTAGTAAAGTGGTTGGCAAGATGATAATTTGAATTTAAAATTTTAAAATTACAAGGGTCAAATTTAAGATTGCGGAAGTGACCTAGTTCAAGTCCACACTCACAAAATTTTTCTAGGGTGACGATAAATAGGTCTAGGAATCAAGAATGCAAATATAGATATTAGTCTTGAAGTGGATCAAGATGTATGATTTAATGACCTAATTTTGTTCACAATTATGTCACTTGTAAGTGAATTATTGCATTCATGATACTAATCAAAGTAGACCCAAAACATAAGGGAAATAAAGGCATGCATTTACACTTTTCATCATTATATTTCTCCCCCACTTTTTTTTGCATGTGACCTAGTAGTAGAATTCATGTTAAAGTATGTAAATAGTCATGTAAAAATAAATACTTTTTAGATAGTAAAAGGATAAATTATCCATATAAAGTAACGTAACATTTTTTAATTATTATTTCCTTTAACACTCCATTGTAATTTCTAAAATAGAGAAAAACATATAATAAGTACTTTCCATCACACATTATAATAAGCATAATCATAACATGCCTTGGAAACTAGCTATGGCTGAAATTTAAAAAAAATAGAGAGAGAAGGATAAGATATTTCACCTATTATGAAAAGTGATACAAATCTTTGACTATGCTAAAGTGTAAATGGACTTTGTTTAGATAAATGTAAGATGCCAACTATCTCCTAGAATATACAAATGTGCTTTATCTAGATATAGTAATGAACCTTTTTTTGGTATTAAAAAATTCTAATAACTATCAACACTACTATCAAACTCATGATGAATGTCTATAATAATATATACCCCCTCTAATTAGTTGTATACAAAGTGTGAAATAAATTAAAGGGGAGTAGAAAAATAAATGAGCATGATGAAGAATGTAAAAATGATAAAAGATATCATCACGTGAGATCATAAATTAGAAATAATCATCATGGAAAATATAGTAATTGTTGGACTCAAGCAGCACTGAGAAGGGGGGCGGGTGAATCAGTGTTGTGCAATTTTTAACATTATTAATCTATTCTCTTCAAGTGTCTGTAACATTCATTCAAAAGAAAGCTGCATGAACATAGAACAATAAGCCACAACACCATAACACAAGGATTTTTACATGGAAACCTGGTTAAGGGAAAAACCACGGTGGAGGTCAATCCAAAATTTGAGTACTCAAAATATAAGTGTTTTACAAAATGGGGAATGCACTTGCATTGAGGCACATTTCCTAGAGCTCACTGCTCAAAATTAGGAAGGCTCACTGCCTTACAAAAGATTTGGATTACATAAAAAGGTTGAACTGAGAAAATAGCATCTACAAATGCCTGTTTATAGTTTTGGTTAGGCTCATAGATCAGATTTTGGACCTTCTTTCTGATTCTGCACTTTGCTATGCGAGCTGCCTTAATTCACTTCACAAAATCCTCTTCTACACAAATGAAAATTGCTTAACTCCTCTTCTGATAATCGCAATACACATCCACACATATCGAACACCACACACATACACACACACCAAAATTAATTAACTGATCTCATATATATATATATATATATCCGCTAACAAGAATTCAGTCGCTATATGCCAGCTTCAATAAAATAGAAAATATCTTCTAACTGTTGGCTCAAATCATGAATAACATTTAATGCACATCCATCAAAGTCGGCCATAGCATAGTTAGGACCCAAAACAAAATCTCCAACACAAAAATACTTCAAACAATTTCACCTTAAACATCCACAACACCTTACATTTACTTAGTCGACCTTCATATATTGATGAACATAAAATCGAACGACCGGATCCCATAACTCGTACACCACTTGATGTGACAACAAAAAAATCAAGAATAACACATTTCATATATCCAATGACCTTCCCTGGGATCCACAACTAAAACTGTTAAATTGATAATGAAAACCACTTGACGAATTCAACTTCAACTGGATACCCTGTTCTTCACTCTATCTTCCGGTATAGTCAAATACTATAGTGCAGACCAGATCAATGACTTCAGTTGCCATCAATGACAACACTAGAAGCCATATGCCAACAGTAATATTGCCCTCAATATAATCAAATGAAAAGATAAACATGATACACCATGTAAGAACACAAAATATCTTGAGGTTAGAATCAAAATATGTGTAATCATGTTGCCCATGGTATAGGAAAATGATAATACAAGGATGACTCTAAAATAAGAATGATTTTAGTTACCTCATCATGTCTCTAATCGATATTAACATTGGCATAAGTGTATTATATTGAAGAGATTTTCCATTGGTTTATCTTTGAGAGTTGATAAACTAAAAAACCTAGGAAAAATTAAAAAGTGATAATCCCAAGGGATTCACCTCTAAGGCAAGACCTTATCATGTGAATTCATATTGTTATTTAAATAATCAAAATGTGATCCAATATGTCACTTTAGTATTAGGGGGAAAATGGGACAATTTAATTGAAGTGATTCTTGAGTAGGTATTGGGGTTGGGAAGCATGCACAAAATAGGGTGTGGTGTTTATAGATGGAATTTTGAATCTTTTACCTATCACTTTGCATAGGTCAATTAAAGGAAATGACATTCATTATGCTAGTCTTGCTAGGTTCATGAATCTATATTTTTTCTACACCATATAGTCTTTTATTTGGTTAGAGCCTCATAATTCCAAGGGTAACTCTACTTAATCCCAACCTTATTGCGGTTAACAAAGGAATTATTATTCACACTACATTTGTGCGAGTTTAGTACAACCCTACATAATTTTTATAAACTAGTTATTTGACACCTTTTGTCATGCCATGAGGCTATCCAAACAAATATATTTGTATATCTAGAACCCTTCCACTATAAATTTCTTTAATATGTATACTATAATTAAGATATCTATTATTAGGAGAATTCACTATGGAAAGGGTTTTGAGGGTGAAGAAGTATAAGTTCTTTTAAATCAATTTTTTTTTATAAGGTGGCACATATTTGGATAAGTGCACCAAGATGGTTCCCAAAAAGGGGGCTTAAGTGGCCACTTTTTTCTGAAATCAAGAAATACTGACCTTGGACGTAAAATTGAGGATAGCTACACTTAAAATTTTGAGATGGAACAAAAACAAGGATTGAAGTGCTCCAAATCTACTTTCTAAACTACTAATTTATTTTGAAAATGGTTGAGATTAAGGGGTTCAAAAGAGGGATGTACAAAAATTGCTATTGTTTTTGTCATAAAAACATAACATAGCAACTCTTGTACGACCCTAGCACGGTGAACTTTTTTGTAGTATTTTTAAAATCGCTATGGTAAGAAGTTAGCTAACAGTACCTAGTTGATGCATGATTCTTTTGATAATTTTTTAATGAATATTTGATTTTTTACTAATTTTCTAAGTGGGCACTTCCTAAAAAGCAAAATTTTGGCCATGCTCCCCCTACAAATTTTGGAAAGTAATAGATTTTTTTTAATTTTTATTTTTTAAAATTTGTAGAATGGAGTCTAGTTTCTAAAAATGTAATTTATTTGAAATTTCAATGAATAGTTAATTTATAACGAAAAAAACACCAAACACTACTTTTTGACAAAAAATAGACATACAAACAGTGAACCCTTAATCTATGTACCTGCAAAACAAAGAGATTAAACACCTTAAGTTAGATATTGCAAGTATAAACAAGGGTTCCCCATGGAATCCATTTACAACTCAAAATAGGAATGAAAATATTGAAGAACACAATACAAAAGATAAAACAAGATAAAATCCTAATTAGAAAAGCAAACACTTGATCCCATGGGGGAATTGGTACCAATTTGATGTGAAAATTGGCTCTTTCCCAATTCCTATGATTGCAAGCTTCGATATGTAGACTTGATGAAGGGATTTGATCCACTTTTGATGATGAATGATGAGGACTCCAAGCCAAATCTGCAAAAGAACCTAGCTAAGAACTCAATGGTGTGAAACTTGATAGATATTTGAGCATGGTAACTTTGCTTGGATTGTGGATGATAAAATGAGGAGAGGAGTTCTTAATTTATAGGATTTCAAGATGGATGAATGACCAAATTTGAGAAATGTGGGACTAACATTCATCGAATGATATGGTGCCACTTGTCAAGCTATGAATGGATGATGGTTGTGCAAGATTTGGGGTTTGTGCCAATAAATGCCAATATTTGAAATTCAAATTTGTTGAATTGACATGTAAGAGGGAAGGGGAAAATGCAATAAATGCCACTTGGCTCAAGGCAAAGGACATGTAAGAGATCTTAAATGCCTTGTTGGATGTACATGTTGACTTGGAATTTTTGAATTCAAATTGAGAGAATATTCTAAAAGATGCCATGTGAGGGAAAATAGGGATTTAATAAATGAATTAAATCTATTTTCATGTGCAACTTGCATTATCTAGAGGATGTGATTAGATTAAATTAATCAAGGGTTAATTAATTTAATAGGAGATTAGATGATGTGACTTATTTGACTTAGATTTATGGATTTATTTAAATCAGATAAGAGAGGAATATGATAAGAGGCTAATTAAATAAAGATTTTGATTTATTTAATTAAAGGGAATGGTGTTAGATTAAATCAAATAAGGTTTTAATTTATTTAATTTAATAGATAGACTTTAGAAATTTAATCAAATAAATTAATTATTTAATTAAATAGGGATAATTAGATCAAATGGATTGATTTAATTAACAAATGAAAGTGACTTAATTAGACAAAATGATTTATTTAATTAAGAGATGAATATTGATGAATTTAATCAGATAATGGAATTTGATTAAACTGTTAGATCGAGGGATGATTTAGGAAGAAACGATGTTAGTAAGTCAGGATCAGGTGCACGATGTCAATCAATATATTTTTGATGTCTACATTTTGCCCCTCTTTGAAGCAATGCACTCGTTGCGTTGGTTCAAATAATAAACGATCTCGATCAAAGCCAAAAATTTTGGCATTTTTAAAAGAGCTTGCCCCACTGCTGCATGGCGAGAGAAAACATGCCATTATAATGCCCCCTCGAGAGATCGGACGAAAATTTTAATTTTTTGGGTGATCTCGTAAAAAAAGTGACAAGGTGCCCGACAGGTCTGGAAGGGGTCCGAGAGGCTAAAAACGTGTCTAAATGCAATAAAATGATGAAAAACAAGCCTCAAACAGACGAAAATAGGTTCGGGGGACCGAAACCCTAGCAGGATAGCCAAATAGGGCTAAAAAACCCTAATTTTTAGGCTAAAAAGGGGCCCAAGGGGTCACTTTCAATTCATTTTCACACACCTCCGCTAACAAATCTTGAGATTTGAGCTCTGCCTTCCTGACGATATGGTGCAATGACAACTTCCTCTACACATTTCGGACCGAGTTCGGACCTACCACCGGCCACCAGGCATCGGTGCCCCAGTATGTGACCCTAACTGAGGCTTCATTTTTTTGTTTTAACGCATTTATTACTACTTTTAAGGAGAGATCGCCTCTAGCGACGCTATTATAGCGCCGCTTGTTGTTTAAAGTGCACTGCTAGTTTCCTCTTTGTGCCATAGCGGCAGCACCCTTTTTATGAAAACTATGATGTTGGGGGCTAAAGTGCGCCGCGGCAACGCTATTTGGCTAAATTTCGAGTCCAGTGTCGGAGTTTGAGAAAACTCAAACTACGACGCCTTCACAAACTGCGCCTCTAGAAACGAGTTTGAAGCGTTAGGTCAGGAATTTTCCAAAAAAAATTTAACATGTCGACTTTCCCTGATGCAGGATGGGCCTAGGGAGCTTTATTCATGGGAGCATCGGTCACGGGATTTGGTGAGCGTCCTACGGGACTTGAGCGACAAAGATCAAGATCGATCGGGAGTCGTCGACCTATGGCACATTGCATACGCAACACCTGTGCGCACACACCTTGGGATGTTGTCGGCGCTAGCCGAGAGGTGGCACAGCGAGACCTCTTTGTTTCATCTTCCCACTGGTGAGGCGACCGTCACATTGGAGGACGTCTGGTGCATACTACGATTGCCCATTCATGGCCGCCGGGTGATCTATGATATGGAGGAGGGACGTGATTGCTGCACCCGAGTCCTTGCCATACGAGATATTATTTACTGCAAGGGGCATATCAAGCTAGAGAGGTACAAAGTTATAGCACCTCCCTTCCCCTGGGCGATCGCAGCAATCATTTCAGGTTTGGTTGCCCCAAACCGATGAGGGCGGTATTTCAGTCTAGGTTGGGGATACTGCTGGGAGAGGATGGTCTGGGACAGGCCGGTTCAATTTGCATGGGGACCCATTTTTCTGGCTTCACTCTACAGGGATTTGCATGAGTACGTGTATGTGGATGGTAGAGTGCTGGGGGCCGGAGTGACCTTGCTGCATGTTTGGGCATGGGAGCACATTTTTGTGCTACGTCCATGGGTGGTTCCAGTTCTGATGGGGGCAAAGGATGCCCTGGTGGCACGATACAAAGGGGGTGTGTCATTCACACACACTTGCGAGCATGAGATCCCCTACTGGAGGCGGGTCCTAGACGAGATGCTTGTTTTTACTTGGCGTCGATATCTTGGTCAGCCTAGATGGGATGACGATGCTACACATCTCTTCTACTACCGACATGACAGATATATGCAGGGCCGAGAGCACACGATGATCGAGCGATACTTGCCAAGGTGTGTGCAGCGTCAGTTTGGGGAGCTGCAGGATCGACCGGATGACAGTTATGTGGCCGTCTTTGCTCAGAGCTTGACATAGATATCATGGGGGCCCGACATTCCTACCGTAGAGGCAGTTGACAGCTTTTGGCAGCTGGTGGCCCGACCTTGGGCTTATGATCAAGGCTTGGCAGACCCAGGGACCACATAGGCCTACAGAGATTGGTTCAGACCTCCTCTTTGACTGACCATTCCAGGTGAGGATCCTGAGGCATACAGGGTCAGAGGTAGGGGGAGAGGACGAGGACGAGGACGAGGATGAGGACCTAGGGTCGAGATTCGGCATGACCCACCATTGGTGCCCCCAATTCTGCCAGGTTAGGGAGATGTCCCTATGCAGGACCAGCAGCAGGATCCGCCAATCCTACCACCACGAGCTGAGGGTGAGGACCAAGTTCATGTACAGCCACGGGCACAACCAACAGGGCAGGAAGACACACAGGATGCCTTGATTTTACAGCTATAGGCACAAGTACAGGTAGTGACGACTAAGAGGGACCAAGCACGAGCTGAGAGAGAGCAGCTCAGAGCGGAGAGAGATCAAGCTATACAACAGCAACAGGTCGCAAAGCTACAGGAAGCTACAGAGCTAGGCCGCAGACGGAAGATTGAGAGCATGATAGCCTCTTCGTCCTCACAGGAAATAGTGCTGGTCTGATCCTACAGGGAGGCCATCCAAGAGATAGAGTACTACCGCCGAGCCTACCACGACCATGTACCCAAGTAGACTGGGTCCCTGATTACTCAGAGCGGGCCAGCCAAAGACCACTAGAGGGTCACGGTGATAGGGGTGAGGGCAGCATTCACGAAGATCGGCCATGATTCAGATGATACACCTTTTTGGTGCCTTATGGGCTCATTTTGTATAGCCCCGATGGGCATTTTTGTACTGATTGACATACTTGTACAGTGATCTGATTATTATTCTTGTACTATGACAGTTGATATTGATGATATGATATATATACATACATATATATATATATATATATATATATATATATATATATATATATATATATATATATATATATATATATATATATATGAGCTGATTTTGATGTGATGCCATGTGTACTCCTTTATTTATGCATGTATGATTCTTCTTTTATTTGTTATGGATGCATTTATTTCGAATGACATTTATGCAATTGATTATGACCTATGATGTGATGTGCAATGATAACTATGTGATGATTTATTTTATGCAAATGCAATATGTGAAATGATTTGATTTATGGTATATGCAATGATGTGTAAAAAATGTTTATATATGAGATGATTTATGGATGAATGTGATATGATGCAATGGTCGTGATATGATGCCAATGCATAATGAAATTGAGATGCTTAGAATAACAAATGTTTATTATCCTAAATGATGATGTATGTGATGCAATGATATGTTAATGCAAAATGATATGTTGATGCGTAATGTGAACGGGATGTGATGATATGATGTCATGATGTTATGCAAAGATATATGCCTATATTATGGAATGCTTTTGTAGATGCTATGTGATGATTTAGATGGTAATATGAAATGTTTATAAAGTGCAAATGCAATGTTTATGCGATGATTGATATAATGCTATGAGATGCAATGTAATGGGTGAAATGTGATGATATGGATGCACCTGTTTATATGATGATGAGAATGCGATGTTTCCTATATGATATGTAATGCAATGTGCTAATGATGTCTATATGATGTGCTTATGTAATATGCTAATGATGTGTGGATGCAAAATCTATGGTGATGATGGTGATGATGAGCAACTATCATAGTACCCTGTTAGCGTGGTTAGTAAGACACGAAGAGGTCATTTCAACAAGACGCATGGTGACACAAATGCGAATGATGATGATGATGATGGTGATGATTACTTGCCGAGGAATTGGGATTTTCAAAGGGCCAAATTTTCTTATGTTTGATAACACACGTGGTACGATGCATCAAGGTATAGGAGACTAGGATGGCGTGGTACTTCGTGTGATGGACTTTGACTCGACAATCAGATAGGAGTATTCTTGTTCACACCTAACATACATAAACCTTGCTAGGATGTACTTCAGAAGTTTCAAACACCTTAGACCAAAACACGGAAAGGTAAACCTAGCCCTGCAATAGTCAACAAGTTGCCCTAGACCTCTTCCATACATACCTAACAAAGCAAGTATTTGCCAAGTTATTTTACAAGAACGTCCAACAAGCATAGCAGACAAAAGATAATGATCATTGCCCCATTCCTATTTCTCTAAATCCACTGTTTTGGGATATCATTGAGATGTCCTTGCAATGAGCGCAAAATAAGATAAGTCAAAAGATAAAGACCAAGTAAACAAACAAACTGATGCTCTTCAATACCGCTAATGGAAAGAGGATGTGTTTTCTAAGATGATAACCGAAACTTATTGCCAAAAGATAATGCCCATTGTAGGAAGGATGCATCCTAGGACATGTTAGTGGATGGTGGCATGTCATTTTGTTTATAAGGGATGATTGATATGGGACCATTTCAAATGATGAGTTACCGATACGACGAGGTGACCAATTTGCTTACACACTGACTTAGACTTAAGACTTGACGCTTTTGAGTTCTACTTTTAAACCTGCTAGACTTGTTTCCAAGTGTTTTACCAAAGGTTGAGGATGATGATCAGTTTATTATGAGTGGTGTTATTGTGGGTGCAAGCAAGATGAGGCAAATGGGTTTTTTCAAATATTTGGATGTTTTTGACGTTTTGAAATGTTTTGAGGCTGTTTTTGGTATTTTTTTGAGTTTTTACAAATGTTTTGATTTTCAAATTTTCCAATGTTTTGGGATTTTCTGAGATTTCGACCAAGATAATGACCTAAAGACCTATCCTAGGGGCCTTGGGGGCTGATCGACAAATTAGCCTTACCTACGTTATACATGCAGAGACCACGTAGTTTGATTGATGACTTGACCAATTTACAGAAGATGATATACATGATGAGATGTCAGTTTATTATGACAGACTCCTATAGGACTGACCTAAATGTCTTGGGGGATGATCAAAGATCAACCTTGCCTACGTTCAAGCTCAAAGATGATGTAGTTCAACAAGACGACCTTGTTTTTGAGATTTTGACAATTTTTTGACCTGTTTTTGGATTTTGATATGGTTTGAATGTTTTTTGGATTTTTTGATTTTCTAATGTTTTTGGATTTTTTGATTTTGAGGACTTTAAGATCATACACAAATCTGATCCGACGAGAACATGCCCCCAGTGTGATGTAATAGACTACTCTGATAAAGGCAGGACAAACTGACCTTGAGGGTGGGCTGAGTAGTACTAGGAGGGATCATGATACGAACACATGACCAAGCTATGGTGCAGATGTGAGTGGATGTGTGACAGATGGAGACCTAAATGCGATGGATGATGAAAATGAAATGGATGGATGATGTATATCAAGCCATAAAGATCCTAGTGGATGGAAAGTGCTTATTTACATAAGGCGCTTGTTTGCCAGGTTTTCACTAAGGTACTTGCCCAAAGTGCCACCGAAGTGGTTTTCACTAGAGGACAATTTTTTTGATCCATTTTCTGATATTTTTGGATTTTTTGCTTTTTAAAATTTTTTTTGTTGTTACCAAGACGCCTATTTGCCAAGTTTTCGCCAAAGTAACCATTTTTTTGATTTTTTTGATTTTTTCGTTCTATACCTTGAAAGAATTAGGCATAAAACTTTTTGAGATGGGAGCTATTCATGGGCTCCTGCAGAGGTTCCCCTTCGGGTGTTGATAGTTGATATGCCCCTGATTGATAACTTGCTATGATGATGAAAGGTCCTAACCAATTAGGTTCGAACTTGCCTTTGCTGCTGGGTTTTGGGACATTCTTCTAATTTTCTTTTAAGACCAATTCTCTGACTTGGAAAGTCTCGCTTCTAATCTTCTTGTTGTAGCTTCATTTGAGTCTATTCTGATAGACTTGCAGATGGTTCAAAGTGTCTATGCGTCTCTCATCTAGTAGCTCCAATTCATTTAATCTTGACACCCGGTAGTCCTCATCGGTGATGAGGTTTTGCAATGGTATTCTGAGGGATGGGAGCTTGATCTCAATGGGGAGTACAACTTCTAATCCATAGACCAAGGAGAATGGGGTGGCGCCAGTGGGTGTGCGGATGCTGGTTCGATAAGCCCATAGGGAAAGATTAAGCTACAAGTGCTAGTCATGACCTGCGTCATTGACTGTTTTCTTGAGGATTTTGAGGATGGTTTTGTTCGTGGCTTCTGCTTGGCCATTGCCTTGGGGATAGTATGAGGTGAAGAAGCGATGCTGGATTTTGAATTTCTTGCACAAGTCGCGAACCTCCTGATTCTTGAATGGTGTGCCATTATTCGAGATAATGGCTTGTGGGACACCCTAACGACATATGAGATAGTTCAGGATAAATTTTGAGATTTGCTTCCTGGTGATATATGTCATGGGTATGGCCTCCACCCACTTTGTGAAGTACTCAGTTGCCGTTATGATGAATTTATAGCCATTGGATGAGGTGGGTGTAATTTTCCCAATGAGATCGAGTCCCCATTGTGAGAAGGGCCATGGTGTGACAATTGGGTGAAGCTCTTGAGCTGGAGCATGGATGAGGTCCCCATGCTGCTGACATTGTATACACCTCTTAGCATGATTATGTGCTTCTCTTTCCATTATGGGCCAGTAATACCCCAGCCTTAGTAGTTTCTTGGCGATGGTCATCCCACTCGAGTGTGAGCCACAGATACCGTTATGAACCTCAATTAGAGCAGTTAATGCCTCCTCAGTATTTAGACAGTGCAGTAAGGTACCTTCTATGCTTCTACGGTAGAGGGTATCACCTAGGATCACAAAGTTGGATGCCTTTTTAATAAAGGTTCATTTTAGGCTGGATGGTAGGTCAGCGGGTATGACTCCTATTCGAAGATATGTATAGATTTCATGATACTAAGGATTTCCAGGACCAATTATTTCACACACATATTCTGATTCTGGTACCTTGAATGTGGGAACGAGAAGTTACTCGATCAAAAATTCATATTTTGGTACGTTATGAGGAATGTCCAATAGAGACCCAATTGTAGCCATGGCGTTTGCTGGTCTATTGTTGGTTCTTGGAATCTGCTCAAATGTTATGTCAATGAAGGATTCCTTTAAAGTCTCCACCAATTTCTTGTATGGAGTTAGCTTGTCATCTTTAGTCTAATATTCATTATTGACCTAATTTATGATCAACTAAGAGTCTCCATACACCTTGAGAGCTATGATGTTCCATTGCACTGCTATCCTGAGACCTATAGTCAAATCCTCATATTTCGCTATGTTGTTGGTGTAGGGAAATGCTAATTTGTATGACCTTGGTATGCAATCCCCTTGTGGGGTGATGAAGAAAACACCAACTCCTGACCTGTGTTGTGTGTATGAACCATCAAATTATAGCTTCGAGTGGTTCGCTACATTGAGGTTAAAAATGGATTCGTATGGAAATTCAAATACAAGAGGATTCTTAGCATAAATTGGTGCCTCTTCCAGTTGATCTGCAATGACTTGTCCCTTGATAGATTTCCTCTCTACATACTTGATGTCATACTCTGACAGTATCATCACTCATTTTTCCATTCTACCCGTGAGTATTGCCTTGGATAAGAGATACTCGAGGGGATCAATTTTCACAATGAGCTTTATCTTATGTGCCAGCATGTAATGTCTAAATTTTTGGGATGCAAACACTACTGTGAGGCAAGCTTTCTCGATGAAGGAGTAATTTAGCTCATGACCATCCATTGTTCTACTGATATAGTAGATGGCCCTCTCCGTTTTGTTTTCATTATGTTGAGCAAGAAGAGCTCCAAGGGTTGTTGCTGTTGCTGACACATATAAGATCAATGGCTTTCTCAGGATAGGTGGCATTAACACTGGTGGTGTCAGTAGGTATTCCTTGATTTTGTTGAATTCCTCTTTGCATTTTGTATCCCATTTGTACACTACCCCCTTGTGGAGTAGGTGAGAATATGGGTTCTGCTTGTCTACCAGTTGTGCTATGAATCATCAGATGGATTGAAGTCAGCCTTGGAGGCCTCTCAGTTGCTTTAATGTTTTCGGTGCTTCCATCTTGAGGATTTCTTTTACTTTTGTTGGATCCACCTCGATACCCCTCATGGAGACTATGTATCCTAACAGTTTACCTAATTGTACGCCGAAGACACACTTCTTAGGGTTTAGTCTGACTTTGTATTCCTCCAGTCTGTCAAAGATAGCACTTAGGGTTGCTATATGATCTTGTCTCTTTCTTGACTTAGCTAGAATATCATTGACATAATCTTCAACTGTTTTGTGAATCATGTCATGGAATATTAGTGTCGTGGCCCTTTGATAGGTTGCTCCTACATTCTTTAGACCAAATGGCATCATGTTCCAGCAGTAGGTCCCCCATGGACAAGTGAAAGCCGTCTTGTGTTGGTCCTCTTTTGCTATCATGATCTGGTTATATCCTGAAAATCTGTCCATTAATGATAGCATCTCATGCCTTGCTGTCATGTCTACTATCATGTCGATGTTAGGAAGCGAGAAATCATCCTTGGGACATGCCTTGTTCAAATCTCTGAAGTCCGTACAGATTCTGATGGCTCTGTCAGGTTTTGAAACAGGTACCAAATTTGACACCCATTCTGGATAATCGATTGGTCAGATAAATCCTGCATCTAACAACTTTTTGAGTTCCATTTTGACCAATAGAGAAATTTGAGGATGCATTTTTTGAAGCTTTTGTTTGACTAGTTTTGCCTCTGGATACACTGCTAAATGATGAACCACAGTTTCTGGATCTAGCCCTGGCATGTCGGCATAACTCCATGCGAATTTTATTTTCCTTTCCCTTAAGAATGCTACTAGGAGTTCTTGTTCTTTTTATAATAGTGATTCCACATAGAATGTGATATGTGGGGCCTCCTCTATTCCTATGTTGATCGGATTGCACTTTTCGGCCAAGACTGCTGACTTCTCTTGATGAATGGCTCTTAAGGGAAGATTGAATCCTTCATCCTCGGGTGCCTCAGAGAGGTTTTCATAGTTGGATACGTCCTTTCTTTTTACTATTTTCTTGTCAGAGAGTGCCACAGTGTGGTTTTCACTCAAGGACTTGGATATGATTCTTAGTTTCTCACTTTTGCGACTGAAGGATTCAATCGTTTCCCCGTAATAAGCATGTGTGTCTAACTCCATTATAAAATTTTCCTTATGGTCTCTATCTAGAATGGTATCCCTCAATCCCATGAATTCTGAGAGCACCTCATCATTTTTGAATGTATTGAGAACTGGTGGTCCTCGTTTGTCATAGTCAGTCAGTTGGGGGTAGACTAAATGGATCTCATGATTTGGATGATCGGTTTCGAAGGAGAGGGTGTTAATCATACATAGGGTGGTATCTTCGAATAACCTAGGGAGATTGGATATGGTATCTTTGTCATTGCTACTAATATAGGGCTCAGTTATGAAGTTATGTGTGTTGCTACCTATGACTATTGGTGATTGTACTTGTACTAGCATTGGCTGAGGAGAGACATTAGCGGTTCTAACCGGAGGACCTTGACCACGTATGGTTATTCTCAGAGGGGTACATCCAAGACCAAGATTTGTTATGGGTCGCATCTCCGACATGATAGGTATTATGAGGCCATTGTATTTTGTCCCAATCTCTGGTTTCTATCATAACCCATTGCAAGCATCATTTGTAGGCCCTTGCTTGTCTCATCCATTGGTAGTTCAGGTGTTGGTCTTTCATCTCGGTACAACATTTGAGATGGATTTGCTTCAATAACCTCTCGACCAAGGTCTCCCCAGCTTGTGAATTCAGGATAGTCTTCAGGAGATGTTCGTGATGTGGAAGCTTGGTTTTCTTGTGGGAATCCTCGTGATCTAGGAGATTGTGGTAACTCTCCTATCACAAAAGCATTGTTAGGAAGCTTATAGCTTCCACAACCGTCCTCATGGAAGATGATCTTGATGTCAGAGATGGTGGGAATGGGGGGTGTCTCTATTGTAGAAGTGGACGCGAGATTGGCGGGGTTGATGTATGGTGTGGATGGGCCTTCATCATTCTTTGGTACTTGGGGGATTTTGTAATATTTGGCCTCAAGGTTTTTGCAATATGAAAATGGTTCGGGATCTCCATGAATGGTAACCTCTTGTCCATTATGTGTAAATTTCACACATTGGTGGAAGGTTGATGCTACGGCTTTCATAGCATGGATCCATGGGCGTCCCAGGAGGATGTTGTATGGCAAGTCAAGGTCTAGGACCTGATAGGTGGTTTCCATGAGCGTTGGCCCTACTTGAATAGGGAGTTTAATCGTGCCCTAAGACACTCTTTCTTGGTCGTCGTATGCTCTTATCGTGATTCCCTTACCTTTGTCGATGGAATCATCTAAGATTTTCAACTGCTTGATGAGGCTAAGAGAACAGATGTTCAAACCTGCACCTCCATCCACCAAGACCCTTTTGATTTTTCTCTTGTTTACAATGGCTTCCAAATGAAGTGCACGGTTGTGAGATGGTTGGGCAGGGAAATCTTGGTCAGAGAATGTAAGAAGATTAGGTGTTATGATATTCCCGACCATAGCTTGGAATTGGTCCGCTTCAAGATCTGCGGGGATGGTGGATGAGGCTAATGCTTCCTCAAGGATCTTCTTATGCGCTGATGATATTTTTAACAACTCCATGATGGAGATGTGTGCTTTCATTCTCTCAAGTTGTTCTACAACATTGTAGCTATGCGAAATAGCTCTAGATGAAGGGACTCTATTAGGTTGGGATGATCCTGCAATGGTGACCTTGCCACCTCTTGTGGTGACTCCACAATCTTTGGCATGGGCGCCCTTGATGGTGATGACCATGCAATCTTCATTTAGGGAGGAAACGACTATTTCGTACACATGATTTACACTACCCTTCCCTTTATCATTTTTATTCCCTTTGTTGCCATGATTTGACATCAGATTCGTGTAGATTTTCAGGTCCTGATTTTCGGTAGGTTGTTCCACATTTATGATTTTCTTGTCAATGAGATCTTGGATGATATTTTTGAGTCTCATGCAATTGTTTGTGGTATGACCTTTGATTTTATGAAATTCACAAAGTTGATTTTCGTTATACCAAGGGGGTTTGACGTCAGGTTCTTGGTAATTTTCAAATGTAGGAGGCTTGATGAGTTTTTCGTCAATCAACTTTTTCATTATGTCCTCTAGTGGTTCCTCGAAGATAGTGTATTTTCGTTTGGGATAAGTTTTGCATTGGGGTGGTTCTCTTTGATCATTGAGGTTATTGATGGTTGGATTATTGTTGGGTTGATATGTTGTGTGATGAGTGTTTTGGTGTTGATTTTGGATTTGCGATGTGGGTGTATTTTGGCATGGACCACTAATGACCACCTTGGCATCTACCACACCATCATTAGTAACGTTCTTGTTCCTTGCCCACGTACGATGTTTATCGTTGTAATTGGATGATGGGCGGTTGTTTTGCGATTTGTGATATGATGTTGATTCCACGAGTTGAGTCACAAGGGCTCTTTCAATGCTGAGCGCCTTGGAGATCAGTTGATCATATGTGGTGATTCCTTGAACCTTGAGATCAAATGACAAGCGGCTTTCAAGGTTGGCTATGATGGTGCAGACTTGTTGTTCTTCTGGCATGGTCCACTTGCTCTGATTGGCCTTGGATTGCCATCGTTGAAGGAATGAAGCAAAAGATTCATTCTTTCCTTGTTTTAGAGCATATAGTTCTTCAAGACTGACATCCATTGCAATGTTACATGCATAGTTTTTAATGAATGCATCCATAATTTCTTGGAATGTTCTAATGCCTGAAGGTAAGTGAGAGAACCATTCTATAGCAGGACCAGCCAAGCTTCTAGGAAATAGCCGCATCAGATAAGTATCGTCGTATGTGACCTCCATGCAATGAACCTAGAATTCCCTGATGTGATCTTTAGGGTTTCCCATCCCTCGATATTTGTCAAACTTAGGGATCTCAAATCCCTTGGGGAATGGTTTCATCTCTAAGCTCCTATCAAATGGATAGGGACACAAGTTACTTGGTGTTTTGGTTGTTTTCCCTAATTGAAGATCGAGCACTTGTTGTGATAGCAACCTGAGTTGTGTCATTACATCGCTTTGTGGATTAGGGGGTGGGATGAATGTGTTATGGGGTGTTGCAATCATGGTTTGGATGGATGGGTTGGTTGATGCATTGTTCGATGGTATCAGTATGTTGTGGCAGGTGAAGTAGGCTTCTTCTTGTTTTTGGATGAACAATGCTTGTTGTTGTGCTAGGATTTGTGCTTGTTGTTGCGCTTGCTGTTGTTCCAACAACGCGTGTTGTTGTGCTTGTTGTTGTTCCCACAACGCTTGTTGTTGGGCTGCCAACTCTGCCGCTTCTTGCTGCTCTTGGTATTGCTTTAGTGCTTGCTGATATGCTTTTACTTGCGTTGCTTGTGCAAGAAGTTGTGCTTGTGCTTGTGCTTGCTGTGCTTGTGCTGCTTGCACTTGTGCGGCTTGTTGCAGCAATAATAATTGTGCTTGAGCGACCCTTTGTGCTTGTAATGCTTGTGCAGCTTGGGAAGCTTGAGCGGCTTGTTGTTGTTGTTGCAGCAAAGCTTGAGCTTGTTGAGCTTGTTGTGCTTGCAATGTGGCTTGTGCAGCTTGGGCAGCTTGTGCGGCTTGAGCAGCTTGTACAACTTTTTGTTTTTGAACTTGTTGGTATCCTCTTTGGAAAGCGGCTTACAATGCTGCGTCGAATTGGTTTGATGTGGTGAACGTTGGTGGTGGTGGGGGTGGTGGTGGATGATGATGTGTTGATGTTCTGGGTGTTGGATAGTGGTATTGATGTGGTTGGTCCTTGAGAGACCATGCTTTGTGATGTTAGGGGGATGTTCGATGATGTTTCCATTGCTTGTGTGTTTGTCGTTTGTTGTTGCGATATCAATGACAAATTTTGCGTGTTCGGTGCAATGCTTTGATTGATGGTTGGGATATAGGTTTGATTGATACTTGGTAGGGGAGGGAGCCCTAAACCAAGGAGTGGTGTGGATGATAATGGCAATGGCGGAAGAGGTGGAAAGGTGAGGGGTGTGAGTTGTTGTGAGAATGTTGTGGTGTCAAATAAGCCCCCTAGTCCGAACGTATCTCCCTCTTCTTGTGAATCTGTGAGAAGAGGTGTTTGTGGTGCTCCATGAAAAGATGTTGATGATGGGTCATAATGTAAAGTGAGAGGAACATTTTTGTGTAATGGGTTGTTGAGTATGTTTTGTTCCAAGGTGGTGTTTGCGTCCAAGTTTTGATTATTAACAAGGGGATGTGATTGAAGAGCATTAAGGAATGCGTTTCCCTTGTTGACATTGGGTTGTGTTGGAGCAAACGATGTGATTTGTGGGATGTTTTGGGTGATGTTTTTAGATGGGGGTGTAGATGAAATGGGAATGGTAGATGAGATCAGAGGAAATGATGTATCGACTATAGTACTCACATCAAAATCCGAAGGCAACTTGACCCCTTATTTTGCTAGTTCAAGCATGTACAATGAAGGGTTAAGTCTCGTCATGATGTTGATGATTCTATGGTTGTCTGGATTGTGGAGCATTTCCGTCATTTCCTCATGAGACATTCCAAAGGTAAGGTCCTCCCCTTGATTTTCTTCTTGTGGATTTTGGGATGATGAGGGGATCAATGGATTGCTTGATTCAACGAGATTCATTTCTGCATTTGTTTGGCTAAGATCACTTGAAGTGGGAGTTTCTTTGTTGGCTTCCATACTCTTCTTGTATTGAGATTTCGTTTGAACCATAAAACAAGGATCAATCTTCGAGAATATGGGAGATGAATCTCTTGATTCCTTGAATTGATCTTTATCTTATGTTCCAAAGTGAAAATTTTTAGGATGCCTTGAGGATCAAAGGTGATGATATGATAATGATGTTTTAGAGATGGATGATATGGATGTTTTGGCTTTTGATAAATATTGAATGAGACACTAGGCTTTTAGGACTTGTGGATTCTTGATTTTTGATTTGAGATTTTGAGATTTTGAGATTTTGTCCTTGATTTTTGATTTGGATTTTGAACAAAAAGACCCTAAGATGTTGGATGATGATCTAAGGGATAGCTTTGTTCAAAGGATGATAATTTGAATATGTGTGAGGAGAAGGATGCATCTACCCACACCTATTCAAACAAGATGATTGTTTCACTAAGCATATGAAGAAGGATTCATCTACATACACCAAGCTAGACAAGATGATTTTGATAACTTTGAATAAGTATATGAAAAAGGATGCATCTACACATACCTAACCAAAGTTTTTTTTGCTAATGTTTTCAAGGATTTTGTCTCAATGATATTGATGATTTTGATTTTACCACAAAGTCTAGTATCAAGGATGATTTCAAGATTTTCCAAAAGATGATGATGAGATGGATTTTGTTTTGATGTTTTGGAGGATAGGTGAAAAATGATTTTGATATGTTTTGATCCTAAGATGAACCTAAAAAGGTACACTTTGTTTTGCCTAGACCTAGGTATTGAAGAGCATGCAAATGCTTCCTAATAACCTTTGTAACCAATAAATGATTTCATTTTGAACACTCACTTTTGTATTTTCAATCAATGATTTGTGCTTTTGGGATTTGGAGTCTTCAACACATATGAAAGTTCATTTTGCTTAGCTTTGCTTAATGTCTTTATTTTACCAAAAACACTTTCTTCAATTAGGTTTTCAAACTAAGATGTCCAATGTCTTAATTTCTTCAAACCCCACAAGATATGTTATGTGGAAATTTAATGAACTCAAGGCAAGGGTTTTCCTATTGTTTACTTAAGGAGACAAATTGAGATATAATCCAATGCTTAGAAACCTCTAAGGATGTGAATCCCAAGGGAAAGAAATAACATATGGATTGAGTCAATTGTATTTGTCCTCAAAAGGGTTTGAAATTTGGATAATGTTAAGTGTTTGTTTCCATGACGTTTTCGATCAAGCAATGCATTTTGTAACCCAAGAATAAGTACAATCCTATGGATGTGTAAGACAATATTTGTTGGATTCCCACTTGGACAGGTCTAGCTACGCTTATCTTTAGCGAATGGTTAGATGCTTGACCCCACTGGCTCCCCTCCACGAAACTCACTTATACAGGGCAACCAAGCATCAACAGCCATGAAACTCCCATGGCATGCTTTCCATCTCTACTAAAAGACTGTAAAAGTGTGGGGTGGCTTCAGAACGACCGTTCTTGCACCAACAAATAGATAAAGGATTTTGGAAAATTCTAGCACATGGGTTTTAGTAAGGACTTTCCGTTCATAGAAGTTGACCCAACGTGGCAAGAGTCCCCTTTCAGATCCATCTTGTTAGAGTCAACTGCGTGATATTGGCGTTTCTTCCAATATCCACATTTATATCCCGGTTGGAAATACTCTCAGGTTCAGAGTGTTACCGGTTGAGTCATTCCCTTGGGTGATTAATTTTTCCCACAAGGCAGACCCTCTAAGATAAACAAAAGTGAATGAAGAACAAAATCCGTAACTCGATCAATCTTTGATAGCAACAAAGAGAGAGAATATACACGAAAATTCCCCCACTCACACTTGCACAATAGTTTGTTCAATTTTAAGCCCAAATCGAAGAGTGGAGGTGATTGCTTTGTCTTAACCCAAAGTCATGGAAAATACCTTTTGATTCTCAAGATCGCTATAAAGCGCGAGAGAAGCGCATATGCCCTTTTCCAATGGCTTTAGTCTAAGTAAGCCCTCACGAAAAACACTACACTTGTTCTTTTTAAACCCTCAAAGCAATATGTGAGTTCATTTTTAGAGCACCAAAAAGACAAGTGATAAACATTTGTTCAATTGTTTAATCCATAAACAAAATCTAGTAAGTTGTAGATCCTAAGATTCTTTTTAATCCGTTTGCAAGAAATAAACAAAAAGAATCCTTTTTAAACCCAAATGAAAGCTAGTGTTCTAAGAAAAGAAGAAGATGAAAAATCCCTAAGGAAGTGTTAAAAAAACACTGAAGTGTTTAAAAACACTTTGATTAGACAAGATATCATCACCATGCTCCTTCTTCCTTTGCTTTTGGCTTCCAACCTACAAAGGAGAAAAACAATTAAATTCTAGAAAAACATTGAAATTAAAAAGTAGAAAACAGAGGAAGAAGTAATCATAAATTAAAACACGTGCTACAAATTAAATTTATCCCTTTTACTGTCTTCCAACGTCACAACTCGTGAAGGTGTCGCTATTTTTTTCTCTTAGCTGTGCTCCTACAGTGCTGCTTTACCAGTCAGCGGCACTCTATGTCGGGACAGAGAGCACGATTGCATCGCTATTTTCTCCCAGTGTCACAGTTTTCGAAAGCGTCGGAGTTTAAGATTTTTTTGAACTGATGCAGATTGGTGAGTCCACGACACAGTTTAAAATTTGAAATTTTTGGTGGGATGAGTCCAGCGGTGCTAAAACAGTGACACTGACGAGCCCGCGATGCTAAAACAGCGACACTGGCGAGCTCGCAGCACAAAAACGACGACGCTGATGAGCCCGTGTTGAAATTTCCTATGTGTGCAGAAAAGCGCAATTTTTTTGTGAAAATGTTAGAATTTATGACTTCATGCCCTCCTTCTAGCGCCAAAATGTGAACCCTCAATCTATGTACCTACAAAACAAAGATATTAAACACCTTAAGTTAGATATTGCAAGTATAAACAAGGGTTCCCCATGGAATCCATTTACAACTCAAACTAGGAATGAAAATATTGAAGAACACAATACAAAAGATAAAACAAGATAAAATCTTAATTAGAAAAGCAAACACTTGATCCCATGGGGGAATTGGTGCCAATTTGATGTGAAAATTAGCCCTTTCCCAATTCCTATGATTGCAAGCTTCAATATGTAGACTTGATGAAGGGATTTGATCCACTTTTGATGATGAATGATGAGGACTCCAAGCCAAATCTGCAAATGAACCTAGCTAAGAACTCAATGGTGTGAAACTTGATAGATATTTGAGCATGGTAACTTTGCTTGGATTGTGGATGATAAAATGAGGAGAGGAGCTCTTCATTTATAGGATTTCAAGATGGATGAATGCCCAAATTTGAGCAATGTGGGACTAACATTCATTGAATGATATGGTGCCACTTGTCAAGCTATGAATGGATGATGGTTGTGCAAGATTTGGGGTTTGTGCCAATAAATGCCAATATTTGAAATTCAAATTTGTTGAAATGACATGTAAGAGGGAAGGGGAAAATGCAATAAATGCCACTTGGCTCAAGGCAAAGGACATGTAAGAGATCTTAAATGCCTTGTTGGATGTACATGTTGACTTGGAATTTTTGAATTCAAATTGAGAGAATATTCCAAAAGATGCCTTGTGAGGAAAATAGGGATTTAATAAATGAATTAAATCTATTTTCATGTGCAACTTGCATTTTCTAGAGGATGTGACATGATATTAGATTAAATTAATCAAGGGTTAATTAATGTAATAGGAGATTTGATGATGTGACTTATTTGATTTAGATTTATGGATTTATTTAAATCAGATAAGAGAGGAATATGACAAG
>VDFB02075321.1:326795288-326837153 GCA_007258455.2 Sequoia sempervirens | reverse complement strand
TGATATTGTCTGATCAAAACAAAGATGTTTGTTTAAACAATGGAAATGATGATATTGAGTGCTTGGTTACTATCAAACTAATGATATGATTGATGTTACTAAATTTTGTTAAGGTGTATAAGATAGGTTTGGTGACTTTGATGGTTGGATGGGTGAGTATTATGAAGCCTTTTGAGAAAATTGGTGATTAACCACAAGACGACAATCAAGATTATGTTGTAGTAGGGGTTTGTAACTTGTAAATAGACTGTACTGTAGTCAAAATATGGTGAGTACAGTGCTTGATAATGGACTGATAATAGTGAGGTATGGCTTAGTTGATTTGCTGCCTTGGTGAATAAATGAAAGGATGAATTGTTCAAGTGTCAATAATCAGGTTTATGCTATTTTTATGGTGGTTGAGAATGTTGTGAATCTAATTGATTAAGTCAAAGTTTTCTAATATGCTTTTTGATTTGAATGAGTCAATTGGAATACTGATTAGTGGAATGATGAATGATGGCCTATGGAATGGCTAAAAAAATTTGAGTGGATTTTGGTTGAATGAAAAGTAGATTTCTGATGAAATTATATTTGATCTTCTCCTGATTCTATTTGGGATTGAAATCCCTTGAAGAAATGATGTTGATGGTGTTTGTTGGATGCTCTGCATTAGATATACCCTAATGATTGAGTGTTTTGATATGATGCTCTACATCACTAACTACCTTATCTATGCTATTGCTTACTATTATGGTTTCATATAGATATTTTCCAAGCATCCATAGTTTGTCGTGCTAGTGCACCTTTGAAAGCACATACCTCCATGTGAAGTAATTGCATCATGCTGCTTATGTTGAATTTCTAAACAACTATATTATATAGTTGAAATTCTGTCATCTATCAACATCTAGTTATTAGTTATGGAATTTCAAGTAATGCTTTGAGTTTGAATGATGTGTAATGCAATGTAACCAACAATATGAATATAAACTACACAAATCTATTAAGTAGAATTCATTAGTTAAGTTCTCTTTATTCTATTACCTCTGTGTGCCTTTGAGTAAATCCATTGGCACTAGGAGATGCTTGCTTGAAACCTCCAATATTAGCCTGTTCAACATCCAAAATCACATATTAAAATACCATTCATAAAACAATGCTATTAACATGTAATAAATTTATAATTGTTTACTAGTTACATACCCCACTAAGAGGTGTACTGCAGAAATAAGTAGGTGGAGGACCAGTGTATCCAGTCTCAACACTGTGACTCTACAATTTTATTAAAATAATAAAACTAAATTAGTTAATCTTACATTTCAGAATCAAAATTTAATAAATTAAATTCAATGAACATGTTGAGTTTTACCTGACTATCAATGCCATATGTATGATGCAAAATGTCAGCCATCCTCTCCATCCCCGTAGCAGCATACAGATTCTACGTAGCGGCCTCCTGAGTGCTGGTGGGGTCATATGAACAAGTCACCCCACAAGATTGACACACATGGGTTCGAAGGCCACCACCCGAAGACTCCCCTAGATGGCGCTATACAATAGGGTTAGTATGATGGATGACACTCTAGGTCAAAGTGTTGATCACCTGCAATGTCTCTATGTTGTCACTCTCCTTCACAATGGTAGGCATAACAATGTGCTCATGAGGTGGCCTAGCGAGAGGTCGTCTCCCTTGCCGCGCAAGATTCGGCTGTGCACCAGGCCTATCCTAATCCGACCCCCCACCTCTCCCTTGGAACTCCCTCATATCAAAATAATTTGGGATTTGGTTCAATATGAATTCATTGTATAGTTTCCTAAGAAAATATTGGGGGACTTCACAATTGTTGCACTGTGGGTAATCAAGGACCAAGTACCACCTATTATAAAAACGATTCCTAATCTCTTGGTGGTGGAAAAAATGAATAGGAAACCTCTTCGCATTGAGGCTAAGATTTTGATTTGTTCTAGGGTCAGTGAATAAAGAGCACAAATCACCTTTAGTAATTTTTAAATCTTTTACTTGTTTATATGATAGTTTATTTTCATAATATTCCCTAGCTTCTTGCCTCCTATCTTGCCATCCTGTTATTTGTTGGGTTATTGAATCTGCATTTTTTAACATCTCTTTCATTGAATTTTCTAGGGTCATGCTTTCTGTGGTTGAATCATTTGGATCACTCAACCTACTGATAAGATCCTCAATTTGTTTTTTGTTGTTCTCAATTTCACTCCTCAAATTTTGTTGAGTGCCAGGAGGGTGTTGAGTGATTGGTGGGGGAGGTTGATTTTGTTGAGGATTTTGTTGTTGAGGATTTTCCTGTTCTTCTTGTTGAGGATTTTGAGGATTTGCAAGATCATTTGCATCTCCTACAAATTAAAAAAAAAACAATCAAATCTAACCTAAAACAAACAAAATCAACTTGAAACTAAGAAATTCAAAACAAATAGAAAACAATACTTACCTCCTGCACCTCTTCGTCATCATGGCGCCATCTTTGCAAAGAAAAAGCAACTGTTGATGATTTTTTTAGAATGCATCCTCCTAGAACGCGAGCACGAAAATGAGGGTTTTTGGCCGCTGGCAGAGCAAAAAAATAGACAACAAAAAATGAATCACTTTCACTTTTTTTTTCTTTTAAAATGACATAACACACTCACGTTATGTCATTTTCAATTTTTTTTTGGAGTTGGCCACAAAAGTGTAACCCAACTTCATGCACCTGCCCATTTACCATAACTTATTTAGGTCTTTAATGTATTAGATGCAAATTTAAATTATTTTTGAGTCAATATAGGTTAGTGCCCTTGGTTGATAAGTTACAAATAATAAGAGGATATACAAATACAACAAAAATTAGGTACGTAAGATACTCGGTGAAAATAGGGTGGCATTATAATTATATTGTAATAGGTAGAGGGCTTTCAAAATATATTTTTGAAGGGTATAAATGAAATTAGGGGTGTTTTTTAGTACCCTGTAAAATCATGTGTTATGCAATTAGGTTATAAGTGAATCCCTTGCGATAATAATGAAGTTTCCAAATTGATTGGAATAAAATTTATTGGACATATAGCCTTTTTTAATCATTTAGTCTTTTGGGGTTAGAAAAAAGAACTGAGCCATCCTATTGGGAGTATTTATGAATGGCGATTTAAATTTATATTTTTTGAATTATCTTAAATATACTCAAATATTGTCTCATGTATTAACTTCAATTATTTCATCTAATATTTATACTTCTTATAATATATATGTTCTTTGTATGTAGTATCACCAATAATCTCATTTAGGGAATTTCTCAATGAAGGGATCTCTACTTCCAAGGCCATAGTAGAATCAATTCCATAAACCAACAAATAAGGTTTATATCTCATGGGAGTATAAATACCTTTCAATAAGCCCATAGTGGTAACAAGTTATGTGTGCTAATTAGTTACATGTTTATCAACTATTTTATTTAAATATTGTTCATGGTTTTGTTGGTAGCTTTAGCTTGTACTACCTTATAGGTTATAATGTGTTGGTGTAATTAATTATTTAATTACACTGACATAAGTTTACTTAGGTTATAATATTCTTTCTAGAAGTCTTAGTTGGATTTTCTAGAACTTATCTTATCTAGCTAATGCATCATTTCCTAGGTGATTAGTTTGTTAGTTGTCTCATGTCATAGGATTATGACATTTGTCAACATCATGTTCATTACTACATTTCAACCTTGCCTATATAAGGAAGGTCTTTGTACTCATTTATAATATACTTCATATCTCATCATTTGATAGGTCTTAATATCAAGCAAGCTCATTCTTGCATACTCTCTTGTAGAAGGTTTTCATTGTTTTTGCAAGTGGTCTTGGGTGCTAAGCTAATATCTTCAGCTCTTACATAATGATTAGAAAATGAATTCCATATAACCATTCATCACCAATATTTTTACTTATTTATTCTATAATTTTTCATGATAATGGTATATTTTTGTAGGTAATAAGGAGTACAATTTTTTTGATAATTTTAAATGACTTGAAACCATCCTTCACTAATAAAAATGCTACATGCTAATGAAGAACCATATTGTATAGAAAGTTTTTATATTCTATGAATAGTAATGTGAGGGCCACCATCATTCATTCTCATCAATGAATGTGGCACTAGCCAAGGAATTGGAACATGCATTATCTTCTTAGTAAGAACATCAATTATGTATGAGTTGAAAGAGTTAATAAATTTTATAGTTAACTCATGTTATCAAATACATTGATAATCCTTTATTTTATAATTAGCTATGGATCACCATTAATATTAATGGATTTAACTTTCAAAGATAAATCTTCTTGAAGGATTAATATTCATAGATATTAAACAATATTACTTTTGCATTAAGAATCAAACTATTAGGATAAGGGAATCAAGTCTCATCTAGGAAAAATTTAATATTACCTATCTCTTGAATTATTCATACATTGAGAACCATAAAATAGTCTTTAAAGAGGAGGAAGTAATTGAAAATACTTATACTAATATATAATTAATTTATCAAGAGGGACATGTGTAGATGATGGAGCGATAAATAATTGATCCAAGTCACAACTTGACCCTTATAGAATTTTTATTAATGAAATTTAGATTAAAATTCCATAAGTAACATAAACCACCATGATGGCACATCTTAAAATACCAGATTTAGAAAAAATATATTTCCAAGGATTTTCTTTGATAATTACGTAAATTTTCATATGGAACATGTAATTCCTCAACATTTTTTATGAGAATATGACCTCTAGACATAGTTTTCCATGCCCAAGTGTGTATAGTCTCATAATATAATAATGTGTAACTAATACAAGAGATATTATGTTATTTACCATCCAATCATCATTTTGTGTGAGTAATCTACCAATGGTTGAATGAATAGTATAAATTTAGAAGGCCCTAGACATGAGAAGGGAGGAGAATGAGCTATAGGATGCTCTAGCTCTGGTTGAGTCGAAGATTCAGTAGGACCCTAGAGTAATGAATTACTAGGGGTTGCACTTGTAAAAGCTAAAATTAGTCTCAGGAGAATTTAGGCTCACAAAATAAATGGGCCAAGAACCAGAGCAAAACTAAATTGGCTCAATGTTGGGGACAAAAGCTACAAGTTATTTTTCAACTTCCTAAAAGAGAAAAACATAAGAGAATGAATTGATCAAATCTGGGATGGTGAAATACTACTCTCATACCAAGAAGAAATTGTGAAACAATTTCAATCCTTCTTTAAAGATCTCTTCACCTTGGAAGGGGGATAAAAAAGAAAGAGAGATTATAAGCAAGTTGATCCCAAAAAGGATCTCAGAGGAAGAAGTAGCCAAACTCTCTAAGAAAATGATCAAAGATGAAATCAAATTGGCTATTGCAGCTATGAGCAACAATAAATCTCCTGGTTGTGATGGCCTACCCATTGAATTTTACAAATGCTTCTTGGAGTAGGTGGTAGATGACCTTGCGTAGGTCTATGATGAAATCTTCAGTAGAGGATCTTTGGGTAAGAAAATTAACAAAGGTATAATTAGGCTCCTTCCCAAGGGGGGGAAAAAACCCTTATGAAAAATTGGAGACCAATCACACTCTTGAACGTCTCTTACAAGATTTTAGCCAAAGTCTTGGCTTTAAGGATTTTCAACATCTTACCAAGGTTTATATCCAACACCCAAATAGGGTTCATAAAAGGCAAGTACATCTTGAAGAAATTAATAACAAGTTGGGAAGCAATGCAATGGGCAAAGGACTCCAATTAGAACATGGAAATGGTATTGTTAGACTTTGAGAAACCTTGTGATAGGGTTGAGTGGCAATTCCTGGTCACCATAATGTAGGCCTTTGGATTCCTTGAGACTTTTTGCGAAATGACTAAGGTCCTTCTAAGAGATGCATCTATGCAGGTGGATATTAATGGTTCCCTTTCAAAGGAAATCTTGTTGGAAAGGTCAATTCATCAAGGGTGCCCTTTAGCATTGACACTGTCCATCATAGCTTCAGATGCCTTGTACTAATTGTCACGAGATCACTCCTCCCAAAAAATCAATGGTGTTAAGCTACCTGACAACACCGAGCTATTGAACATCCACTTTGCTGATGACACGACCCTCTTCCCTGAGCTGGAAAAAAACATTTTCTCCTCCCTAATGGAGAAGTTAGAGCTATTTGGCAAGGCTTTAGGAGCCAAAATTTCTAAATCCAAAACTATTTTCCTTGGTTGGGGAAACTCCCCTCCCGAGTGGTTAAAATAATTTGGTTTCAATTGGGGAGGCCCTATACTATAGGTGAGATATCTGGGGATTCCATTTTCTATCAACCCCAATTTGAAAGATATGTGGGACTGGTTAAAAGAAAAAAATGAAAGGAAGTTGAACAAGTGGAACAAGCAATATCTATCTCTCATAGGAAGACTGCAAGTCTGTCAAGAAATCCTTTCTGCATATAGTATTTACTTTGCTTCGACTTGGGTTTTTTGCAGTTACCAGGTTAATGAAATCCAAAAAAGGATAAGGAAATTCTTGTGGTTTGATGGTAGGGGAAAAAGGAAGAAACACGCCATTAGATGGGAATGGTGCTGCCTCCCAAAAGATAATGGGGGCCTTGACCTCAAGGATTTGAAACTTTAGGGCCTTGCCCTAGCTACAAAATGGATTGTAAAGGCCTTAGATAGTAACGAGCCTTGGAAGGTATTGGTCTACAATAACACCTAATTAGCTATTCCAAAACATGCTAAATCTTGGAAGATGCTTCCACTAAGTGACATCCTCATGTGTGACTATCCCATGACCCTGTCTAGGTCTACAGTCTTCAAAATCCTTTGGAAATCTTGGGAGTTCATCAAGAATATGAATCAGTACAAGTTTTCCTATATTGTTCTCAATAGTGGGGTCAACTGCCACACCTTCAACTCTCTTTGGTGGAATTTTTACCACAACAACAAAACCCTCACTCTCCTCCAAGGTTTCTTAGCTAGGAAATGGTGCCAACAGGGCATTTGTACCTTTAATGATATTTTGAACAATGGCTCTTTGTGACCTTGGGAGGATCTTGCTGCCAAATTCAACCTCCCTCCTGTGACCTTCAAAACTTATTCCTCCATCCTTAATGCCTGCGTTGGGGCTAACTTTCTCAATAAGTTTGGTTTTCCTCTCGACCTTGCAAATGACTTAGTGTGGCATGATGGTGTCACCCTCCCTAGCCTCAAAGCTAAAGTAATCTATAAGAATTTGATCTCTGACACTTCTCTTATTAATCATCTTAATGAGTGTAGGGGCTTGACCCTCAATGATAAAGAGTTGCATAAGAACTTGTCTAACATCTAGTCTAATAATATAGAACCTAAAAAATATTGCTTTAAGTGGCTTACCATTTTGTACAGGCTTCCGTTAAATCTAAATCTGATGATGTTGATATTTGTTCTATTTGTGGAATTCCTGAATCTACAAAGCATATTTTTTTTTATTGTCTTTATGTGAAAGAAATTTGGAAAATGTTTTGTAATGGCTTAAATTTATGGGATAAAGATGATAATGTTATGTGGAATTTTTTTCTTTTATTTAACAAAAAATTGAAACAAAATACTAGAAAATTCTAGTTTTTTTCTCACTGTTGAAATATTGTGGCACATATGGAAATCAAGAAATGAGGATAAATTTAAGGGAAACAAAAGGATCTCTGCTGCTTTGTAGGTTATGCTTAATGTAGAAATCTCACTTCCAAATTTTTTCCAGAGATGGTAATAGTTGGCTTGACCAACATCACCAAACGGGAGATCAAGTGTGGCCATACATGCCACTTGTATTGAATGGAGCAGGAAATATTTTTGAAGGAACTTGAGGAGCTTAGGAGGGAATTCAATAGCACAAATTTATATAAAAATAATGATTCTCAATGGATGATGAAAATAAGTATTAGTGGACACATCAAATATTGCTTCATATCGTTAGATGATTTTTAATACTCCTAATTCAATTGAAACTCAAAATATTCCTTTAAAATATTAGTAAAAGGTAATGCATGATCCATTAATGGGTATGTGCATGGAAATGGGGGATAAAATGGGATTAAAAGTGGCCACTTTTTCTTGAAATAAAAAAAACTAGTCTTGGATGAGAAATTCAAGATACCCATGCTCAAAACTTTAATATGTGACAAGAATAATATTAGTATTGGTTAGAATCTAATTTATAATGTATAAATTATAATTTTTAAATGGTGGATATTAAGAGCATCAAATTGGGGAAGAACACAAAGTGGTCTTATATTTTTCAAAAAATGCAACATAGCATCGAGTGTCCCACTCCTAAAATATTGAATTTTTAAAAGTATTTCATAAATCCCTTTTGTAAAAAGTTATTTAACATCATTTAGTTTATGCCAAATTTCTTTGCCAATTTTTAATGAATATATAATTTTTCACTTATTTTCAAAGTGGAGACATCCCAAAAAATAGAAAATGGATGTTGTTTACCCCTTAAATTTGAGAAAACTAAATTTAGTTTATGCCAAAATTTTTGCTAATTTCTTAATGAATATATAAATTTTTACTTATTTTCAAAGTGGATACATCCTAAAATAGAAAATTGAGTGTGTCCCCCTTTACTTTTAAGAAAACTAATCAATTTTTTTTGGAATTTGTGTATGTGTGAGGGGGAAGATCATAACTGTAAACAAGATTAATTGCATTCGATAGAAACTAATATAAATAAAAAACAACAATCAAGATTCATTCCTTCACTCATGAAATGAAGCTTTCTAAGCTATTGAAAACACACAATGAGATCCTACAATATCAAAATGAATTCAAAACAAATGAAAGGTTACCATCCCATGTCAGAGTGTATTCATGAAGATGTGTTGGGTTGTTCGTATCCATGTGAAGCCTCTATTGTGCATGTGAGAGATTTGAAAAATGTGCGTGTGTTGTTGATCAAAGATGTGTTGAAGCTTTTTCAATGTCGATTTTGATCTCAACAGTACTTTGTTATGTAAAATAGGTTGATTCTTCGACCCTTTTTTGTGAGAAAAGAGATTTGTTATATAGATTTTGTGATTTTGAATAAACGTTTTGGATTGCATAGTAGAATATCTTGATCAACGGTCGAAAGATGTTGAGAGGATCTAGATGGGCATAATTTGTGCAAATTGATTACATAATTAGTGTGATTTAAGAATAGATTGATTTGTAGGGAATATAGATTGATTAGTCAAGAAATAGATTGATCAATTAAAAAATAGATTGATTAGTTAGGAAATAGATTGAGCAATCGGTGGTTCGTAATTTTCTCAATCAGGAAAGTGGGTGAGGATAATTAATTAATTAATTAATTATTTTTGGATTTGACATTTGTACAAATCAAGTTTGACTTTTGCAAACAAAGTGCCATTTGTTTGATTTGATTTTTGATGATCTTTTTGAATATTTTATTCAATTATTCAAATTTGGAGGGAAATTGAAATAATTAAATTATTATGTTTTAATAATTTAATCAACTTAGGGGAATAAAGTGAATTAGCGACATCATTTTTTTTTTTTTTGATAAAAGGCCATAGCCTAACTATTTATATTAATAATATTAAATATAGATATTACATATAATCAGAATTATAGTACTGATTATGCCAATTATAATAAGATCAAACAAAATTGTGCCATATACTTACAACACTTGTTTACTTACGACCACTATTGTCTTTCAAAATAACAAATACATATGAGTATGATATATGCAAATATAAAAAGTGTAGGACACTAATTTTCCACGATTTCATTCTTCCATAAAGCCCACTACTACATCTCAATCTATCTAGTTTGCAAATTAGTGACATAATTAAATAATTAGCATTATTTAATTAATCACAAGGAATAAAGTTAGATTAGGACTTCATTAATTAAATGAAATTTATTTAATTGATCGAATTTGATGAAAAAGTGAATTAATTAAATAATGTTGTTTTATTCAATTAATAGGGGAAATTAGGGTTTTATATGCTTTTGATGTGAATTGTAGTGATATTTGATAATAATGATTTCAATGATGTGAAGATGTCATTTAAGGTGTGTGATAAGTGTTAGGTCAATTTTACATGTCTACATTTTTCCCTTCTTTGAGAAAAAGTATTGTTTGCTTTGTTTCAAATATTTTGATGTTTAGATCAAGTATTTGAAAAAAATTATATGCCCCACTATGCCCCAATAGTCAGTGGAATGATGGTAGGACTCTGGGTTACCCCCTCGAGAGGTTGGCCAAAAATTTTATTTTGGAGGTCAAGCTAACGACATTGTTCCATTTTAGTTTTGATGTTTAGAGGATGAAAAAATTAAGCTTATAGGCCTTTGGTTGCTCATTCAACTATTCATAGGAGGTCCTAATTCTATCCTAGGAAGGTTCCTAAGTAAAAATTAGGGTTTTGACGGTAAAAAATAGGTAATTAGGGTTATAATTACCTCATTTTCACTTTGATCCTATAGTGATTTCTTGCCTCTAGTTTTCTCATTTTGACAATTGTCGAGGAGCTATGTTGACGGTTTGGGGTGCGCCAAATTGTGCGGACTTGATTTGAGAGTTTGGATGACCTACAAGTGTTGGTGGCCCAGCATGTACCCTTTCAATTTTTGCTTTCGTCACTTCATGCTTTTGTAATTAATGGTTTAAGTCAAACTAGTCAAAAGTGCAAATTTTGAGATTTTGGTGTTATTGAGTTGATTTGGGTGGTTTTGCTTTTGTAATTTGGTCACTTTTGACAATTTTATGTGCACTTGCTCTATATTGCCACTTTTTTCCTACTTCTATGCATTTGATTTTAGCATTTGCTTTGTTTTTGCACTTTTGATTGCTTGTTAGAGTTTTGGTCGCACTTGTGATAAATTTTTTCCTTTGTAGAACTTCTTTGCTTTTGATTATTTCACCCTTGAAATTGTTCATCCCTTTTTCTTCTCATCACTTTTGCTAAAATTTCATCACTTTTTCAAAAAATGCTTCACTTTTGGCCTTGTTGGAACTTCTAGTCAATTTATTTATCGTTTTAGTTTTTTTTTTTCATTTTACTAACAAATCGTCAACATCGTGGGTTGAATGTTTGTAGGTGGTCCTTAATCCACTTTAATCAAGGGAGCGATGACCACGTGATTTGTTTGACTTGATCGCCTAGTTTCATGAGCTAGAGCAAGATTTCCTAGACACTGTCAGGTTGTAGTACATTTGTTACATGCCCACCATTAGATGCCATAGCACAATGATGACTACACTTGCAGAGAGGTGGCACTCAAAGACCTCTTCATTTTATTTACCTACTGGGGAGGCCACCATTACCCTTGAGGATTTTTGGAGGATACTCAACATTCCTATTCATGGTTAGCTTGTTACGTATTTTGTTTGATGAGGCACCCATGCAATGCATCATGTTCTTGGTATGAGACATCTGGAGGTTTGACAATCCAAGATTGTTTTATCAGATTTTGTTGGTAGTGTTGATCTCGTTTTACTTGTTCTCTATAGTATGGTGTCGGGGCTTATTGTTCATGATAGGAGAGGTTGTCAATTTCCTATGGGATGGGGTATATGCAGTAGATGTTCAAGCATGGGACTAGATATGCATGGGGTCCATGTCTTCTCACCCACCTATATAGAGATATGCATGAGGTTGCATATCGAGGTGGGAAATCTATTTATGCCAATGTGTCTCTTGTTCATGTATGGACCTGGGAGCACATCTTAGTCATGTGACCTAATGGTATATTGGATCGTACTACTGATAATCCCTACTCTTATCGTTATGGAGATTTTGTACAATATACATTTCTAGGACAAATTCTCTACTGGTGTCGATGATATGCTAGGTTTTGTGTGGAGACCATATATGGACTGTGAGGTGTGGCTTGATGATCAAGAGCATTTAGCATATTGCTGATGGACTAGATGGTTGATCGGTCGCACACACTCTCTTTTGGAGAAATATCTTCTTGACAGGGTTTGCAGGTAGTTTTGGGAGTGATGAGGGCCACACCACCCAAACGCATAGAAATCACAACAGATATCAACACAGAAAATGCGAGACAAAAAAATGACTCACTTTTAATTATTTTTAGAAAATGAAATTACAGATTGAAATCTTACATGCTATAGCCTGATGGGCTTGATTCATTACAACAAAATCAACTCAGAAAAGAAAATCTACTATTCGGAGCCACAATTTGCACTATTAGGGCCACCTTCTATAACCCCCCACTTAACCCTTTTTATTTTCCCCAATAACCGCCCTAGAATGTTCTAGAAAGATCAAATTTCCCCTTTTGTTTTGGCACCAAAAGTCCCGCCGAATGATTTCTAGCCTAGGAAGAAATTTTTATGAAATTCACTTTTTAGAGGACCAACTTCGCGAGGCCATAACTTTTGATCTGAACGTCTAATTTTCTATTATTGCATATTGTCGGAAAGCTCTCAATGAGCTCTACAACATGTGAATTGACCATAGGTCGGTTCAACCACTTTTTGAGCTGTTTTGTGGCCTCTAAAGTTTTATATCTGAATTTGAAGCCGCATTGGAGAAATTTCCCAGGACAAAAACTTTAATTTCTCCCAAACTGCGCAAGGTATTGAGGTGATTCTTTCCTGATCGGAGATGTTTTTCATCTCTACTCCTTGGAGTAAAATTTCATGTCCATACTAGCTTGTTTTGGCTGACTTACTAAAAATAGTAAGTACCCATTCTTCACTATTTTTGACGCATGATAGTCTTAAACCCCTTAAGTGCCATCACGAGACTCAAAATAACTAAAGAAAATAAAGAACAATTTTTTTTTTTGGGTGATGCAAGATTTCCGTACATCGCTAGATGCTCCCACATCAGACACCTAGGGTAATTTGGAAAGTGACCTTGTCACTTCTCAGGAGTTAGAGGGAAACCAAGATGGTTAACCTTAGCCTCAGATAACTATGATGAATCTTCATCAGGCCTTCCTCTCCATTTCACCAAGTACTCTGCATATTGCCTATTTCTTGTGCTTCTACCCACATGGCTATCCAAGATTTTTTCTATCTCTTCCTTCTCTGAAGTAGGGGCTAGAATTTTCAACTATTCATTTATCAGACTCTCCTCTATATCACCTTCATGATACTCTATCAAATCAACAATGTTGAACATAGGAGAAATGTTTATTCCACTAGGCAACTCTACCTCATAAGCATTTCCTGAATCATGCTTCTTCAGGATCTTGCATGGTCCAAACTTCTTCATCTTTAACTTGTTGTATGTACCAAATGAAAACCTTTCCTTTCACAAATGAACCATGACTTCATCTCCTACCTAGAACTCCTTATACCTCCTTTTCTGATTTGCCTGAGCCTTATATTGTGAGTTCATCTTGTTGATGTGTTTCTTCACTTCTTCACGCAAATTCTTTAGGTGCTCAGCAAAATCTTCAGCCTCAACACTACTCTTCTCCCCGTTATCCATCTTTCTCAGTTCATAAGCAGTTCTTGGACTACTCCCATATACAATTTGGAATGGTGATTTACCAGTGCTCCTATTGAAAAATTGTTGTAAGCAAATTTTTCCTATGGTATAATCAAATCCCATCCCTTAGGCTTATCTCCTACTAAGCATCTTAGCAAGTTACCCAAACTCCTATTCACCACCACTGTTTGTCCATCAGTTTGTGGATGGTGTCCAGAATTGAACTTCAAATCTGTCTTCAACTTCTTCCATAATGTCCTCTAGAAATAACCAGCAAATTTGGTATCTCTGTCTGAAACTATACTCTTTGGTAGACCATGTAGTCTCACCACCTCTCTGAAAAAAAACTCCGCAACATGAACAACATCATTGGTCTTATGACATAGAATGAAATTTTCCATCTTTGAAAATCTAAGCACCACCACAAATATGTAATCATGACCTCTCTATGTCCTTGGCAATCCAAGAACAAAATCCATGCTAATATCCTCCCATGGCCTCTTAGGTACAGGTAATGGCTGATACAATCCAATATTCTAACTTGTTCCTTTTGCCACTGACTACTCTACAACTTTGTACAAACTTCTTCACATCTTTTTGTAACTATGGCCAATAATAATTCTCACTGACAAGAGAAATGGTCTTATCTCAACCAAAATGTCCAGCCAATCCTACACTATGCTTCTCCTTGATTAGATTCTCTCTCATAGAACTCCTTGGAATGCACAATTGACTTCCTCTAAACAACATCCCATCTTGGATTAAGAATTCCAACCATCTTGTCCTATCCAATGTAACAGGTTCCAAACAAGCCTTCCAAGCTTTTGCAAAGTTTGGATCTTTTGGATACAAACTCTTGAGTTCATTGAACCCAACAACCTCAATATTCATCTCTATCAACAAATTTTTCCTTCTACTTAATGCATTTGCAACTTTGTTTGAACTTCCAATCTTGTGCTTAAAAAAAAAAGTATAACTCTACAAAAACTTGACCCATTTTAAGTGCCTTTGATTCAACTTTCCTTGATTATTGAGATACTGCAAAGACTAGTGATTAGTATATAAAAAAATTCTTTTGGCGACAAATAGTGTCTCCATTTCTTCAAATCCTGAACTATAGCATAAAACTCTTGATCATAGATAGAATATTTCTTCTTGGCATCATTTAATTTCTCACTAAAATAGGCAACAGGCTTACCTTTTTGACTCAAAACAACTCCTATGGTAGTGCCATTAGCATCACAATCTACTTGAAAGACCTTATTGAAATCTAGAAGTGCCAAAACAGGCTGCTCTATACCTTTCTTCTTCAACATATCAAAACTTTTGGCTGCTCCTGTAGTCCACTTAAACTCTTTTCTATCCCCTCTCATTGCTTCAGTTAGAGGTGCGCAATTACTACTGAAATTCTTAATAAATTTTTTGTAAAAAACTTGCTAGACCATGAAATGGTCCTACCTCTATAACATTGCTCGAGGTAGGCCATTCAATGATAGCTTTCACCTTCTTTGGATCCATTTTAAGACCCTTTGCTGACACGAAAAATCCCAAATACACCAGCTCTCTCTTCACAAAACTACATTTCTTCAAATTAATCAACAACTTCTCCTCCCTTAGTTTCTCAAAAACTTTTTGGATATTGTAGACACGTAAAATATGCATGCATTTCAATTCACCATTTTAATTGAATAACCTTTATTTAATTAAATCTAACATTTCATTCACTTTATTTGATTAAATTATTTCATCTTTTAATTAAATAAATTCACTTTATCATTACCTCATTTGATTAAATAAATCATCTTATTTAATCCTAGGTCATCTCATTAAAATTAAATAAATCTATCTTTATTTGATTTAAAGCTATCACCATCTTCTTTAATTAAATAAATCAAAATCTTTATTTAATTAAGTCTAAATCACATTCCTCTCAACTTTGATTTAAATCAACCCAAAAATTTAAGTCAAATTGTCACATCATCTAATCCTCCATTAAGTTAATCAAATCCTGATTAATTTAATCTCCTCACCCATCACATCCTCTAGCTTTTGCCACTTGCTCATGAATATAATTTTAATTGATTTATAAAATCTTGAATTACTTTCAAAATGGCATCAAAGATGAAATATTCTTCCAAATTTGAATCTCCCCCCATTCTGACATTTACATCCAACAAAGCATTTAAGAGCTCTTACATGTCTCTTACATGTCTCTTGCAAAGGTCAAACTTAGCATTTAACTCATCTTTTCATCAAATTCAAATTTCAAATCTCCCCCTCTTTGGCACATTGACCAAAATGTGCTCATTCCTTAACCTCTCACATGTTGACAAGTGGTGCTTTATCATTGGCTTATCTTTTGTCTCACATCCTCTATATCTTTCAATCCTCCATCATCCTTTCTTATAAATAGAGGCCTCCTCTATTGTATTACTCCTCCACAATCTTAGGCAACTTGATCACTTATCATCTTGTTCATCATATCATCTAGGAGCTTAGCAAGGATTGGGAAAGGGCTTCTTTCTACATCAAAGAAGCGCCAATCCACTATGAGATAAATATACTTCATGTTTTTTCTATATGCTTTAGTTATCTCGTTATTTGATTGTATTTTGAAGCATGATGTATTATTTCATAGGGATGTTTAAATGTTTGCTTTGTTTTAACAACTAACCATGCTAATGTGTGCATTATAGTTTAAGATATATGTAGATTTTAGCATCCACATAATGGCGCTAGGAGGGATTTGTTTCATTGTTTCATTGTTCATGGCTTTGTTGATTTTCTCTAAAAAATTCCTGCTTTACCACTATTTCCATGAGATCTTCAGTTCATCATTTTGGATAGGAGGCCATAGTGTTTTGTTGCAAGCCACTCTCAAACTCTTCAAGGGGTCACTCTCAAGAATTTCTAGTACTATCATTGTTTAATTTGCAGTGAGTTTTTTTTTTTTTCTTAATGTCCCTTTTAGAAATCGACCCCAACTTTCCCTCTTACACATTTTAGTCGCACTTTTTTTTGAAATATGATGTAGTTCACAACAAATTTTTGCTTCCTCTAAATGATCTACTATAATTTCTTCTATCCTATTTTGGAGCTCGTTCAAGTTTGTTAGACATGGCCTTTTCATAGTTGTACTGCTAATCAACCAGAGTTTTCATGTGTTATGTTTCTAAAAGGCACCAGATATGTTCAAGTTTGAAGAATAGCTTTTTGGAGGTGCACTAAGTTGGCGAGGAAAAAAAACAAGAAGCACGAGCATCACCACAAGGTCTTATGTTGTTTTTACTCGCCAATTCAAAAGTAGCCCTTGAGAGCTTACCCATGACATGCCTACCCTGTACAAGAGCTACTACGGCAATGGTGGCGCAAAGACCCCAAATCTGCTGTAGAAGTTTCATCGTGACCACTGAGTATATGCATAATCTTTAAAGTAGCAGTGGTATTGGGTGACATTTTCTTAATTAATATTGGCATCAAAGGTCTTGGATTGACCCATGTTTTGGAGTGCTTTCCTTGATTTTACATGTTGCGTAATCATAGGGTAGAGAATAATTAATAAGCCCATATGGGCTTGAGTGTGAGAGCCCTCAAATTATTCTCTCTGTGGAACCTCCATTAACACAACAGATAGTGTTCTTCTTCAAATAGCTTTTAGGATATTCTAGAACATTCTCTGTAATATTTTCATTTTTATGCACATCGGTCTAATGGTTGGTTTTTGATTTCAGTCAAAGGCTTATTACAATACAAATTTATCATCCAATACATGGTTTACTAAGCCCTGATGTGTTGAAAATATTTATTAAAATCAGTCATGATGCAACCTGATAGGCCCGGGTGCCGAGTAGGCTGCCAACTCAGCAATATTGGCCATTTTCAGCTCCAAAGCATGTGCGGCATGGTAGAGAAATTATTTGTTCACTGCCACTATTTGGTCATAAAGTTCACCTATGATACATATTTTGATAATGTGCTTAATGATTTGACAAAAAAGACAGAAACCACTATAGTAGCAAGCAATACAATTTCAAAAAAAAAAGAGGTTCATTATTAACAACTCTACCTACTTATAATCAACACTAAGTGATTCCTTTTTGATAGGTAATCTACTAAAATTTGACATTTCATTGTTGTTAATGTGCTTATAACTAATGCTCTACTCTATGTCGCATCAATCACTGTTGTGCGCTATTGACAGATTGACAACTATTTTATTTTAATTAAATTTGTTCTCTCTATTGGTTAGATGTTTCATTCCTGCCGATAAAATATCTTAGTCAAATGTTTTAGAACTTCTTGGTAGCTTGAATCCTCTCAGGCTTAATGTGCTTGGCAACATAATGCAAAAAAATTGTTTCATGGATTTTGATCGCAGGAATTCTAGACTCAGGTTCACATGAATAGATTGCTCTAAAGATTAAAATTTTTTGTGCTCCATTCATTTTATGTTTTGTGTAGTTAGTGTGTCAGATTCTAGCTAACCCATCGAAATGATCTTGGGATGCTTTATGGCTTAGTGTTTTCTACTTTTACATTGGCATTGATGTGTGAAGCGCAATTTGATCTAATACATTGATAATTCAGTCATTCAATTAAAGCTTTTAAAGTTGCTGCATTGCATTAGATGCTTTGTTTCAAACAAGTTGAAATTGCAATCTAAAGACTTTTGATAGATCCATTTTTGTGGATATCTTGCAATTCGATAAGACCGCATCTTTCGGGGGCATACTGTCAATAGTTCATGTGCTTTGTCTATCCTTTCACAGTTTGCATACGTTGGATGTCAACTTGACTCCAGTTGTAAATTGTTTTTGTTTTGTTTAGAGAGAATAAATTAACAATAAATAGGTGACAGGCACATGAGTTTAGAAATTTCCCTAAAGAAGCTTTTTATTGGTTGATATTTGATTTAGTACAAGCTGCGAGGGCATCAAAATTGGAGATATGCAATCTGACAGTTTTCTAAAAAACAAAAATGGTTGAAAACAATGGTCAATGTGGTGGGGAAGTGATTTATTTTGGTGGAAAATGTATGCTAACATTTTTAAGCTAAAGGTATGGTTGTCATTTTCATCAATGTATGCTTTTTCACTGTGTTGTTAATGATCTTGTGAGCATCTTAAGTAAGGACAAGTGCTTTAAGGGTTTTTACTTTTATTGAGAAGTGGAGACTTGTAGATCACATCATTTGTACAATGGACATTGGTGTACATTAAGCCATGCAGTATGGTTTGTAGAGGTGTTGTATTTTTGAGCGATGTTTCTAATTGAGTTATTTCAAGGGAATATGTGCTCTTTTGGGTATTTTAATTGTAGGATCCACTATTGACGCTCCATTTATTATCATAATTTTCCAAATCAGTAGTCTTTTCAATATAAAAACATTCTTTTATTTGAAGTTAATGCTTAAAATGACTTGAATTAAATAACTTGATTCTTGCATATTTGTCTTTTTTATCTTGCAGGAGGGATTTCATTTGCACAAAGAAATTGCGAAATCGAAGCGTAGGAAAAAATCTTTGGAAAATTCTTGAGTTGAAAGTGGGCCTTGAATTGGAACTTGAAAAGAGCATTTTTCAATGCTTATTTTAATAGTCTAGAGCATTTGTGGCTGATTTTATTTTCTATTTCAGGCCAACTAGATCATTGATTTTTTTTCAAAGTTGGGCTAAAAATTGAACTCTAGGAACTCACTAGCTTTTGGATTTGGTTAAAATTGAAAAAACCTCACACTCAAGTTTGGTGCTTTAAAATGAATTCATCTCTATTTGGGATATAAAACGAACAAGTGTTTGAATTGTGTGGTCTTGTCTTTGGTGCATTTTGAGTGTGTATCCTCTCCTCTTTCCTTTGTGCGATCTTGGGTGCAAGAGAAACACTCAAAATGAATTTTATTGCTTTGAGTCACCTTTAAGAGAGGGATTACTATGAGAAACATCTCGCAACAAGAAACTCATAGGAAAGTTCTTGTAAGCACGTTTACTGGTGGGCTATATCAAAGGGTGTGCAATTGTGAGAAATTAGCACTAATCTATTCCAACAATAGACTGCACCTAATCCCATGCCTTAAGTGGCCAAGTGGGTGAGTGTTGGTTCTGGTGTTCATAGTTTTTTGTCATTAAGAACCTTGTTTGTAGTAACCAACCAGTCCATCCAACGAGTTTATCAAAGTGGTGCATTGGAACTTAGATTCCAAGAAGTTACTTGCCATGTCTGATCTTGGTTAAAATATAAAGGTTAAGACTTCATTCTTAACATACCTTTATATTTTTTCCTGGGTTTCATGTAAAATCATCTCTTCTACTATGAGGGGTATGAGGCAAGCTCACTAAGAAAAACACACCAATTGAGCTAGGATGTTATATTGCTTGTGAGTCAGTTTGAAAACATAGTGCTTGGATATAAAACATTGAAACAAAAATTCAACAAGGCCATCAACTTTCAAACCCTTTGGGAGGAACAAATACCTTTAAAAATTCCACATGTTACTGCTTGTCCCTAGGGGTTCTTATCCCTATAATGTTTCTAAACACTAGGACCTATATCTCAATTTGTTCATTCCAAAGTCAACAAATAGGAAACTATGCTCTTGAAACCTTGATTTTTACATAATTGACCTTGTGGAATGAAAATGAATTGAGACATAAACATTCAATTTGAAAACTAAGCAAGAAAGTGTGGATGTGGTAAAAGCAATTCATTAACCAAGATTAACTCAAATTGAATCCCACACATGTGCTTGTTTATCTTTTTATTGTCTTTCGAGAAAACATTGGTCTTTTGGTTTGAACTATTCTTAGAGAAAAGCACGTTCTTCAATATCTTGGTCTAGTAAACAAAGTCTCTCTAAGTCTCTTAGGATCAAAATCAAAACTTTCATCCATCTCCCAAACATCAAAATAAAAATCATCTCACAAAAAAATTCTTGGAAATCTTGAAAAAATCCCTCATGCTAAACTTTGGGAAAATCATTTGAATCAAATCAAAATCATTTTTTTTATTAGATGTGTGTATATGAATCCTTTGCATATTTAGTCAAATTATTGATCCTTGTGAACAATTCTATCCCTTGGTAACATCCAACATCTTGGGATTTAGGAGTTCATTATTCGAAATCAAATCAAACCAAAATCATCTTGCTTGGTTAGGTGTGTCTAGACGAATCCTTCTGTACACATTTAGTAAAATTAGCATCTTGTGGACAAATTTACTCTAGGAAAACATCCAACCTCTTAGAGTTTATGAGTTCACCATCCAAATCAAATCAAACCAATCCCAAATCAAATCAAACATCAATCCAAGTCCTAAAGTTTAGTATCCTCTTCAAGGTTTGCTAAGAGTTCCAATCATTCACCAATCATCCATCTTTCATATCTCATCACCATCCTTTAGATCCTTAAAATCTTAGACTTTCTTTTTTGTACCTAGAGTTTAGATCAATCCAAAGAATTGGAGGTTCACCTCCCACATTCTTGAAAATTGATCCTTATTTTATGGTCCAAACAAAACCTCAACACAAGAAGAACATGGAATATAAACTTGATCCATATATCATGAGTGATTTAATTCAACCAAACCATCAAAACCTCACAATGCCAATTGATTATCAAAACTCACATTTATACAATCCGTACATGGGATCATTATCTCGTACAAACCTCAATGGTACAACAAATGTGAGTATGCCTAGTCAAAAGTTTGGAACATCTTTCCTGATGGTAGATCCAAGTCCAAACCTACAAATATATCAACCAAACACCCAATTCATTAGCCTTCCTCAAAACAAAATGATCCCACCAAATCCATACATGCCAAAACTGAATATGCCAAGTACAAGTTTACCAAACATGAATATTCCAAATCCTACCAAACATGAATATTCCAAATCCACACTTGATAAAATTTGGGATAGATATGTTTGTGAATCATACAAATGTTGTTCAAAATCCAAACAAGCTGTTAATTACTCCAGGTATTGATCCAATTCAAGGTAACACCATGTAAAATCAAAGTTACCTAAATCAAGGCAATGTGATTCCCAACCACAACAATGTTCAAATTCAACCCATAATGCCAAATATGAATATCATCCCAAGTCATAACATTTTCCAAAATGAATTTGTGCATGATCCCATACAAAAAAAACAAGTATGCATTCCAAATCTACTTAAACAAAAGCCAAACCAACTATATCAAGGGTGCCAAGATCAAAATAAAGACCAAGTCTTGCTAGACCAAATTGCTTCACTTGACAAACTAACTGAAGCCTTGAAACAAGAGACATTTTTACTCCAAAATAAATACACTCTTCCATTTGTTGAACCATGTCATCAGAGTGTTGAGTTGTATCCACAACCACATCAAGAACAATATCTCCAATGTCAAGAGGTTGGAAATCAAGATCAACAACATGAACAACAAACCCAATCACCACGTCTCCAAAATTAGTCACCACAAGGTCAAATCTCACAAGGTAACAAACAGAAATACACACCACTTGGGGGACCCATTGAATTGATCATGCAACAGTTGGCGCAAGAAAATCTCATTAAACTCCCTGTTTATGAGGGTTATCAAGAGCCCTTAGTTAAACCACCAGGGTATAATGAGAAGCACTTTTGTGGATTTTGCAAAACAAAGGGACACGCAACATCAGATTGTATTTGACTCAAAAATTTCATCCAAGACCTTATTGATAAAAAGATAATCACTATTAGGGACAATGATCAAGATCTATCCATTAACATACATCAAGAGTCACTTTTCAATCATGATCAAAATCCACCAACAATACCCAACAATGATCCAATTCAAGAAATGTCAACATCATTTGACCCTATGGTTGAAGACATTGACAATCTCTCTGCCACAATTGTTGAAAACAATGTTCAAGATCTCTCCATTAATGAGCACATTGAAGATGTTTCTACTCCATCTGATGATCAACTCATCATACATCAAGAGCCACTTTTTAGTGATCTATTTCAAGGAGTGTTAGAATTATTTGATCCCATTGACCAATGATCATATTGGAAATGTCTCTACATCGCCTTATGAGTTAGAGGACATATTTCAAGAATTTATTCCAAAGCATGATCAACATCTTTCACCAAAGTCTAGCAATGGTCCTTTACATATTGACATCCTTTGACCTCATAGTTATAGATACTGAAGGAATCCTCATCTCAATAATTGATCTAAGTCCACTCAAAGATCAAGAGGATATTGAGCCACTTCCCATGCCTAATGAAGATATCCAAGAACCCTTTATAAGCAATCCATCCTTTGAAACTGACCCATGTCAAGAACTTGATCTAAAGCATGTTGAAAGCAATTCTGAAATCATTCAAGATTGAGAATTCATATCCCCAAGATACTACAATGATCTAATGGACACTCTCCTATCTATACAAGATGTCACAAATGATGATCATATCCACATATCACTTTCTCCTCTATCTACCCATGAGATGCTTTCCATGGATGAACACGTAGATGATCTTCATTCAAAACAAGATTCCTTTACTCCTAACATTATTACATAGAAGGAGAAAGTTATTGATTCCTACAGTCAAACTGAGTTGTCAACATCAGGATAAGATATATCCCAAATTCAAACTAAGGACATCATGAATAAAGATATCCAACATTATCCACTCAAGGAAACAGGTTAGATAGAATAGGATATTTTGAATTCAATAGAGAAGCAAATTCTAGTAACATCATCTGCGGTGGTCATTTATTAGAGAATGCATTCTAAACAAAATCTCTCAGAACAGGCAAAATCAAAGCATGAAGGTACTACTTCCACAATACTAGGGGCAACTATGTCTGAAGCAAATGTCAACAAAGGGAGCACGAAGAATCCTTATGATGAAACTGATGCCAATACTGCAACCAACCACGTCATGAATCTTCATCCACCCATTCACAAATTGGGACCAACATCAAAAGAAAGATTTGAATCAAAGCACAAAGAACATTATCGAAGCAAAAGAAGCAGAGCATGAAGGAAACATAAAATACACATGGATACCAAAAAATACAAAGAAAGATTATCCCTATCAAACTCCATTAGCCAAAGAAACTATGGGGAAAAATAAAAGAGGGAAAAGTATCCATCAAAGATGTCCACAAAAGCAAAAGCAGGCTTCCTAAGCAACGTACAAAGTATATCAAGCAGTTGGTCCTAATTTCATGCACACTTCCATATACACCCATTATTGCTCATCTTCCAAAGTTTAGAGAGTCAAAGGTTCCAAACTATCAACCAATCCATCTTTTATTCCTAAACACACTCCATCCATGCCTCCATGCATAATATCCAATTCTCACATTAACCATGTGTTGGCAAGGAACCTTCATCATAAGGATTTAGAAGGCACTCTATCGCAATGTGTACACAAAGACAAAGTCAACTCCGGTATCAATGAAGCATATCAGGAATATCAAAAGTTGTATTCAAGTGCATGTATCTTGGAAAAACGAATTCTTCAGGTAGGATATCATTGGCACATTATGATAGAAGCATCTACATTGAAACCACCAGGTGGTTCAGCATGAGCTTAAAATCTTTCAAAAAAATGAAAAAAATCAGAAAAATGTGAAAATCCAAAAAAAAAAAAAATCATGAAAACAGTAAAGATAAAAATCGTCCTCTAATGAAAACCACTATAGTGGCACTTTAGGTAAGAACATGATTAAAACCTAGAAAATAGGCATCATGAGTACAATCGAGCATCTACGTGTGCCAGTTCAGATGGAAGCATCTCACTCCTATCCATAATAAATCCAACATTCCATCCATCTTTCCATAATAAATCCATTCATCCATGAAACATTTATCCAATCCATTTGCATATATCTGCATCTATAGTCTCAGTTATCTTGATCTTGAAAATTTTTGGTGCACACTTTATGCTTGCTTATGGTAAACATCTTGACATGGGTCATTTTTTGTTGATCCTATCCTACCCGACATTATCTAAGCCATGAAGCATTATCCAAATAAGCATTCTTTATTTGAACACCTTATCTTAGTGCAAGATAATCCTTGGCATCCTTTGCGTGCTTACCATAGCCATCCATCCACACACCTATCTAGGCATCCATTCATGACATTCCATACATTGCTAGAAATTGGGGGTAGATATTTACATCTTGCTTTAGGAATAAATATTGATCTATATCCTCCAACTCATGTGGTGATCCAAACATTGGGAAATGTGAAATCAAATTGTTCAAAGCATTTGTGATCCAAAATCCAAATCACTAGCCCATGGCACATTTTGATGAGAAGACATTCCTTATCAAGCTTTATCTTTCATCGAACATCGATCCAAACAATCAATATCAGTTGCATCTAACACGTGCTTCAATGTCACATCAAATCATTCAAAACAATTTTTTTCCAAAGCAATCTTCAAAATCCTAATCAATTGAATGCAATAAAAAAATCATCTTGGGATATCCATCCTAATCCTTGTGTTGCTTAACGCTGTCCTTGCATTGTTGTGTATCCTCAATAATGTTATCATCATCAATTCATCAATTTGATCAATCAAACCTAGCTTGGTTTTCAACAAAATCCCAAAATAGAGCACTGATATCATCACACATTTCCATATCCAAAACGTCAAAATCATGTGAAAATCCAAAAACATTCAAAAAACCAAGAAAATATAAAAACATCGAAAACATGTCAAAATCCAAAAACACTCATAAAAGTCAGAAAAACATCAAAAACATGGTTATCCAAACTACATCATCTCTGAGCTTAAATGTAGGCAAGGCTAATCTTTGATCAACCCTCGAGACAAAAAATCCAAAAACATTCATAAAATCTCATAAAACCCAAAAACATTTGAAAATCCAAAAAATCAAAACATTTGTAAAATCTCAAAAAAATCCAAAAACAGCTTCAAAACATCCCAAAACATCAAAAGCATCCAAATATTTGAAAAAATCCATCTGTCCCATTTTGCTTTCACCCGCGATAATCAATCATCCATAATAAACTAATCATCACCTTCATCCTTTGACAAAACAAACATACACAACAATAAGCAAAAGCAAACTTCAGACATAAAATCAAAATCGAAACAACAAACTTTTTCAAACTCTTGATCATTTTCAAACATGTCAATCAAATTTATATCAAAATCCTATCAAACAACTTATCAACCCATCATCATCCTATACAATGCATGTCCTAGGATATATTGTTCCAACAATGGGCATCATTTTGGATATCACTTTGGATTCTTATCCCATCAAAACGCATCCCTTTGGCTAAAGGTATGAAGAGCATTGGCTTGTTTGTGTACTTGATCTTTTCTTTTGATTTATCTTATTGCACTCATTCCAATGACCTCTCGATGATTTCTACTCAAAACGATTTAGAGAGAAAGGAATGGGGAATCAATCATTTAGCTTTTGTCTGCTGTGCTTGTTGGACATTCTTGTAATATAACCTCGGCAAATACTTGCTTTGTTAGGTCCATCCTAGCAAGGTTTACGTATGTCAGGTGTGAACAAGAATACTCTTATATGCTTGTCGAGTCAAATTCCATCTCACTAGGTACAACGCCATCCTGGTTCTTTATACCTTGATGCATCGTACCTACGTGTGTTATCAAACCTAAGGTAAGTAGTCCTTTTTAAATCCTAATCCTTGATAAGCGAAACATCATCCATCTCTCATCATCTCTAATAAAGTCTTCTTGGATCATGGACTTGTTGGATCCTCTTGTATTCATCTTATTTCTTCCTTCTATCCGCACTAACATAACATCACGTATGCATCCATCTTGCATCCATCATGCATCAACAAATCATCAACATACCACATATCATTCATATCATACATAATAGGAAACACCAATTATTTCACATGCATTGCATTTGCATCATCATCATAATATAGATCTGTTAGTCTAAGCACCTGCATAAAACATCCATTGCATAATCATATATGCATCATCACAACATTCGCATCATCCATTCCACATGCATTGCATCATCATTTAAGATGTTTAGGATAATATATATTTGTTATTCTCAACATCTTAAAACCATCCCATCATCGTCATAACCATCTGTATGTCCATCTTGAACCTCTTTATCGCAAGATCGACCCTCAAATCGAATCTTTTGCTCGATCTCTCGAGGGGGAAATGTACCAGTATACTTCTTTTCGCTAGGGCATCTAAAAAAGTTAGATCTTTTTTTAAATTTTACCACAACAAGATTATTCTTTGAACCAATGCAACAAGTACATTGCTTAAAAGAGGGGAAAAATGTAGACACATAAAATATGCATGCATTTCAATTCACCATTTTAATTGAATAACCTTTATTTAATTAAATCTAACATTTCATTCACTTTATTTGATTAAATTATTTCATCTTTTAATTAAATAAATTCACTTTATCATTACCTCATTTGATTAAATAAATCATCTTATTTAATCCTAGGTCATCTCATTGAAATTAAATAAATCTATCTTTATTTGATTTAAAGCTATCACCATCTTCTTTAATTAAATAAATCAAAATCTTTATTTAATTAAGTCTAAATCACATTCCTCTCAACTTTGATTTAAATCAACTCAAAAATTTAAGTCAAATTGTCACATCATCTAATCCTCCATTAAGTTAATCAAATCCTGATTAATTTAATCTCCTTACCCATCACATCCTCTAGCTTTTGCCACTTGCTCATGAATATAATTTTAATTGATTTATAAAATCTTGAATTACTTTCAAAATGGCATCAAAGATGAAATATTCTTCCAAATTTGAATCTCCCCCAAAATTGACATGTAAATCCAACAAATCATTTAAGAGCTCTTACATGTCTCTTGCAAAGGTCAAACTTAGCATTTAACTCATCTTTTCATCAAATTCAAATTTCAAATCTCCCCCTCTTTGGCACATTGAACAAAATGTGCTCATACCTCAACCTCTCACATGTTGACAAGTGGCACTTTATCATTGGCTTATCTTTTGTCCCACATCCTCTATATCTTTCAATCCTCCATCATCCTTTCTTATAAATAGAGGCCTCCTCTATTGTATTACTCGTCCAAAATGTTAGGCAACTTGATCACTTATCATCTTGTTCATCATATCATCTAGGAGCTTAGCAAGGATTGGGAAAGGGCTTCTTTCCACATCAAAGAAGTACCAATCCACTATGAGATAAATATACTTCATTTTTTTTTTATATGCTTTAGTTATCTCGTTATTTGATTGTATTTTGAAGCATGATGTATTATTTCATAGGGATGTTTAAATGTTTGCTTTGTTTTAACATCTAACCATGCTAATGTGTGCGTTATAGTTTAAGATATATGTACATTTTTGAATCAAAGAAGCCTTCAATAAGATCAAAGAATATTTACTTACACCACTATTCCTCATGCCACCGATCCCAAGAAAGCCATTAATTCTCTATGTAACAACAACAACAATAGCCCTCGGTGCTCTTTTAGCTCAGCACGATGAAAATGGGAAAGAAAGCGCCATCTATTATATTAGCAGAACAATGGTTGGGAATGAGTTAAATTACTCATTCATTGAGAAAGCATGTCTAGCAGTAGTGTTTGCGTCGTAGAAATTTAGACATTACATGCATGCACAAAAAATAAAACTCATTGCCAAAATCGACCCTCTCAAGTACTTACTATCAAAAGCAATGCTCACTGGAAGAATGACCAAATGGGTCATGATACTATCAGAGTATGACATTGACTATGTGGAGCAGAAAATAATTAAAGGCCAAGTCATCGCAGATAGCTTGCAGAAGCACCAATCTATTCAGAGAATCCTCTCATCTCAGAGTTTCCAAATGAATCCATCTTCAATCTCAACATATCCAACCATTGGAAACTTTACTTTGATGGCTCACACATGCAACATGGATCAGGAGCCGATGTCTTCTTATCACCCCACAATGGGACTGCATACCTAGATCATATAAATTGGCATTCCCCTACACCAACAACATTGCAGAATACAAGGCTTTAACCATAGGTCTCAGAATAGTAGTATAGTGGCACATCATGGCCCTCAAAGTATACAGAGATTCCCAATTGATAATAAATCAAGTGAATGGTGAATACCAGACTAAGGATGATAAGCTCACCCCATACAATAAATTGGTGGAGAATCTCAAAGAATCCTTCATCAAGATCACATTTAAGCAGATTCCCATAGAAAACAACAAAGCAATAGATGCCATGGAAATGATTGGATCCCTACTGGACATCCCTCGCAACATCCTAAAACATGAATTCTTGGTAGAGAAGCTTCTCGTGCCCACATTTGAGGTACCAGAGTCAGAATTTATGTGCAAAATCGTTGGTCCTAGAGATCCCTGGTACCATGACATTTATACCTACCTACGAATAGGTTTCTTACTTGCCGACATACCCTCAAGCTTAAAAAAAACTTTTATTAAAAAATCCTCTAGGTTTGTCATCCTAGGAAATACCTTATATCGTAGAAGCATAGAGGGAACCTTATTACGCTACCTTAATACTGACGAAGCCTTGACTACTTTAACTGAGGTGCATAATAGGATTTATGGTTCGCACTCGAGTGGAATGACTTTGGCTAAGAAACTACTGAGGATGGGGTATTATTGGCCCACTATGGAGAAAGAGGCACATAACTATGTCAAGAGGTGTCTACAATGTCAACAACATGGGGACCTCATCCATGTTCCAACTCAAGAGCTCCATCCTATTGTTACACCATGGCCCTTCTCACAATGGGGACTCGAACTCATTGAAAAAATCACTCCCACTTCATCTAATGGCTAGAAGTTCATCATAACCACCACTAAATACTTTACCAAGTGGGTGGAATCCATACCCATGACATATATAACTGGGAAGCAGATATCAAAGTTCATCCTGAACTACCTCATTTTCTGCTATGGTGTCCCACAAGCCATTATCTTAGATAATGGGACACCATTTAAGAATCAAGATGTCTGCGACTTGTGTGAAAAATTGAAAATCCAACATTGCTTCTCCACCCCATATTATCCCCAAGGTAATGGCCCAGCAAAAGCCACAAATAAAACCATTTTAAAGATCCTCAAGAAAATAGTCAATGACGCAGGTTGTGACTGGCATCTGCAACTCAGTCCTACCCTCTGGGCCTATCAAACAAGTATCTACACACCCACTGGTGATACCCCATTCTCCCTGGTCTATGGATCAAAAGCCATACTGCCCATTGAGATTGAGCTCCCGTCACTAAGAATATCACTACAAAATCTCATCATGGATGAAGAATACCGAGTATCAAGACTGAATGAGCTAGAGCTACTGGATGAGCGGCGTATAGATGCTTTAAATCATTTGCAAGTCTATCATAACAAACTCAAGAGGAGTTATAACAAGAAAATTAGAAGCAGGACTTTCCAAGTTGGAGAACTGGTACTAAAGGAGAATCAGAAGAACGTCCTAAATCCAAACAGCAAAGGAAAATTTGAGCCCAATTGGTTAGGACTATTTGTTATCATAGCGAGCTATAAGTCAAGGGCATATCAGTTATCAACACCTGAAGGGGAACCTCTGCAAGAGCCCATGAATAGCTCCCATCTCAAAAAATTTTATGCCTAAATCTTTCAAGGTATAGAACCAAAAAAATAAAAAAAACTAGAAAATGTCCTGAAAAAATGGTTACCTTGGAAAAAACCTGGAAAATAGGCATCTTCGTGACAAAAAAAATCAAAAAGCAAAAAATAAAAAGAAAGGATAAAAAAAATAAAGAGAAAAATTGTCCTTTGGTGAAAACCACTTTGGTGGTGAATTGGACAAGTACCTTGGTGAAAACCTCAAAAACAGGCACCTTGTGTAAATAAGCACTCTCCATCCACTAGAATCTTCGTGGCTTGTTCTGCATCATCCATCCATTACGTTTCCATCATCCATCGCATTCAAATCTCCATACATCATCCATCCATTAAACATTTGCATCATAGCTTGGTCCTATGTTCGTATCATAATCCCTCCTAGTACTACTTGGCCCATTCTCAAGGTCAGTTTTTCCTACCTTTATCATAGTAGTCTATTGCATCATGTTGGGGGCATGTTCTCATTGGTTCGGATTCATGTATATTCTTGAAGTCCTAAAATTAGAAAATCCAAAAACATCAAAAAATCCAAAAAATCAAAAAACATCAGACAATCCAAAACTTCAAAAAAACATTTGAAACATATCAAAATCCCAAAACAGGTCAAAAAGTTAGTCAAAATTTCAAAAATAGAGTTGTCTTGTCAAACTACGGGTCTCTGAGCCTTGAACGTAGGAAAGGTTGATCTTTGATCATCCCCCGAGACACTTAGGTCAGTCCTTTAGGAGTCTGTCATAATAAACTGACATTTCATCATATATATCTTCATTTGTAAATTGGTCAAATTGTTAGTCAAACTATGTGGTCTCTGTGTGTATAATGTAGGCAAGGCGAATCTGATTGATCAGTCCTCGAGGCCCCTAGGATAGGTCCTTCGGTTAGTCTCTCGGTCAAAATCTCAGAAAACTCCAAAACATTTGAAAATCAAAAAGAAAAACAATCATGAAATCTCAAAAAAAATACCAAAAATAGCCTCAAAACATTTCAAAAACATCAAAAACATCCAAATATTTGAAAAAAATCCATCTGTCTCATCTCACTTGCACCCGCAATAAACATCACTCATAATAAATCAATCGTTAGCCTCAACCTTTGGTGAAACAGTCAGAAACAAGTCTAATAGGTTAAAAAGTGAAAACTCAAAACGTCAAAATCTCAAAATCTAGGTTAGTATGTAAACAAGTTGGTCAACTCTTTGTGTCAATAGCCTACCATCCAATTAGTCCCATATCAAATCATCTGATATTGTCATGTCCTAGGATGCATCCTTCCTACAATGGACATCAACATCAAGCATCACCATAGTTTAGTCTTGGCTAGCGGTATTGAAGAACATCACCTCATTTTTTTACTATATCTTTGTCTTTAGATTTATCTTATTTTACTCATTCCAAGGACCTCTCAATGATGTACCAAATGAAGGGATTTAGAGAGATAGGAATGGGGCAATGATCATTATCTTTTTATTTGTTGCACTTGTTGGGAATTCTTGTAATATAACCTCGGTGAATACTTGTTTTATTTAGGTATGTGTGGAGGGTGTTTTAGATATTTTGTTGACCACATAAGAAGGCTTTCCTTTCTATGTTTTGGTCCAAGATTTTTGAAGTACCTGAAGTGCATCCTAGTAAGCTTTCTGTATGTCAGGTGTGAACAAGAGTGCTCCCATCTGATTTTCGAGTCAAATTCCATCACACTAAATACAATGTCATCCTGGTTCTTAATACTTTGATGCATTGTATTTATTTGTGTTATCAAACATAAGATAATGGCCCTTTAAAAATCCCAACTCCACGACAGATATTCATCATCATCATCATCTTTTGTCTTGTTGAAATTTCTTCTTTCTTCCATTTCTTCTTGCTTTTCATACTAACAAAGTACTATGATAGTTAATCACCACCATCATTAATCCTGCATCCACAAACTGTCAGCACAATGCATATCATATAGAAAAATTGATCATCTCATACACATTTAGTATAGATTTGTTATTCTAAGCATCTCATAAACATAACATTACATACACAGTTACATATACCATCTCTTACATAATTACAGGAAACATAAATAATCCATCACATCATCCGTGATATAATCATATAACCACCATCACTTCACATAAATAGATTAGGAATTTGAATCCATTTGCATAAAGCATCATCATAAATATGCATATCATCCCATTATCCATCCATATCATTTAGAACATCTCATAAATAATTTTGCATTTCATTTTATAAATCATCCCATATCATTATAAGCATCCAATGCATAATTAAACAAAGCATAATAGGTACATAACATTATAAACAATCCATCGCATTAAGTGCATACATCCATCCATAATCATATAAAACATCTCATAAAAGCATTCATTGTGCCATCACATATACATCATAAGGTCCTTATTCACATCATTTTTCATATACACCATAAATTATCATCTCCATACCATCTTGCATAACATATCACGTCATATATAACATCACATCATACATGGAAAATCACATACATTGATACATTCATAGCCACATATTAGGATCACTACATTCACATCATCACATTTGCATCAACATACATAAATCATCATATAGATTGCATCATCATATAAACATACATATCATCTATCATCCATCCATATTGCATATCATATAAATCCATTTGCATATCATATGTCATCATTCATTAGAAGCAAAATATAAATCTGTTAGTCACATAACCATCACATAACACATACACCATCAGAAAGAAATGCATCCATACGTCCATCACATAATACCATAACATTTTTGCATAGCATATAGAAATATAACCATCCATAAATGCATAAATGGTACACGACACATCATATCAACATCATCATCTCATATATATCATCATATAATTGTCATAGTACAAAATAATTGGATCACTGTACATATGTGTATGTCAATAAGTACAAAAAGGCCCAACAGGCTATCAAAAATGAGCCCATATGGCACGAAAGAATAATATCTCAATCAAAATAAGGTCTAACCCTCCTATTTTTTTCCCTCGCCTCTATCACCATGACCCTCTGTCAATCTAGGGCTCGGGTTGCTCTAGGTACGGCTTGATGGTAAAGCAACCGATAATAATCTATCTCCCAGATGGCCTCCCTGTATGAACGAAGAGGCATTGTGCTGTGAGAGGAGGAAGCCACCATACTCTCTAGCTACTGTCTGTGACCCATCTTTGTAGCTGCCTATAACTATGTGGCCTACCTCTATAGAATCACCCGATCTCTCTTTGCACAGGCCTAGACTTGGGCTTGCAACTGTATTATCAACCCATCCCTCGGATCCAGCTGACCTGTTGGCTATCCTAGCGGAGGCTGCACATGAGGCTAGTCCCCACCCTTGACTCATGGTGGTGTGGCGACCTGATCCTGGTGTCCATCATGTCCACCCTCTGGCCCCTAATTTCGGTCTTGCATATGTACATCAACACGAGGCTGATCCATCTGAACCTGTGCCTACTGGACTTGTACCGGCTGGATCTGTGTTGGCTAGTTCAGTGCTTGTTGTCTTGCTGAAGGACCAACACCTCCTCATCCTCAACCTGCTTCCCTACCCCTGGCTCTTCGTCAAACGAAGGGTGTACCTGGAATTGTCAAACGTAGAGGTGGTCAGAACCAATCTCTATACGTCTAAGTCACTCCTAGATCTGTGACCCCTTGATCATATGCCCATGGTCGGGTCACCAACTGCCTGAAATTGTCCACTACCTTAGAGGCAAGAATATATCACCCCCAGGCACCCTACGATGATGTGTGAGCAAAGATGGCCACATAGTCATCGTTTGGCCTGTCTTGTACCTTGCCAAGCTGATGTTGAACTTGTCTGAGTAGATATCTCTCAATCATAGTATGCTCCCACCCCTGCATAAACTGATCTTGGCGGGCAAGGAATAACTGTTGTACATCATCAACTCATTCGGGCTGACCAAGGTAGGGATGCCATGTAAACACTATCATCTCATCAATGACCCTCCTCTAGTGAGGGATCCCATGCTTGCCTATGTGTGTGAAGGACACACTGCCCCTATAGTACCAAACCATTGGATCATTAGGTTTGACTAGAACTGGAATAATCCATGGCCAAAGAATGAAGATATGCTCCCACGCCCACACATGAAGGTGCATGACACCTGCATCAAGTGCCCTGCCGTCCAAGTATGCATACTCTTGTAAATACCTGTAAAGGGAGGTAAGAATAACTAGACCCCATGCAAAATAGACTGGCTTGTTACGAACTATCCACTCTTAGGAAATCCCCCAGCCAGGACTGAAGTACCAGCCTCGTCGATCCTAAACAACAAGACCTGAAAAGATGGAAACAATCATTAGATGAAATGGTGATGTGAGTGTCCTATGGCACTCCAACTCTATCTAGCCCTCACAAAAAAAATGTCCTATGTAGCTAGGACTGCATGGAAAGCATTTTCTCTAGCATCCATATCATAAATAACTCGCAAACCATGTATCAACAATCTAAGGATGTGCCACACGTCCTCCAAGGTAATGATGGCCTCACTAGTGGGAAGATGAAAGGATGATGTCTCATTGTGCCATCTCTCGGTAGGCGTAGACATCATTCCAAGATGGTTCCGTATAGGTGTTGCATAGGTATGTACCATAGCCCCATCTCTCGAAGTCGATCCTGCTCCCTATTGGTTAGATCTCACAAATAACTAAATATCTCTCACGATCTATGCTCACAAAAATAGAGCTCCCTCGCCCCCTCCTGCATTAGGAAAGATCACTGTGTTAAAATTATTAGAAAAATTTATTCTGAGTGTTAAAAAAAAAAGCCTAGCATTGCAAACTATGAAGGCGTCGTAGTTTGAAATTTGTAAACAGCGATGCTGGCATCTTCAAATCCCAAATTGTACCATGGCGGTGCACTTTGTTTAAGTATCTCAAACTCTAATTCTAAAGTCCATCGCAGTGTCAGAGTTTGAAATCCAGCGCTCCATTTCATGAAGGTGTCAGAGTTTGAAGAATCTTTTCAAACTCCAAACTCCACCACGGCGATCCATCTTGTGATGGCGGTTTAGTTTGGAAGACCGAGCAGTCTAGTTTAAAATTTGAGTGGCCCTATATAGCATTGTTGCAAATGACCTAGTTCTAAAAGCAATAAATAAGCACGTAAAACAAAAAATGAAGCTTAGGTAAGGATCACATACCGGTGCCCCGATGCCGGGAGGTCGTTGGTATGTCCATACTCGGTCAGAGATATGCAACGGGAGCTGTCGTTATGCCATCTCATCAGGGTATCAAGGTTCAAATCACAAAATCTCTTAAGGTTGAATGTGTCCAAATGAACTGGAAGTGGCCCCTCGAGGTCTATTTAAGACTGGAAATTAGGGTTTTTGACCCCGTTCAACCATCCTGCTAGGGTTTTGGGACCCCTAGTTTTGTTTTTGTCCATCTGAAGGTCATTTCACACTTTTTTTGGTGTTTTATCTCATTTTTTGACCTCCTGGAGCCTTTTTGGACCTATCAAGTACCTTGTCCTCTTTTTTTTACAAGATCACCCAAAAAATCAAAATTTTCATCCGATCTCTCGAGGGGGCAGTATGTTACCATAGTTTCCTTCATTGGGGTAGTAGTGAGGCAATTTTTTTTTTTAAAAGAAAAATGGATTTTGATCGAGATCATTTATTCTTTGAACCAATGCAATAAGTGCATTGGTTCAAAGAGGGGCAAAATGTAGACATAGAAAATATACTGATTGACATTACACATATGATCTTGACCACTAACACCGTTTCATCCTAAATCATCCCTCGGTCTAACCATTTAATCAAATACCTTTATTTGATTAAATTCATCAATGTTCCTCTCTTAATTAAATAAATCATTTATTTAATTAATTCATCCTTTCTTGTTAATTAAATCAACCAATCTGATCTATCCCTATTTATTTAAATAATCAATTTTATTTGATTAAATCCCTAAAGTCATATTATTAAATTAAATAAATTAAAACCTTATTTGATTTAATCTAACATCATCTCCTTGGTGAAATAAAATAAAAATCTTTCTTTAACCTTGAAATCATATTCTTCTCATATTTTGATTTAAATCAATCCATAAATCTAAATCAATATGTCACATCATTCTAATCTCTCATTAAATTAATTAACCTTGATTAATTTGATCTCCTTTCATGTCCCATCCTCTAGCTTTTGCAACTTGCACAAGAAAATAGATTTAATTCATTTATTAAATCTCTATATTCTCTCAAAAGGAATAATAAAGGAATATTCCTTAAATTTGAATTCAAAATCCAAGTGGACTTTGTCCTTCCAAAAAGGCATTTACTCCACCTAGAAAGTCCTTTTTCCTTGAGCCAAGTGGCATTCAATGCACCTTCTTTCCCTCTTACATGTCATTTCAACAATTTCAAAATTCAAATATATGCATTTATTGACACATTCTTCAAAACTTGCACATCCTCTATCCATTCACATGTTGACAAGTGGTACCTTGCCATTGATTGATTCTTAGTCCCACATTGCTCCATTTTGGACATCTCTTCAATTTGATATTCTATAAATAAGAGGCTCATCCTTGATTCCTATCATCCACAACTTGAGTAAACTTACTATACTCAAATTCATAGCAATCTTCATCCATCTCATTGAGTTTTATAGCTAGGTTATGCAGATTTTGTCTTGGAGCATTCATCAATCTTCAACAAAGGGATCACAATCTTCATCAAATCATGGAGTTGGGAAAGGGCCAATTTTCACATCAAATTGGCACCAACTCCCTCAAGAGATTAAGATTTTGATTTTTTTTAGAATAGGATTCAACATCTTTGTTTTAAGTTTATTGTGTTCATTTTATTCCTTTTCTCTTGCATTCACATGGATTTCCTAAGGAATCTATATTCTAACTTGTATTTGACCTTATTAATGTGTTTTTTGTTGTGTTCTTGCAAGTATAGGATCTAGGTTCACAGATATGCATTGAGTGCTCCTCTAATGTCTTATTGAAAATCAAAATATCATCCAAATAAAATAATATTTTTTCCTAAAAATTCTTTCAATACCTCATTCATAAGCCGCATAAAGGTTCTTAGTGGATTGGTTATCCCAAAAGGAATGACTAACCACTCATACAAGCCCTCCTTGGTTTTGAAGGTTGTCTTCCATTCATATCCTCTTATATGGATCTGGTGATATCCACTCTTTAGATCTATCTTCGTGAAGTACTCAACTCCACTCAAACAATCCATAATTTCATCCATTCTCGACAAGGGAAATCTATACTTGATGTTGATCTTGTTGATGGCTCTAGATTCTATACACATCAGCCATTCCCCATCCTTCTTTGGTGCTAGTACTTCAGGTACTACATATGGACTCAAACTCTCTCTGATCAATCCCTTCCACAACAACTCTTGCACTTGTCTATTCAACTCTTCACTCTCTGCTGGAGTCATATGATGAGCTACCTTATTTGGAAAATTGGCTCTAGGAATTAGTCCATCTGATAACTAATCTTTCTTATAGGAGGAAAACCTTCATTTACATTATCAGAAATAATAGTTTGAAACTCATTCAACAAATCTGAAACCTCTAAAGGTACCTTAGTAGTACCTACTTTATCAACTCTAGGAATCAATGCAAAACACATATGATCATGCTTCATACCTTCTAGGAACTTTCTTCCATTAACCAAACAAATTATTGCATTACTGCATACCTTTTCCTCTGCTTTTTTCAAGGGCTTCAACTTATTGCGAACTCCATCCTTTGTGAAAGAATAGGTGTTGGCATGTCCATCATGTATTGCTCGTCAATCAAACTGCCACGATCTGCCTAACAACATATGACAAACATCCATAGGCATAATATCATATAATACCTCATCATGGTAATTTCCAATATTGAACTTTACCAGACATTGTTCATTTACCAAGGATTTATGATCCTTCTACAACCAAGCAATATGGTATGGGTTTGGATTCCTTCTCTCCAACCACAACTTACTAACCATTTCTTTTGAAACAAGGTTATCAGTACTACCTCCATCAATAATAACATTGCAAAATTTACCTTCACACTTACATCTGGTGTGAAAAAAGTTCTTCCTTTGATTTGGTTCATTCTCCTCATTCAACAAGGCTCTTCTAGTAACAAGAACCTCCCCTCTTTTTGCATCCTCAGAATGTGAAGACTCAACATCTTCATCAACATGTGTAACTCGTGCATTACCCTCATGTCTTCTATTTGTCCTTCCTTGATGTTAAAGACACTCATAGGCTCTGTGTCCTTCTTATCCACACTAGAAATATGTTCCATGGAAGCCTCCTCTTTTCGGTCCTCATCTAGATCTTCCCCTTCCTCTTTGGTCTCCATTATTCTGATCACGAGGATGGTAGGTGTTATCTCCTTTTTGGTTCTAGCTGCTACTAGAGCTTCACCCTTCTTTTGATCTTCATTTCAACCTCCATATGACCATCTACCAGTCTTTCCTCCATGGCCTCCACCTTGTTGTTTGTTCTCAAACCTCTTGTTTAACCGTTCTTCAACCTTTAGAGAAAACTGATAAGCATCCTCAATGGTGGTCATTCTTACTAGTGCCAATTCTTCCTGTATGCTTGGCTTCAGCCCGTTAATATAACGAGCAACTTTCTCCTTATTCACCTTAGAGAATATCCTATCCTAATTAGGACCTTGTGAAATTCCTTCGTGTATTCTTTCACTGTCCTTGTTCCTTGCCTCAAGCTCTACACCTTCTTGAGTAGCTCCAATTCATAATCAACTGGAATAAATTGTTTCTTAAATTTTGACACCATTTTGTCCCATATGGAAATTTTATCTTTCCCTTGTCTTCCTCTTTCTAATTGGACCTCTTTCCACCATATACTAGCGTGACCTTTCAATTTTTTCTTTGCAAACCTCACTCTGTGAGGATCTTCAATTTCCTCAAACTTGAAAAATTCCTCCATATCATTGATCCAATCAATCAATCACTAATACATTTGACTACAAAATATGACGAAACTGTCCGACGAAATATGCAAAATTCGATGTTTGTCGGGTGCTTGTAAAATTTGATGTGTAATTTCCAATTTTTTGAAAGTTTATCCCCGACATTCGTCAAAATTTTGACAAACCTGGGGTTCATCGAAATGTCAGCTATTATTTTCGTCGAATTTTTGACAAACATGAAAAAATTAAAAAAATAAAATTGTGGCCGACATAAAAAGAAAAGTGAGTTCATGATTTATTGCGGCAGTGTTTTGCTCTTACTTGAGACAGTTTGTGGAGAACTAAGGATGATTTTCTTGGGAAAAATTAGAAAAATTCAAGAAGATATTGCCAGGTTGAGGATAGTCATTGTCTTTTTGCAGAATTCAGTTGTGAAGTCAGATTTGTAGTTCCACATTTGAAAATCATATTTTAAAGCAACATCTCATCAGATTTCATTTTTAGAGGTTAAGGATTTTGAGAATTTCATGTCCATATTTTGTTGTGTGGAATCACCATAAGATCACAATAGAGGAACAAATTCTTGTGACTATAATTATGTGATCCATAACTGTATTGGTCATGTGGCATAGTTGTGCTATAACAAATACATGATGCATTCATGTGTGACCCAAGTTTAATGTGGCTATGTTGTGATAGAAATGGAGGCACTCATATAATATAGTTAATTCAGGTTTTTATAATGTAGGTGTCAATCATCATTGGGTGCATTTAGGTTGTCCCAAGTTTAACAGGATAGGATGTAATTATAGCATGATTGAAGAGTGATTACCTCTTGCAATAAAGAGCCTATAACTCTGGTTGATATGCAGAGTGGTTGTGTTATATCAATTATGTAGTGCATTCAAGCACAACCCATGTTTAATGGGCTATTCTAGAGAGTGATCAAGATTTTCTAAACCTTATGAATGTTACTTGACATATATTTGCATAATCTCAAATTCCTTCAGAGGCTTTTGAAGTATCAATGTATTCTATATAGGGTTTAGAATGATTTCTTTTAATTAAAAAAATAAATAAATGATGTATTTCCCTGTAATTAGATAATGTGGAGATCTCCTAAATCTGCCCCAGCACACTATCCTCTTTGGCACTGTATTCATTATTCCAGCTACTAGGTTTTTGCATGTGACATCTTTAATATCTTCATGACCATGGCTTTTAAATAGATCTCAGTCTTTGCTTTAATCCTTTTCATGGTAACCCTTGAGTTCCATAATCCACCTTCAATCTCTTCTAAGAATTGTTGTCTTAAGCTAGACTGCATAGTATGCATATAAAGCAAGTCCTTCATACCTGCCATTGTTCCAAACCACCACTCACTGCCTTGCTTAAAATGTTGCCTCCATAAGCACAATAGCATGTTTTAAAATCATGGTTGCCAGTGATTGACCATTAAGGTCACCACTTTCATCATGAAGATACAATGATTTTTGTCTTCAAACTCAAGGCATTATGGAAGATAACATTGTGAATTGTTTGTTGTATCTGATTGATTTTCTTGCACATTTTGCTTTGCTAACTTCCTTTAAGACTGGGTATTGCACCCTCAGCTGCAATCTCAAACAACTCACTCACTATCACTTGAAGATTCTTTTCATGAGCATCCTTCTATAAAATCAAACTATGCCCTATAGACTGCCTACTTACTACAGGGGACTCATTGTTTCATGGTATTGTAGTTCTTAAGATCCTTCAACCTTATTGACACTACTTAACAGTCCACAAGGTATTATTCACTATTTTCCCATCTTTGGTGAGTCTCAAAACACTGCTCAAACATGTAATGCACTACCTCCATTATACAATATTAATAGCTAAGAAGAAACATTGAACCTATGATTACCACTATTACTTGATTTGGACAGAGAAACTCACTGTTAATATCTCCACTTTACTATGCAAGGTTTGAGGTTTATTATCTTGTCACTGCTTAGCCTGTTTTTGACTGTCACATCTCAAGTGACTGTCATTCTTCTTACCGTAGATTGCATTTACAAATGTCAGTAAGCTACATAGTGTGCTTGTTATTGGCTACAATCTTTAGATTGCAAGATGTTGTTATTACCTACAATGTTTCAATCTTTCTGGTATTGCAACCTCACTAATCCGCTATAGTTATTGTTTATATTTCTACGGAGGCCTAGGGTTTGTACCCTAATCATGCTCTTACCAATGCTTCTGTTGTTTTTTATTAGGGCTCTCTCAATGTTGAGGGCCCTAGGGATAAGCTCATCATAAGAAGTGACACATTGCATCTTTAACTAAAAGGATAAATCCATATTGATATTAGCAATGATGATTCTGACTTGTTGCTCCTTATGAATGGGTCACTTGCTCTTACTAGCTCGCTACCTCCATTGTTGTAGGAATTTTGTGATCAAGTTCAATATTCTGATTTTAGGAGTCTTAACGGTTGGAAATCATAGTAAAATCAGAATTTAATAAGTTTTGGAATTATCATTGTAAAGTGTTTTTGGGGTCATTAACTTAGAGACTTATTTTTCTCTTTTGCAGGGGTGTTTGCATGCCAAATTTTTTTGGTGTGAAATATCAGAATTATTAGACTATGTTACCTGTCTTTGAATAAAAATTATTGGAGTGTGAGTTTGATATTTTTTGAAGATCTAAATAGTCAAGCTTGGAAAAGAAAACTCATGTCAGATAATATTAGTCCAGAACAAAATGAAGAGACACTTGATAGATTGTAGGCTAGATTGAAAAGAAA
>VDFB02075321.1:326779855-326795188 GCA_007258455.2 Sequoia sempervirens | reverse complement strand
GAATATAGATATGCTTGCACCAACAACGGGTTTGGAGAAAAAATAAGATGTTAAAGACTATATGATGAGTTGTTGGTCCATGAAAACCAATATGAGAATGAAGCCTTGATTCTTGAGGAAGAACACAAAGATAGTCCTATTTTGGAATTTGGAGAGCTTGAGGTTCACATGAGTTTTCTCATCAAGTTGAACATGCTATCAAATTAGCACTCCTGCTTCATGGAGATGATCTTAGTATTTCTATAAATCTTCAAGAGAGCTTCTATGAAGAGAAGATGAGTCTTATCATGTGAAGAGTAAGGAAGAGCTTGTGGAAGACATTTTATGGGATGAATTAGAAGAATTATTCTCAAATATTGATGACCAATCAACATATCCCAAATTAGAAATTCATGAGCACAATAAAAAAGAGGAGAAAGTAGTCATGTATCTAGATGATTCAACAAGAACCAAACCATTAAAATCATCAAGATGATGGAGAAGCAATCCATGAGCAAGATATCAAAACTAGCTAATTGAATACAACACTTTAATTAGGATGCCCTATTAGGCATCTAACTTGATTGGAGGCCAACAAGACACCACCTATCATGCTTACAAGTATGAAGTTGAGCATCAAGAGGAACACATTTAGCTTATTTGTCCACTTCAAAATAACAGTATGAGCAATCAAATTGAATAGGTAAGTAATTTTATTCTCATTATTGAACAGGCATTCCAACAACTTGTTGAAAATCTACTGTCCTTTCTTCATCCATGTTTTGTTTTTCATAAGTATGTGAAACATATCGTGTTGATCAAGAAAGGAATTTATTTTTCCCAACTAGTTAACAGATTTTTTTGAGTAACTTCTATGTTGGTTAGTGTACACTAGGTTCTATGTTGGTAGGTTGTACATCCCTCCAAGTGTTAATGCACATATTTACAGGTAAATGTTTTCTATTTTATTTGTCTTGGAATTTTTTATTGTTTTTTATTCAAAGGCATTATAAATGTTAACTAGGTCTAGAGTCTTCACAAAGAAATATTCTTAAATTTATGCTTGACTCCTATGCCCAACGAATATCCAAGGCTACTGATCTTACATTCTTAGTAGGAAAACATCTCATAGAATTCACCAAAATGTTGACACTTTTTTCCATCCTTGTTTTCCTACAAATGATAACTAATCTAAGAGATCTTTATGGGTATTTGGGTTAGTTGTGCTTTTTTGTTATGTCCTCCCCCTTGTTTTTTCTAGTCATTTACCCAAATGCAAAATATCTAGAATGTAGCTAATCATCTAGTGGTTCTAAGTTCTTTATCTTGTAAAATACCCAAAGGTGTATCAATGTTTCAAATTTGGTCAAAATTGGAGCAAAAATTGACCAAGTTATGATTTTATGGATTTTTTGAGGTCTACTAGATCTTACAAAAATTTCAAAGTGATCCAGATGTTGGTTTAGTGGCAAGTCCAAGTTCTGCTAATTCTTGATGGTTTTGAAGTATCCATAAAGTGGAGATGAAGGATCTTGACCCACATTACCCAATGTTAATTGAGTTTTTGCAAGGGTAAGTTGAGTTCTAAATTAGTTATATGAATTTGTGGATAGATGGAAGTGAACTTCCCACAAAGTTTAGATGCATGCAAACTTCCCACAAAGTTTAGATGGAATTTCCTTTTCTGCATGGTTCACTTTGAGGTTTGGGTTCCACCAAAGATAAATGTGAAAAGAGGGATTGTTGTAGATATTTTTAAGTGAACCAAATCAAAGGTAAATTTTAGTTGTTGATAAAATTCCCAATGGCCCATGTTTTCCTGCAATTTCTCGATGGCCCATGTTTCCCCGCATGTCTCGATGGATCCTAACATTCTACCATATAATTCTCTTTTTTTTGGTTTCCCATCAACTTAAATTTTTAACAAAAAAAACAAAAATTACATTTTTTCTCTTGAATTTATAAAAAATATATCCAACATTTTTTAAAATTAAAAAATTATAAACATAAGCTAAATTAAAATTTCTACATTTCATTAGTTTACATCATTTTAAAAATTAAAATATAAATACATCACTTTTAGGCAATCCAAGTTGAAAATTGTAGGTGTGTTGGCTATTTCCTTTATAAAATTGTGGCATAGCTCTAAACTTTTACCCAAGAATAACACTACAACCATGTTCACTAATCAACAAGAGTTATAACATATAACACACTTCATAATGAATGATAATGCAACTAGGGACTCTAGAACTAGTTAAATCCATAACCTTTGAATGTAACCATTCCTCTTCATGAGCCAAAAACACAAAATTCATCAATAATTTTAGTACCACTACTCTAAATTCTTTACATACTCCATTTATATGAACCAAAAACAACCTTTTTTTAGTTTTCCAATATTCACAATGCAAGATCAAACCTAGATTCCCTCATTAATCCTAGAAAGTAATGTGATTTTTGGGTCTAAATCATTGACCAAATAATCTATTCCATTAATTATGTAAATTCTCCCTTTCATGCATCAACATAAATAATTCACAACATAATGGCATACACTTAAAATAGACCCATACAAGATGTATTTCATGCAAACATTTCTAGAAATATGATGTGAGAGGATGGAAATAATAATTTAGAATATAGCAAGGGGGTAAGAAAGTATTCTACTCTTTCAAATATGATATACTCACAATCAAGGGTACAAAATGCAAAGTTTATTTCATGTAAACATTATTAAGTCTTTTTATTTTGGTGCAAAAATATGCATATGAATAATATATCATCTCTTTTAGAACCAAATCCATCATTCACAATATAGTATATAATTTATTATTAGAATTTGTTGAATATTGGTATTCCCTTTCATATTAATGTTTTCATAATCACATAATGAAAATTCGATATAGTAGCACAATCATGACCCCACAAATGTCACTTAATCACTCACACAATGAAAGAATCCATGTCTAGAATTAAAGACATCAAGAAGGCACATCACACATAAAATATAAGCTCTTAGCAAGCACAAGGGGTGCTAATCCTTTAAGAATGACTCCAAAATATGTGTGTAGGGAATATAAGACCCCTTGCACACACACAAACAAGTAGAAACACATAACTTTTAGATCTCAATGTTACAACATGGCCTGTAATACCAAATTTAATGCCCCAATCTTTCACATAAGACATTAGAAGATAACATTTATAGATAAACATTTTTTTTGTAATACAAATTTGACACATGCATGGTACAATACATGCTTATTAACTATAACATTGTTGTAAGTAAAAATACCTACTACATGGATCAACTAGGTCTAACAACCAACCATAAAAAACATTACTAGAATACATTGGCATTGATGGCAAGAAGAGGAAATGGAGTCCCATATCAACTAATGATAGAGTGACCAACTCACATTGATCTTACTAGGAAGAATAAGGATAGGAGGACCTAAGCTCAAATAGATAACTTAGCAATGATTTGTGAATTGCTCATCATAACCATCCATGAGAGGGTATAGGCCCTTCTAACCAATTTGATAGGTCACTAGACCACTAATTCGTGCATCACATCAATGAGCGAGAAAAATTTGAGAACATAAATTTATTTCCTAGACCAAGAAATCCTAAGAAACATGTCTTTCCTCAAGCCTAAAAAATGTAGTACCATACATCCAATAATGATCTGTTAAAATGATATTAAACAATAGTCCTATACTTGCTCACTAAAGGATTATTGCAAATAGGATAGTCAAGACTTCACTTAGAATCATACTAAAATAGTTGTTATCCATGACAACTTGAATTCCAATACAAGCAAGTGAAAAAATAAAAGAGGGTTAGTGATACCCATAAACTAAATTTATAGGCCTTCAAAGAAAACCCTAGGGAACAACTTTCATTAAGGAACCTTTCCCAAAAAAATTTAAAAAGTACCCAATGTCTGAGGGTTTTCCTAGATGCTAGTCAAGTCGCCCAAAATAGTCCACGTCACCCTTGGTAATTTGAGTAAACCCTAGCATCCTCAATTGTATATTGAGAAACCCTCATAGTCCTAACTATTAAATCGAGTGACCCAAATATGGGACATGTGACTTTAAGGCTTCAAAGGGTATGAAAAGCTCCAAGTTGACCTCTTGAGATAATTGAAGGGTTTCAACATCATGTACCACCCAAAGTGACCCAAATCATGATAGTCCAACCTTACCAAACTTTAAAATGAGGGTAGAAATCCCAATATGAGGAAGTACTAATCCCACACAAGCCTAGTGCAAGTTAACCATATAATAAGGCATAACTATGTTGATACACTTGAGTTCCTCATAAGTAGTTCTCATGAAATAATTAGAGTAATGTAAGATTTCCATTTACCATTCTTATAAACCGTAAACACCATAAATTCATTTTTATCCATAGGGAACTAAAACAAGATTAATTGTCCAATCCTTTACCTCGTGTCAAGAAAGCACAAATGAACGACCAATACCACTAAATCTTGTATTTGAGAAAAATATTTGTTCCACAAGTGAAAAGCCACCTAAAATAATATCTATAGATAGCATGCTATAACTATAAGACCCTATCCAAGCATGGTAACACATCATAGTTTTAATAAAATATTTTCTTTTCAAAAACTAACAATTGATCTTATTTAATTTAAATTACAAATAATTTTAATTGTAATCTTATTTAATTAAGTAAATTACAAATAATTTAATTTATTTTTTGTAAATCAATTAAAACACATTGATTTATTTTCACACAAGATAAAATAATGCACAAGATCCCTTTCACTAAGTTATGAGGGTAAAAACACAAACCTGTGTCACACTTTATAAAGGAATCGGCCAAAAGCAAAAATAATTATGAACTTTGACCGGTCTTTATGTTTTGAATTTCAAAATGGTGTAAACTAATAAAATGTAGAAATTTTGATGAAGTTTATTCCTATAATTTTTTATTTTTATTTTTTTAAAAATTCATTATGTTTTTATCAATTTAAGGACAAATTTTAGAATGCTGAATTTTTTTTTAAAAAAGTGACTTCACGAGCCATCAAGAAACAAATTGAAACAAATTTCAGTTCTCCATAAATTTTTTTCTCTAAATAGGTAACTTCAATATCTTGTGCATGAAAAAAAAATAAAAAATTGATGTATATTTTTCTCGTAATAACGTTTTAAAGTCAAACTTGTCAGAATTTGACAGTTTTCACAGGCCATCAACTATTGTCTATTTTTTTAATCATTTTCAAAAAACAAATTATACCCTTTTGAAGAAGACTCCATCCTCTTCTGCCCCATATAATTTTAAAAAAAAATTAATATGTCTGTAGACACTAAAAATGTCCTAATCAATGTCATACACTCGAATCGGATTTATTAACATCATTTCTTCTTTATCCATCCTCTTTTCACTTAATTGATTCAATTAGCCTAGCGAATTAATTAATTGCATCATTTTCGTCTAATTGGCCTAATTAATTAAATTAGGTTAATTCATCTATTTTCGCATTAACACTCCATCTCATTAAATTGAATAGATCAAAATATTTAATTTAATCTCCTAAGTCATCTTATTTAATTAAATATCATTTCATCCCCCTCCCCTATTTATTAAAATCATCTAATTTAATAAATATCTTTTAATTCTTCTAATCCCCTAATTGCATAAATTAAACCTTGTTTAATTAGCAATTAAACTAATTATTCCTCTAATCAAAGAGAATATTCCCAAGGAATATTCTTTATCCTTTTTGCACAATTAAAACTTTGTTTTAATTTGTAAATTAACCTTTTTCCTCACCCTAATGGAATATTCTAAGGAATATTCCCTCTCCTCTAATCAACTCCATTAGCTTCAAAAGCAAGTTAACCCTTCAACCTCTTAAACAAGTTACCTTTGACTTGTGTGAGTAGGTCAAAATTGTGTTTGTTTGAGGCAATTGTGAGCCTTTGATTAACTATCATCATGCATTCTCATCCGTTGATGAGAATCTATGATCCATACCTCTCATCTCTTTCATCTTGAACCGTTGATTAAGCTTTTTGATCTCAACCATCCATTCCTCATTTGCTCTCCTATAAATAGATCACTATTTGGAGACAAATGTATCCATCTTTTATTGCAAACTTATGTTGTTGAATTTACTTGCACACTTGCTCATCTTTTACTCACTTTTTTAGCTTGTTTTAGTTCATTTTCATTGCATATTAGCTTCAAGCTTTCATTAATGGCTTCCATGCATCCATCTTAGTTTGTAAATGAATTAGGGTTTTCATCTTTTAGCATCATTTTGGCTTAAATTAGCTTAGATTAATTTTGAATTAAGCTTAGAAATTGCATAATTAGATTCATTTATAGCATAAAAGTCATATGAAGTAGCAAGCATCATGTTCATTTTGTGTGCATAATTTAGGTTTCATACACCGGCTTACCATGGTTTCATCGATTTTGTTCCATAGAATCAAGTGAGACAAGCTCATTATCATGGGATTGGGAAATGGTCATCAATCCACATCAACGAGACACCAATTCCGAAACAAGATAAATTTTGAATGGATTAGAATAGATGTTTTGATAGCTTTCATATTTTAGTATGTTACATTTTGATAAAAATTTTAGTTCTAATTGTGTTTGATCGATCTTGTTGAGATTCGAGTATTGGTGGCTCCGTTATGCTTCGATTCCTCAGGGATCAAGCATAATTTGGCCCATACTGGTATTTTCACATCGACAATGTCTTACTATTTTTTTAATTTCTAATCAGCCTCTTTTTTAATTTTAACAACCTACTTGCATTATTTTAAAAATAAAATATATTAAAACCAATCAAAATATTAAAAAATATATATATTTGGATTCACCACTATGAGCTCTAAAAAAGGGTATATTTCTTTTTTTGGAGAAAAATCATTCCAACTGGAGAAATACTTTGCCAATGTTGAATTTTTTAGAAAATTATGAAAAAAAGGTGAGTTGGCTGCCAAGTAGGATGCCTAACTAGGCATGCTCAGTCAAGCTTGTTTCAGCCAAAACCCGCTTGGCCAAGAAGTACTTGGCCGAAATTTGCTCAGCCGAGAAATAACCGACCGATAGATGCTCGGCCAAAAAATAGTCAATATAAATAAATATTTAAAAAAAAAAATTCAACTTAAGAAAATTCAGTAAAATACATATTTTGACCAAGGAAGGCTTATTTCAACCAAGGAAGGATTATTTCAACAAAAGAAGGTTTATTTGGACAATTTAGAAGACTTATTTCGACAAAATAAAATGTATTTGGACAATAGGAGAGCTATTTTTGAAGGTACATTGATCTTCAACTTATTTAATTGATTATGTCTTTATTTTCATGAATGCATTTGAAGTTTATTTTCACTATTTTTCATTTGAATATGGTTGAGAACTAGGGTTATTAGGTTGTGGTGTACACATGTACAAAGACCCACAATTTTGTTGCATCTTATGATGATATTCCTTCTACATATCATGATGATTTGATATGTCCATAGAGCCACATGTTCTTTTTATATCCTTCCTTATTTTATACATTATGACGTGTTTCACATGATCACCAAATTCTCCCATAGCTCATGTGAGACCTATATCAATAAATTAAAGCTATATACCTTTCATGATGCTTGGAATATGTAAATTGATGATCTATTTTGTTAGCCTAGATCATACATATGCACATTCATGCTTCATCATCTTTTCTTACATTACATGATGATATCAAGCTTACCCATGACAAAGAGAAACCACCTAATACATGAGATATATATATGAATCAAATTCTTAGATTTCATTATTATTGATCAATAATTCTATGTTCTTCCATTCTTGTTCTTACATCCTCCTTATGCCTATGTTTTATTAAATTTACCTTTGCATTTACTTTTATTTCCAACTTGGACTATCTTTTATGTATATATTATTTTTCTATTTTATGTTTTGCATGTGCTTATGTTTATTAGACTTTTGTTTAGTACTCAGGATTTTATGATCTTTGCCTTATAATTTTGGTTTCTCATGTTGCCTCATTAATTCTTAAATTTTCATGCATGTATTGTGATACTTTTCGAGCATGTAACTTTTCCACAAATTATTCTTTGACTATTGATTATTTTCTTTGATGCAATATATATGTTCATGGACCACACTTTTAGATCTAGTTACCACATAGACCAGAGGGCATCATGCATTACATTACATCTTAAACCTTGAGTCATCATGTTGCATCTTCATATTATGGGAATAATGTCTCTATCCCTTTACATCTTATGCTTATATGGTTATATCCTTACATTTTAGGCCATTAATCCTTCCTCCTTTTAACATAGTGTGATTTTATTTGTCACATCCTTGCATTTAAGGAATCATGCCTTGAACCCCTTTGTAATCTTATCCTTTCATTGCTAAATACCTTTTCATAGGAGATATATATATATATCATGTTTTCTCTCTTTCACATCAAATATAAGTGATGATCTACACATTTAGGTATATATCGAGCTCATGATTATTCTCTTTCTATATTTTATAATACTCATTTTATTAAAAGATCCACATATATTTCAATGCACATTTAGTGGCGATCTAGTAAGTGATATCATGATCTAGCACGTGCATCTAGTTACATGCTTTAAATATTTTCAAGTGATATATATTCCAAATATACTCATGATATGTTTATAATTTGTGTATTTAAAGAAATTTTAATTGATGAACCTTTTTTCAAGTGATATATATACCAAATATGAGCTCATGATACCAAATTTTCTCATGTGATGTGTTTGTAATTTGAATGTTTTTTTTTACTTTGGCTTTAAAACAAATGAACAATTTATAATTTAGTGTTAGATATTTATGCAATATTAACTATACATGTTGCATTGAAAGCTCATGTGTGTACAAATTTGTATGCAGGTGAATTCAAATTTGAGTGCAATTTGTGATGGTGAATAAGAGGACTAGATCGAGGAAGTATGATCAAACACGATTAATAAGATAGAGGAAGAGAAGAGTGGGTGAAGGAACATCTACTTCAAAGAACAACCCATGGAAAATATTGCAAGAACAAACTGAACCTAGTAATAGAACTTTTTTGAACTATGGTATGGAAAATCTGATGGAGATGGATGAGGATTCTCCTTTCAATAATATTTCATCTGAATATATGTTATCTGAAAGCACATTAAAATTACACTCAAAAAGAATATGGGATGAATTTTTTGAAGAAAAATATCTAATTGGAAGAGCATAGTTAGTTGCAAAGTTATTTAGACGAAAAGAAAGGACCCCTGTTTTGGAGTTGTTAGGGGTTGATAATAGGAAAAAGACATCAAATTTAAAACAAACAATTGTTGAAAACTTGCAAGAAGCATTGGAATGTATTGAAAACAAGAGTTGATCTAGTGATCTAAGTGTTGTACGTAGAGCATTGATGATTATAATTTCTAGTAAGAAATTATCACATAGAAGACAAGTTCAAGCAATTTTTGAATTACTACATGTTTCTAGGAGAACTATTCAAAGGTATATTGAAAAGAGAAATGAAATAGATAGAAAATTCCCCAAAAAGATAGAATTTCAGAAGATGCAAAGAAATAGGTGGTTGACTATTGGACCAACCACTCTCGTGTTTCTTCGAATAGAAGGGATACTATAAAAATAATAGGTGAAGATGGTACCAAAAATTCTCATCCAAAACATTCTATAGATACAACACAAATTGAACTTTTTGAAGCATTCAAGTAAGAATTTTCAAATGTGAATATTTGTCAAAGGATGTTTGAGACACTACGACCATCATTTGTACGTATAAATAAAGTATGTGAAACTTGTTTTTGTCGATATCATGTTGAATTTGATCTACACCTACAATACTATAAAAAAGCTATGGCAGTAATTGATTGAAATTTAGCCATCCCTGGAAGCACAACACAATTTGTGAAGTCTCTTGTATGTGAAAAATCAAAAGATTCAGATGAATTCTATGTTCAATGTATAAAAAATGAATGTAATGATTGTTTAAATTTGAAGAATATTTTACATGTTGACAATATTGAAATGCATGCAAGTTATTTGGAAGAGATTTCAATATGAGACATACTTAACGAAGTCAAGAGTTGAGGCCAAAAAAATTGTTCTCAAAGAGAGTGGATTGCCTTACAATGAATTCATGAATAAATTTGACAATATCATATATCCACATATCCAACATTGTCATGGTGCAAGATGGCAAGCTAAGCAATTTCGTGATTCAAAGAATTGCTTTCCACGAGGTTGTATTCTCTTTATTGTAGATTTCTCTAAGAACTATACATTTAGCCCTCAAACTGAGATTCAAAGTAAATATTATCATTCAAAGCAAGTTGCAATCTATGTGTAAGTTTTCTATAGGCATGCTGAGTTAGAGGTTGATGGAATACACAGTAACAAAGATGATAGAATTGTCATCAAAGTGGTTCACTTTTATATCAATGATGATATGAATCATGATAGAAGCTATGTAGCTTATTGTTTCAAAATGTTTTTTGAAGACCTCAAACGATGTGGCATAAATCAAGAACAACACTGGATACATGGTATGATGGATGTGCTAGTAAGTACATTGTTTTTAAAAAAAATATATTTCCTTTTAACTTTGAGACTTAAATTGTTCAATTACTTATATATAATTACTTTTTTGAAGATAATTTGGTTTGAGTGTAATTATTTGTAACTTCATAGGACAATTTTAAGTCTGCAAAAGCTTTTGTTTGGTTAAGTCATCAACATGCTAGACACAACACCAATTTTTTGTAGAATTTTTATGAGTGGACATGGAAAAGGAGAGCACAATGGAGCAAGAGCATGTGTGAAACGTGCACTTTGTCACCATGAACTTGTTGGTAGTTCACCATATATATATTCCAATCTAGAGATTTTTTTAAAAAATTAGATATATTTAAACTAAATTAAATTCTTAAGTTCCTTGAAAGTAACAGATGACAAATTTTTCCAAAATGTGTACTTGCAAGTAATGCCATACAAAATTCAAATGAAATTGTTGAATGGTGCAAAAGTTATTTTTTCACTCGTGACTCAACATACAACACACAGTATTTTTGGGAAGTTACATGTACATCTATTCAAAATTTGTTAAATTTGAATTTCAAAGTGTGTGTGTACATGATTTAATTGAATTTTCAAATTTGAACTATATATATATTCACCTAAATTAATCACTAGTGGATGTTTGTAATTTACAGATATTGATCGATCAAATCCTTATAATTGTCAAACAATTTATGGTATTAGAAGTCTGCATCAAATAATGACAATGGGAAGTAGCAGGCCTTATGCAATTAATGTGAGAGAAAAATCATGCTTTGTGTTGATTCCATTGAGGACAATGTAAATATTGTTCAATGTGAGAATATTAGAGATGGGTATGTTTCACGATGGGAATTGAAACAATTAATATCAATGCCTCCTTTTGATGAAAATGAAAATTTTGATGTCTACGATCTTCTATATTCAGTTGATTATGAACGTGTATCCGATTTAGTTGTTATAGGTATGGAAATTAATTTTACTTAAAATTGATTTAAATATATTCTATGTAAGTTTCAAGGATGTTTAAATATATAAATTTATATATTTTGTGCACAACTTTTGTAAACTTTACATGGTGTGTGTCTGAGGGGGCCTCTTTTCATTGTTGTTTGCAAATCCACATTGATATGAGACAAAACATGAATTACTATCTACTAAAGATGTATCACAACTTGAGAGAAAGCAGGTAGTTGGAATCGATGGTAGATGGTGATGGGACAAGAGTATCCCATTGGATCATTCGTTATTGAAGAGACATATTATCCAACAAATAAAGATAGATAAAAATGAGTGATATATTTTTTAGGATTATAGGCTAGGAAAAAAGGTTCTACATTACAGTCACTTAGTTTTGGCAACAAAAATAAATTTAGAAACTTTACCTAAAATAGGACGTGCCAAACAAAAGTGGAGGTTGCCTATTGAAGATCATGAAAAGATTTTAGAATATTCAAAATTTGAGGGTCCCTACCCTTTCGAGCTTTGGTGCTTTGGATATATATACATGTACATGAATGAATATATATATATATACACACTCGAACTTTTTATAGATCTAGATCTATATCTATATTGATTAGACATGTGACATGTTTTAATAGAATGGGTTTTTTTCAAAGGCTTGGTCATTTATTTTTGGAATTGTATTTAAATTCAAGTTCCATGTAGAATTCTTAATTTAGTTCAAGAATCTTTTATTTCATAATTTACATAAATGAAACTCCACTTAAATATTTATGTTAGATCATATTTGCTTGATACAAAACCTAGTGACTTTAAAAATGTTTTCAAACATTTTTCCTAAATTCCTTTAAATCATCTAAATTTCCAATTGCATTTTTATGTTGGACATGGAATTATTTTAAGTTCACTTGAATCTTCAATTTCATTTGTTGAATCTTAGATCATATATATGCAATTTACAAAACCTAGTGACTAAATTAAAAAGTTCACATTTTTCCTATTCTTGAACATAAGAATTCCATGGAACATAAATTTAAATGCAAAATTGGAACATAAACTAGGTTTTGTAAATTATGCATATATATGATCTAGCTCATATAAGTGGACTTGAACAAATGAAATCAAACTTTTTAAAAGTCAGTAGATTTTGTAAATTGCATGTATATATATGATCTAAGATTCAACTAATGAAATCGGTTACATTAGTATTTAACTACCCTATGACATGGTGGTTGTGTTCTTTTACTCTATAAATATATATTGTGTGAGAGTGTTCATGTTGGAAGTCTTCTTTTGGTCCCCTAGTCACACGGGTAAACACTAACTTAGCTATGTTGAATACCATATGAAGTGTTTATATTGGGATCATGTGGTTTTAGAAGGTTTTTTCTAGCAGGTTCTTAAATGTGAAAGTGTTGGTATGCTCTTTTTTCTAGTGTAAATTTTTTATAGTTTTTCTTATTGGGTTCCTAAACTATGATTAGTAATTTATTGTAATTTTGTGACAAATTGGATCTAGTTGATCTAGTGTTTGAGTGGTGAAGAATCTACATGTTGTCTCTAGTTTTCTTTATTTTTTATGTTACTAATGTGAGATTCAATATTTTTATTATATTATCCAAGATCTATAGGCATTGTAATTTCTTAATTTTTTCATTTAGAGTAGAAACCATGATTTTCTATGTTAATTATTTTTTAATTCTTTGGTATGTTACTTACGTGTACCATTTTGTGAATGTTCTTGTATGGGTTCTCTTGGATTTGTCTTTCTTGTTCACTATGATTCATTGTAGTCAATCATAGTGATGGTGTTTGGGGTGCTTGAGATAGCTATATGTTGGCATCAATAGTTGTTTATTGTAATGCCTTGCCACGTAGAACCCCTAGAGGATGACACAAACACAACATAAGCGTAATTTTTTTTTTTTAGTGTAATTAATAACAAGTAAAGTGAACTACACTTAACACATACATCCTCTATGGTACGCGATAACACTTACATTTGAATCCCATAACTTACAAAAGTGAACTAACCATAGCATATAAAATTAAACTCATGATATAAAGAACATAGATCCAAAAGCATTAAACTCATCACATAAGATACAAAGTACATTAATGAATCATTCATAGATTGCATTTATTCAATATAGCAGTTACAAAGCTCATTTCCAAAATGAGGAAGATCATACAATAATGTTACAATTACATTGATACAAGAATCCTCCTCGAATACAAATGAGTAGTACATATACAAAATATTTAACTAATACAAAAGAACATAAGAAATAGTATAAAACAACTGGTACACGTGAGCTCTCCAATCTGGAAGATCCCGCCATCACAAACATGAAATGGGAACCCAACGGTGTAAGGTGCATGTTCCACCCAACCAAGTGGTACCCGAAGGCCCACACCTTGTGCTAGAAGATAGTAAAAGGGATTCCTAGGCAAAACCAACAACCTCTAGACACAAGCAACACACAATACTATACCATACAAGAACAATACATACCTAAAGGTTACATTGCTTCTAGAGTAAAATAATCAAGTATATTAACTACATAATACATATTGTTGTCATAGGAGGAGTGTCATCACAAAGTTGCATGGGTTACCCTGGCAAATCTTCCTAGGCCCCGACCCCCATCTTGGGTTACCCCGGTAGCCTCTCCCGATCCCCGGCCCCACATGCAAACCAATGCAAAATTAAGTATCTTTCAAAGAGACAAGATAATGATCTTGCCATTCCAGGCCTTCTTGTCTCATCCCAAGTCTAAACAAGCCCTTGATCCCGTGAGTGAGGAACAATTAACAAGTCATATGTTTTAAGCTACCCTTTCCCCTAATACAATTATTTTCCATTGAATTAACTAACTCTCACATGAGTTTCCCTAGCACCACTTTGTGCACTGGCCCCCATTGAGAGCCACTCCCCTATTGACAACACAAGGATCTAATCCAAAGCCCAAGGGTAGACAAAGTGCACAAAAATTGATAATAAATATCAACCATAATGCAAGAGGCAACACATCCTGTTCATAGTAACCGGTTGTTTAACTGAATTACAATCAAGTGCACTACCCAAGGAAAACAAAGGTTTGAACCATAAATCACAACAAACCCCTCATAAAATAACATCATTTGGAAGACTCACATACATGACTAACCGATTTCCCCAACAACGTGAACAAAAGAAATCATAATTTAAATAAGCAATTCAGGCAGGAAATAAAGCTACCATTAGGATTTCCTAAATCCAATTTCCATCTCAAGAAACAATAATGCATTGCTTGAAATAAACCAACATAATATAATTTCATTTACAAACAATAAGGGAATTAAATCCATTTTTATTTCAATTTTCCCAATTACATATAAATAAAGATCAATTTCCTCTTTTGAAACATTTCATTTTAAAATATCTAACTTGTGCAATTACATGCACCTGTTATAGAAATATCCATTTAAATATATATATGTATTTCTATATAATTATATATACATAAATATATTATTTAATGATTTTGATATAAAAACCATGGAAACTACCACACTTAACTAGTAGGTTAAATTCCATGCAACGAATATAAACATTCCAAGATTCGCAGTTGCTTTGAACCAAAACCAATTACATATGTTCATCAACATGGAACCATAACTACAACGAATCTTTATATAGATCAAAGAAGATAAGAATGACACAATGCATGCATTCCACATTGGAAGCCATGATTTACAAAACCGATACACATAAGTTTTCAACTACATGTTCTCAAA
>VDFB02075321.1:326741183-326779755 GCA_007258455.2 Sequoia sempervirens | reverse complement strand
AACGTAAGAATATAACTGTAAAAGAAATGGCTAGAACCATGCTAGATGAAGCTAAGTTGTCTGATATGTATTGGAAAGAAGTTGTTCATACAGCTGTATACATTTTGAATAGAGTGCAGCTTAGGGTGAAATCTAAACACACTCCTTATGAACTTTGGTATGGAAAAACTGCTTCTGTCAAATACTTTAAAATTTTTAGAAGTAAGTGTTTTATCAAGAAAGATGATGATAACCTTGGGAGCTTTCAATCAAAGAGTGATGAGGGTATCTTTTTGGGATACTCAACTCATAGCAAAGCTTATAAATTCCTTAACAAAAGGCTTAACAAGATTGTTGAAGTTGTTAATGTAAAATTTGATGAAAGACCACATTTGATTGCTAAATCTTTGCAGGATAATGAGGAAGAAGAACTTGAATTTGAAATAATTTCAAAAGGAGCTAAAACAACAAAGTCTGTTGCTGAATCAACAAGCCCTAAAAATGAAAAAGAAAGTCTTGAAAAGGTTGCATCAAAAGCTCCTTCAAAAACTCTAGCTATATATCACCCCAAAGATCATATTATTGGGAATAAATATGCAGGAGTTCAAACTAGAAGAAAGGCTGCAGAATTTGATGAAAAGGCACAAATTGCTTTTTGTTTAGTTACTCAGTTTGAACCTAAAATTTTTAATGAAGCTCTCACAGATTCATGTTGGATTAATTCTATGCAGGAAGAAATTGATCAGATTGAGAAAAATCATACTTGGGAGTTAGTCCCAAGACCAGATGACAAGAATGTCATTGGAGGAAAATGGATATATAGAAACAAGGTTGATGAAAATGGTAATTTTATTCGCAACAAAGCAAGATTTGTCTACAAAGGCTATGCTCAACAAGAAGGTATTGATTTTGGTGAAACTTTTGCACCTGTTGCTAGATTAGAATCTATCAGAATATTCTTGGCTTATTTTGTTTACAAAAACTTTACTGTTTATCAAATGGATGTCAAAACTACTTTTTTAAATGGCTATTTAGATGAAGAGGTCTATGTTGAACAGCCTGAAGGATTTATTTGCAAAGATAAGCCTGATCATGTTTATAGATTGAAAAAGGGCCTCTATGGCTTAAAACAAGCACCTAGAGCTTGGTACTCTAGGCTGGACAGTCATTTAATTTCTAATGGCTTTGTTAGAGGAGGTGTAGATAGCAATCTTTACGTTAAAACTGAAGGTTCTAATATTTTGGTTGTTGAAATCTATGTTGATGACACTATCTTTGGCTGCAACAATGTTACTTTGAGTAAAAAATTCTCTTAGCTAATGGAATCTAAATTTGAAATGTCATTATTAGGAGAATTAAATTTCTTCTTGGGTCTTCAAATCTCTCAATGCGAAAATGGAATATTTCTTTCTCAAACAAAGTATGCTAGAGAGATGCTTAAGAAATTTCAGATGGATGAATGCCATCTAGTTAGCACTCCAATGATTACTGGATGCAAACTTACTAAGGTTGATGATTCTCCTGATACAAATCAAACTAAATATAGATCAATGATTGGCAATCTATTATATTTAACTGCTTCTCGACCTGACAGTATGCAAGCAGTTTGCACTGTTGCACAATTTCAGGCATCACCTAAAGAATCCCATGTCACTGTTGTTAAAAGGATTTTTAAATATATTCAGGGCACTCTTGATAATGGTCTTTGGTATCCTAGGAGCAATGATTTCTCTTTGATTGCTTATACTGATGCTGACTGGGCTGGTTGTTTGGATGATAGGAAAAGCACCAGTGGTGCTGCTTTCTTTCTTGGTGATCGTTTAGTGGTATGGCATAGCAAGAAACAAGTATCTCTTTCTCTTTCTACTGCTGAAGTAGAATACATTGCTGCCACTTCATGTTGTACTCAAGTACTGTGAATGAGTCAGACTCTTTCAGATATGGGTATTGATGTTTCTAAACCTGTTTCCATTCTTTGTGATAACATTAGTGCGATAAATATTTCAAAAAATCATGTTATGCACTCTAGCACTAAACATATTGCTATCAAGTTTCACTTTCTTTGAGAAAAGGTTTTGGCTAATGAAGTATGTTTACATTTTGTTGGATCACAAGATCAGGTGGCTGATATTTTTACTAAGCCCTTAGCTAAAGAATTATTTGAAAGGTTGAGACTTCGATTGGGAGTTATCTCTCAACTTTACTTCTCTAATTTTACAACATTGGCTTAGGGGGAGAAAGTTACAAGTTTTGATTCACTTACAGCTCTCCTACAATCTTGGTTGCTACACTGATACTCATTTAGCAGTTGTTTCTCATGATATTTTTGGTTGGCTTCTTAGTTGTGTTTCATGGAAATGCACATTCTTCTCTTCTATTCTTTGTCTTTGAGGCAAAAAGGGGGAGAGTCATTTGTGTTTTTCCATCAAGGACAAAGGGGGAGTTTGTTGGATCCTAGTTGTGTTTATGGTTTGTCCTTGATGACAAAATCTCTTTCAGTTAGTTCTCTTTGATGATCAGTCTCAGTTTGGATCCTTATGATTTATTATGGCACTTCTTTGATGTCTCTTGGCTATTACAGAAAGTTATTTGTTATGTTTCAGTTTCATGGTGATGAGAATTTTGGTTCACATTATAAATTCTATTTCTTTGACTGACAGAGTTTGAAAGATGGTTTCTTTACATATCACAGGCTTACACATATCGACATGTGTATGGTTGGGTCTCCCCGATCCACTTTGAAATGTTTGTGTTGCCTTTCGGAAAGAAATTTTTGATGTCATCTCGATTGGAATTTTGTCATTCATACTACCTTCAGTGTGACATTCTCTGTTGTTTTGGCGATAGTGAGTGATCTCTTTCAGCAGGAGTAATACCATCGGTATGTGGTCTCAGTGAAATTGGTATGTCATACCGATCAGAAATTAAATGGGAACATATCGGCAAGAGTTTAAGGTTTCAGTGAAGGGTCATAGCGAAAAGGTTGTCTCCCCCACTAATGCATGTGGAAGTCTATCGGCAGGAGTGTTGTTTTCGGTATGTAGTCTCACCGAAGACATAGTGTCTCACCGACCATGCACCGAAAGGTCTTATCGGCAAAGGTTGTGGCTTTGCTGAAATGTCACAGCGAATGTGCAATGTCACATCGACCATCGTTGGACATTTTCCTTCGACAGGACATTCTGGAAGTCTCGGCGAACAAGTGTGAATTTGGGGTATTTCGGTATAACAAAGTTGATCTATATGATATCTCTCCAATATCAAAAGCTATAGCGATAGCGAATGATGATTTCTTTTCAGTGAAAGATAATTTTTGTTTCAATGACTAGAAGGATGTTTGATGGCTCTCAGCAAAACATTATGAAGTCTACAAGAGGTCTCTCTAATCTCGTTTGGTCACAACAATAGTGAATGAACTAAAGGGCATCTCAGTGAGAAGTTTCCTTATGTCTCAGCGAATGCATAATATACTAAGGAAGCCCATTGATGAGACATGAAGTATTTGTTATGTCTTCTCCCTGACTCTGATGTGTCACAACGAAAGTGAATTGAAAAGGGGACATCTAACGATTGATTTTAGGGTTGAACGTCTGGCGTTAAAGTTGCCTTCGGCATACCGTCACATCAATTGAAAAGAAGGTTACTTAGGGAAAAATTTGTGATTATTCTTTTTGACTGGGTATGAAACCCTAACCTGGCCACCATCATGAGAAAGCTTCATAAATTGTTATTTACTACTGTTGCTGGTTGTAACGGCATTGTCAGGATGAAATTTGTTTTTGGTTCAGAAATGAATGGTATGGATGCTATGTTTGATGCGCCTCTCTAGTTGGAAGCTTGACAGTGGTTGATGGAGCCATGGGAGTTACAAACTTGTCTAGTATTTTTATTTATGTGTTTCATACTACACATACTGGTTTATTATCACCATTTTCTTTAATTGCACTCTACATCTCTCTTACTAATATGACAAATGATGCCCTGACTGAGTATTGTCTTTCATACATTGGAAGTTATGATTTTCTGTGGTGGGCAGTTGTGTTTTTTATGCAAAGAAATGATCTCACAAGTTTCAGAAGCTGGGTGAAATGGCTCTTGTTTTGGTTGGTTGTTCAGCCGTTACTTTTGAAGATTGTTACTTTTATGGCATTTATAAATAGAAGTAGAAAACTATGTTTTCTGTTCAGTTGTTGTAATTCTAAGATTATCATTCCTTGGCTGTATGAAAATGTATGGATAAACTCTACAATAAAATCTAAATAAAAAGATGCAGAGATTGTAAATTTCTTCTCTATGTAATATTTTAGGGATTCAATTATTGAATCCTTAAGGTATTCTGTAGATGAGAAAACAAAGAGTTATGAGCTTAACTAAAAATAGAGAAATCCTCTGAGAAATGATTATTGTTCTGAAATATAATTTAAGGGGTTGGTACTCCTTGAGATAGATATCTCTAAATGAGGGGTTGGTGCTCCTTGAGTGGGTGCTCAAAAATCAGCCTATAAGGCATTGTGAACAGTTTTTTAAGAGATTAAGCCTGGAAGGCATTTCGGGAGTGGTTTTTATACCCCAGGAGGGTTTTCCACTCAGAAAATTTTTGTGTCTCTTTGTTCTTCTGTGTTCTCATAGCTTTACTATGTTCTTGTTTATGTTCACTATTGGGTTTATTACTTTTCTCAATTCTATTTATAAATGATTACATTCAACTCATGAATGCATTAATAAGAGAAATATTAAGATCAAATCTGAGCTATGTTTTTGAATTTTTGAAAATTGGTCAAAACTTTTAAGTCACTGATTCACCCCCCCCCTCTCAGTGTCATTTTGACTCTAACAAAGGCATCCTTACCTTTAGTAGTAGTCACAGGAGACTTCATCCTATGAATGGAGTCAGCAATTTGCTCCACAGCAGCCAGCCTCTTCTTTATCCTCTTCGTGTCTGCTTTCTTAGCTCCCGCAACTTGATCACCACCCATAGCTCTATCCTTCTACTTAGGAAACCCAATGAAAATGCTCAGAACATCCCCACCATGGAAGCCACCAGCCACAGAGAAAGGGGAATTCTTCAAAACCCTTCTCTTTTGACTTCCCTCCTCAGGATCCTGCACAAGTCTAGATGCAGGGGGAGGAGAGGAGGCTTCCCCATAAAGCTCATTTTTGTCTTTGCTCCTCTTTGAAGGAATAGTCACCTCCACATCATCACTGCAAGTCATATAGCCTGCTTCCTCAATCAATTTCCTTTTCCCATATTTACCCTAAACAGGGGATATGGAGCCCTCCTCTAAAGAAGCATATGAATCAAGGACATAATCAACATCATCCCTATCTGACTCAGAATCTTTATTTAACATCATCCTCCTCTTCCTTGGTTTCTTAGAAGCCCTTTCCTCACCAGACTCAGTATCATAACCCTCCCTAGCTTTAGCTTTCAGAGAAACCAAAGTCTTTTGGACATCATGTGCTTTAACATGTTCATATATTAAAAGAATCAAGCTTGCATGTAATACAAGGTTTTTGGGGTTATTCCTATGCTCTTTAATCCCACAATCCATCAACACTAGCAAATAATAGGGAAAATACACCCATTTTTTGTGCCTACAATGATTAAGCAATGAAAAATGGTAATTGTTAATGGCCGTGTACCTTCCTTCCAGGGTAACATACCTCATGATTTCTTCAACATCCCGCCAGAGAGCCTTCAAGGAAGTCCTAAGATATCCTCCACTCTTTGCTAAAATTTCCCACACTTCCTTTCTCTGCTTCACAGTGTCACAAGATTTAGGCCTAGTGCGGTTTCTTTCCCCACCCATGACGATGGAAAACAGAGATGAAGAACTCAACAAGGAACTTAGAAGGAAGCAGTAGACACCACACATAATCAAAAAATCCCACAGAAGACTCTGGAAACTTATGCGGCTAACACCCACAATCTGTGCAAAGGCAACCACAGGACAAACAAACCATAATGAATTCAAACCCCACGCCATATGGTAGCCATTCCTCAAAATCTTAACCATACCCTCCTTCCTAATGATATGCCACCACATGAGCAAGGACGTGCACAAATTGTAGAATAAATTAACTTTCATTTATAGCAATAGTCATGGCCTCATAAGGGAGGGGATCATTTAAATTCCAAACCTTACTATCTCTAACTCCAAAGTTAGCGAAGAAATCAGCTAACTTATTTCCCTCTCTCAAAATATGGGAAATATAAACATTATCAAAGGATTTAATAATTTCAATGGAATCCTTGATCAAGGCCTCAATTGTCCAAGACAGAGGAGATAAATTATTCAAATTAGTAATAATGTTCAGAGAATCACCTTCCAACCAAATCTTTCTATACCCTCTTCTCTGAGCCAGAGCAAGACTATGATAGGCGGTTGCCGCCTCCGCAAAGTGGTTTGTCTGGTTTCCCAAAGGGAGTAATCACCCAATGAATGTTAGGTTTCTCCAAAATAATAATAAGTCTCAAGAATATATGATAACATGTGATTGAAGAAAGGACTCAACATGATCTTCCAATACTACTTTTTTTATTAATTTACAATAGACATCCCCAAAAAGAGAGAAAAATAGTAACATTGTATCCCCCACAAAGAAGCAACTCATATGTCAATGTTGAATGCTCAAAGAAGAATATTGAAGATGATTCAAAATTGGTGTGCAACATTTCTCTCCTCAAGAAGAAACAAATATAATGGTGTATGTAGAAGAAACTCCCATTATAAGAAGAGATATGAGGGAAGAAGTATCAAGATGTCTACCTCTAAAAAGTTCTCAAGTGTCCAAATGTTGAAATCAAAGGATGTCACAATGTAACGAGGTGAAAATAATCCAAAATCTATGAATATTCATGAATACAAATATAAGAATATGAGGATAATGAGATAACAAGTTTGTTGTAGTTATCAACAAAGAGGAAATGGATATCCTCAAATATGTTTACCAAATTTTCAAGGTTAGAATAAAAAAATAAATGTATAATTCTTGTCAAAAATCATCCCAAAGTAAAATTTGATGGAATAGGATGATCCTATTTAATTGAAGTACTAGTTGAAGCTATGAAAATGCTAAAATTTGAAGAAGTAGGAGGTGGAGGAGATGTATGAGTATGAATATTAATAAAAGAAACTACAAGAACATTGATGGAAAAATGTGAAAATGTGTAGAACTGATATGCATGATTAACCATGATCCCAACAATAAAAAATCTCACTCCTCTTCATCTCTCTAATAATCATTTAATTAGGTTTGAATTCAATAATCTTCCCTTCTCCACTGTGTAATTTAATAGATAGAAATGATATTGGTTGATAATAAAGGAACACAAAGTACATCCTTGAAAGTTCCTTCTCCAATATCAATAGATTCCTAAAGATACTCATATATGTGTTATTTACCTTTAGGATGTGTGGTAAATTACAAGGATCAAATGAAGAGAACATATCCCATGATGAAGCCATATGATGCAAGGCTCCAAAATCAAGAAGCTATCTCCCTAACTCAAGAATAGTAGATACAAAAAGTGCCTTGCCTTCCATCTATCCACTCTCTTTTTCCTTGAATATGTAGATGAAGATGGTGTGGAAGGAGAAGATGCACCAAATGACATTATTAAATAAAATTAGATATTGTTCTTCTAAGTAAGTTGCATCGACTCATCAATTTTGCAGACTTCAAAGTAACCATATGTACTTTTTCTACTCCCTAATGATTGATTGAGAAAAATAATCAAGTGAAGGAATATGTAATGTAGAACCAAGAACATCCCTAGAAGCATAACTATAAAAATAAGAAATAAATAATTAGGACCAAGTTTAGCAAGGATGGAAATAATCAACTAGGTGTCTTATTTATCAATACAACACCATTTCAGCTATACTTTTAGTGATTTGATCTCAGTAAAGAACTCTTAGATGCTATCAAATTCTATATAATTCAAACTAATGAGCTCATTCTCTAATAGAAAACCTTTTAAATTAAATGTATTTCCAAATAAACTCTTCAATGTAGCCCATATTTGATTTGGTGTTGTACAAGAATTAATGTGAAAAATAAGATTAAGAGAAATATACATAAATAATGTTTTGTACATTGCATCACACATGTACATCACTTTCTCTTTTCTGTAATATTTCTAGCTCAATTTTTGTACCCATTGTAACTCAGTATAAGCCCAATTTCTTTAGTTGTATCTCCATTTATTTTCCCACCCATAATAATTGTAAGTCCAGTAGGTAGTCTAAAAGAGGAAATTTTTTGGTTTAATTAAAATAGATCAATTTTAATGACCTAATTCCTACTTTACTTTGGATAAAATAAAATCTTTTAATTTTCCTATAGAAACAAAATATTTTCTAAATAGGAGAAAATGCAATATTTAAACTAAAATTTTAAACCACTTTTGTGATGCAAACTTCTAAAGAAAATCATGAAAGCGTGATCCCACAATACTAGTTTACAATTTTTGGCCAAACTGGACACTAAACTAATTTTTTTAACTAAATCTTCACTTTCGGGCACCTATAGTGGCTAAACCATGAGGAATTTGAAGATGATGCATGTTATCATAGAATCTAGCAGCGCTCGATCCACGGATAACCCCCCTACGAAACTTGTCAGTTTCTTAGGATTCGTGAAGTTCAAGCACGCCTAACGAGGTGATTTTTGAGCCACCTCAAAATGCGTTCCCAAGTCTCGAATAGTCAATTCGAGCATCCCCCTATGTTCGCCTCGCGAATACCTTCGAAACGAGCCCCTTCGCGAAGTCTCACTGTTCGTACTTAGCAAATTACGAAAAATGCAGTGGCACTAAAAAAGTGCGCTCCTGCCTTGAAGCCAAAAAATGGCTAAGTCTGGAAATGCAAGGGCGCTAAAATTTAGCACCCCTGCATGCAGTGAAATTCCAAAAAATGTAATAGTGCTAAATTTTAGCGCCATTACATTTTTCTTCAACACTTAAACTTTTTTATGACTTTGGCACGTTTCTTCATGTTTTCGCGTTTTTCATCAATCGTGCCACTTTTCGTGCCTAAATTTATTGCTCGACTTGAGTTAGGTTTTTAATTTTCATTTTCACTTAAGTGAATGAATTCGCCATTTTATTGTTTACATTTCATATTCTCTTCTTCCTCTTGCTATGCGAGCTTGCCTCCCGACTGCAAATCGCATTTTTGAGGTTTTGCATTCTCCCTTAGCATTCTCCGCGCCTTGGTTCTGGTAAGTCATTTATGTCTTGTCTTCTTCCATTTTTATACATTCTTGTTTTTGTATATGCATTTTTTCTACATGTTCTTTTCCACGTTTTTTACATCACAACCCTACGCATTTTTTGTTTCTATTTTCCTCCATTTCGCATCTTGTTCTTCTCTCCATTCACGTTTTTCTCTCCTATGCATTCTTTTCTTTTCTCCCTACGCGTTATGGTCTTCTCCATTCGCATTTCTTTCCTTCCCTTACGCATTTCTTTCCCCATTCTCCTATGTGCGTGATGTTCTTATAACTTGTATCTATCCGAATGTTTGTGATGAACTCTTTCTTTGTTGCTCTCTTCATGTGTTTTGGAGCGAACTTTGAAATCTCAAAAAAAAAAGAGAGTTCTTGATAAGATCCTTGAATGCGTATGAAATGGGATGGAAACAAGTTCAGAAGTTTTCGTGTTACAAAAATTGCATGTTGCTAAGCCCGAGCGCCTTCGCCATTCCCTCTTACATTTACATTTTCAACATTGCCAGGGAAATGCTAAAGCTCTAAATTTCAGCACTGTGACATTTTGACAATGTTAAAATTTGCCTAACACTGGAAAGTGTAAGGGCGCTAAAATTTAGCGCCCTTGCACCAAAAACAATTTTCCCAAAAATGTAAGGGCGCTGAATTTTAGCGCCCTTACACTTTTTTCAGGCTTTTTCCAATTCTTCCCAAATAAACTTCATTTTTGGCCAGTGCATTCCTGAGCCTCATTTTTTTGCATTTGTGCATCGTTTTGCGTGCCTCACCATCCACTTCATGATTCCTCATCCTTGTGCTCATTTTGCGCTTTCCCATGTTTCCTAACAATTGATGTTTGTTCTGACTAAACGGATTGCAGTCTATTGTCAAAGATCGTCAAATCAAGAGTGATCAGAATTCCAGTTCCTTTTGATGACTGCTACCAAGCCTCCTTCTTCTTCGAAAGCAAAAGGCAAGATGAAATACAAATATCAAGGCGTCTATCTGCCAACTATGGAGGACTACACAGTAACAAAGGTCCAGCTTGGCAAGGTTACCAACGAAAGTGCAAAAGCTGATGCGCAAGTCACTTTGGATATCTTGGCAGGAAGGCTAGATAAAGTTGAGCAAGCTCGTAACATGTACAAACAGAAGGCAGAGCATTATGCCACTGTTGTAAAGAGACTTTCCGGTTCTCCAAGTAATGCACAACCGCTGACAGTGGTCAATATTGAAGACCCAGCTGTCAAGAAAGCTGAGAAATTTGCCTCCAAAGGCAGGGTGTTATATGACTTTGTTGAAAAGATCATCAAACACAGATCTTAGGTAATTCTGGTTGCGGATGAGAAAACCACCATGTTAGCCAAGCTCACCACAGAGCTTGATAAATAAAAGGGCATACTTTCCCAGGAGCGCAGAGACATGGAAAAATGCATGTTGTCATGGTCGAAAATGAAATAGGTAAAGCTCAGCAAATTGGTGGAGGTTGGGGTAATTCCCGACAAAGAAAAGTTTGTAGAGGTAAAAGAATCACTAAAACACAGAATTCAAGTGGTTCAATCTCTCATAGAAGATCTTCACCAAACACAGGAAGATGTCGACGGGCATCGCACTATTCTTGACAAAAGTATTAGAGAGTTTCCTGGTCAACTTCTTGAGGAAAATCGTATCTTCCTGCCGGCCACAGAAATATCCCTGATCTTCAAGGAAGCCATCACGAATTTGATTGACAGTTCAGACTTCTCAGAAGCTTTGCTGAACATCATTTATGATACAAGGCTCACATTGGACAACCTGAAGACGCATCTTGACAAGTGCAAGAAGGTTCACTCATCTACCATGAGATCGATCACGAGAATTCACACCATTGTGGATTACACCGTTGGTCCAGATGAGAAGTTTGTGCAGGAGACTAGGAGGAAATTTGAAGACTTCCGCGCCCAATGTGAAGAAACGTGAAGCAGCCCCCTATTCTCCAGTGTTAGACATTTCCGGTGCATCCCATTATGCATCTTGTAAATATTTCTCGACATTTTTGAATGTCATTTTGTAAATTGTAATTACACCAAGTCCAAAGATGTAATATTTTCAAAATAAATTACACTTTGACTTTGGTCAAAGTTAGGTGAGATCTCCTAAAATCGCTCACCTAACTTTCCCTGATTTTCTCAATCTCTTTCCTTATTTTGCTCATCCCTCTTTCTATATAATGAGAGGGATTTTCATTGTAATATGATCCTTTAGTGTTTTGCAACGAAGTGCTGCCCTTTTTGAAGCAAATTTGTGAAACTTTGCGTTCATGCTTTGTGAATGGAATTCGATTAATAAAGAAAAGGATTGCAAGCCAAACTTTGCGTTGGATTCAATACTTTTGTGAGTTGATCTTATTTGGTGGTGATTAGCTTGAAGAATCTGAAGGACTCTAAGTAGTTTATGTAAACTTTGTGTTACATTTATTATTTAGATTGCATTTGTATTTCTGTTATCATTTGGTTGAATGATCTACAAGACTTTGTGCTTGTAATCGTTCATGATCTTGCATATTTTGGTTGAATGATCTACAAGACTTTGTGCTTGTAATTATTCATACTCTTGGATACCTTTGTCAAAGGATCTACAAGACTTTGTGCTTGTAATCGTTCGTACTTTTGATACATTGGTTGGATGATCTACAAGACTTTGTGCTTGTAATCGTTCATGCTATTCGAGGAATTGTTGCGTCTAAGAAGACTTTGTGCTTCTAACGTGACAAACAGTACTTCTACACGGATCCAACACTGAAAAAGCTACGTAACGACTTTGTGCCTTCGTGAGCTTTCCCTTTTTAATTTATTTGTTTGTTATTTAATCACTTCTGGTATCTCTACGCTTCGCTTTGACGAGATAGAGATATTGGTATTACTGCTAGTTGTTAGTTTAAGGTTATTAAGAATTCTGAACTTCCAACGGTGAATCATTGTAAACATCTTCTGTTAGTAGTAAGAAGGGCGCCTCCCCTTTCCGAGAGGAGAGATTCACATCTCACATAGCTGTGGCTGAAGTCCAAGTTGTGTAATATATCAAAAGTTGATTACATAATTTTCACCCAACAATTTTTTTGGCGACTCTGCTGGGGACACGATACACATTCTAAAGCCTCATGCTTCCGTTTGAAGTATAGTTGTGTCCTTTTTTATTGTAATTTATTTTCTTGTAAGTTTTTCAAGATTTCACCAAGGACATGTAAATGGCTGCTCAAGGTCCTTGGGGAAATGCTTTTGGTCCGTTGAGCCTAGTTCTACCCCTACATGCTCTTCCTGAAGGATCACGAAAGAACTTTCCCAAGTTTTTTGGTGATGGACAACAACATCCTGATGAGCACGTTGCTGCTTTCTACATTGCTTGTGGAGTTCATGGTGTTGAATACGAAGATGTATCTATAAGGCTGTTTGTGGAGACTCTCCGAGGCATTGCTGCAGATTGGTTTTATCATTTGGTGCCAAGTACCATCACAAACTAGGCAACTCTCATAGCCAAGTTTGAAGGAAGGTTCAAGCCTCCTGAAGATGCTCATGCTTTGTTGGCTCAGCTCACCCAGTTGAAGAAGGAATCTCACATGCCCATGCGTGAGTTCATTGCTCACTTCACCAAGTTGACACGAAGAATTCCAACTGTTGCTCAACCTACAGCTGAGAATTTGAAATTTTTCTTTGTAAATGCTCAAGTGCCTGAGGTTGGTTTCCTATTGAGAAGAGCAGCCCCATCTACTCTTGCAGTTGTGTAGACCTTGGCGACAAAAATTGAAGATGATCTCATTCTTGCTAGGCAAATAAAAATTGACTCAGATGAATCTGAATAAATCTCTTCTTTGGAGTTATTTTCTTCCATCACAAGGAGGGATCCTATGGTGCAAAGGTTGGCAAATGAGCTATTTGACCTCAAAAAGCAGTTAGCTCAAGGCATGTTTTCTGTGCCTTGCCAGGACGTACCAAGGAGGTTAATTTTGAATGTTGCTCATAATTTTGTTGTTGGTAATCAACACAAGTTATCTTCACCTCCAAAGAGGCTTGCTCTCGAGGTACCATTAGTAAAAGGAGCAGTGAAGCATCCTGAATCCGATCCAAGTGATCTCGCTATTCTCTTCTAGGAAAAGGAAGCATACATAGCTGGCGACTCCCATTTCTGGTTTATGCAGTCTCAGAAAGCCATTGATGAAAAGCAGGACGATGAAAGTCATTTTGCTGAAATTCAAGTAAATGAAGACGATCTTGTCTTGAGATCTCAAAAAATGGACATGCACAAAGGTCTCAGTCAATTTGAAAAGAATGCATATGTGTTTCCAGATCATGAACTTGAACACATGTTGCATAAAAGAACTTCCCCAAGGCATGATGAGGACCTTCTTATAAATTATTCAGATTTTTCCAAGTTTGAAGATGGTGAACATCATATTGAGGTATGTAGTGCAATCATATCTTCATCTGAATCACATGAAGGAGATCATTCCAAGCAGCATGAGGTTACCATGGTTGATGAATCAGTTGTTCAAGTAGCAACTGGTAAGAAGCATTCAATCTTTGACCGATCAAGGGAATGCCCCAAAAGACATCTTGCTTGGTTGGAGGCCGATGGAAAGACAAAGGTTTTAGTTGCACATGAGCGTGAATATAAACTTGAGGATGCAGCTAAAAATGTATTTGTACAGGTAGCTGAACCTATTCATCTCTTTATAGAAGCAATGCCTCAACTTCATCTACATGTAGCTGCTAATGATCATGGAAGGCCTTGCAAGCTGTTGAAGAAAGTCAGCTATTTTGTTGAACCTGTGAATGGTTTCATTTGAGAATATTTCATTGATGGCTAGTTTTAATTAGGTAGGTTTTTCCCTTTTCAATAAGTGCATTTGCATAAGTTTGCGTCTTGTTTTCATTTTTATTTCTATCGTCGTCATCGCCTGACTCCAAGCCCAATGGATGGATAAAGGCACTTGAATTCTAGATTTCTTCTCCCTTCGTTCTTTTCAAAATAACAACCAAAGGAAGATCCCCAGCAGGAGCCAACTGTTATCACGGAATCTAGCAGCGCTCGATCCACGGATAACCCCCTACGAAACTTGTCTGTTTCCTAGGATTCGTGAAGTTCAAGCACACCTAACAAGGTGATTTTTGAGCCACCTCGAAATGCATTGTTCGCCTCATGAAGACCTTCGAAATGAGCCCCTTCGCAAAGTCTCACTGTTCGTACTTAGCAAATTGCGAAAAATGCAGTGGCACTGAAAAAGTGCGCTCCTGCCTTGAAGCCAAAAATTGGCTAAGTCTAGAAATGCAAGGGCACTAAAATTTAGCGCCCCTGCATGCAGTGAAATTCCAAAAAATGTAATAGTGCTAAATTTTATCGCCATTACATTTTTCTTCAACACTTAATCTTTTTTATGACTCTGGCACGTTTCTTCATGTTTTCGTGTTTTTCGTCAATTGTGCCACTTTTCGTGCCTAAATTTATTGCTCGACTTGAGTTAGGTTTTTAATTTTCATTTTCACTTAAGTGAATGAATTCGCCATTTTATTGTTTACATTTCATATTCTTTTCTTCCTCTTGCTGTGCGAGCTTGCCTCCCGACTGCAAATTGCATTTTTGAGGTTTTGCATTCTCCCTTAGCATTCTCCGCGCCTTGGTTCTGGTAAGTTGTTTATGTCTTGTCTTCTTCCATTTTTATACATTCTTGTTTTTGTATATGCATTTTTTCTACATGTTCTTTTCCACATTTTTTACATCACAACCCTACGCATTTTTTGTTTCTGTTTTCCTCCATTTCATGTCTTGTTCTTCTCTCCATTCGCATTTTTCTCTCCTACGCATTCTTTTCTTTTCTCCTTACGCGTTATGGTCTTCTCCATTCATGTTTCTTTCCTTCCCTTACGCATTTCTTTCCCCATTCTCCTCTGTGCGCGATGTTCTTATAACTTGTATCTATCCAATATGTTTGTGATGAACTCTTTCTTTGTTGCTCTCTTCATGTGTTTTGGAGTGAACTTTGAAATCTCAAAAAAAAAAGAGAGTTCTTGATAAGATCCTTGAATGCGTATGAAATGGGATGGAAACAAGTTCAGAAGTTTTCGTGTTACAAAAATTGCATGTTGCTAAGCCCAAGCGCCTTCGCCATTCCCTCTTACATTTACATTTTCAAAATTGCTAGGGAAATGCTAAAGCGCTAAATTTCAGCACTGTGACATTTTGACAATGTTAAAATTTTCCTAACACTGGAAAGTGTAAGGGCGCTAAAATTTAGTGCCCTTGCACCAAAAACAATTTTCCCAAAAATGTAAGGGCGCTGAATTTTAGCGCCCTTACACTTTTTTCAGGCTTTTTCCAATTCTTCCCAAATAAACTTCATTTTTGGCCAGTGCATTCCTGAGCCTCATTTTTTTGCATTTGTGCATCATTTTGCGTGCCTCACCATCTGCTTCATGATTCCTCATCCTTGTGCTCATTTCACGCTTTCCCATGTTTCCTAACAATTGATGTTTGTTCTGACTAAATGGATTGCATTCTACTGTCAGAGATCGTCAAATCAAGAGTGATCAGAATTCTAGTTCCTTTTGATGACTGCTACCAAGCCTCCTTCTTCTTTGAAAGCAAAAGGCAAGATGAAATACAAATATCAAGGCGTCTATCCACCAACTATGGTGCTTTCCAAAGTCGTAGAAATAAAGGATACAGAAGTTGGTCATCAAGACTTGGTTGACTTCACAAAGCTAACCAAGACGAGGCCTCTTCCTGATTCAATGAGAGCTATCGTACACAGCAACCTCCACTTGGTGTCGATGTTTCCTACAGCTACGCACAATACTGAGTTTGTTCTTCAAGTTGCATCTCATTACATCAGAGAAAGCAGAAGTGTGATCGATTCTTCCGGGCATGAGATTCTGAGACTCGACCCCGACTTCTTTGACATTGTCTTCAAAGTCCCTCATATGGAGAAATATATTGACATCTCTATATCGAAAGCACAGGAGATCTTTGATGCTGATCCCAATAAAGCTAAACAATTGATAAACACTCAATGGCTCAAGAAGCCTAGATCGTCTATTTCCAGATGGCCGAAAGGACTCCTGAGAAGTGACTTCAAAGATGACGTCAAGGATATGATCACGTTTCTAAGTAGAGTGAAGGGCTTGCCGGAATCATCCACCTTTCACAACTGGATGTATGAATACATCAGGATCATAAGAAGGCAGAAGGTGCATATCGACTGGGGCAAACAAATCAGTGATGAGATACACGAACAGTTGATCAATGCTCCTTCTACATTGAAGTTCTACATGACTTCTTACCTGGTGTATGCAGCGGCTGTGATGAGACAATTCCCAGGTCTATCCACAAAGGGGAATCGGATGATGGTGCCTGTGTACAAATATTTCTATCAATTAGAGCTAAAGGAGAGCTTTCATCATTTTAGACGGGTCACTGATGCTTTCTTTGCGCCTTTACTCTTCAACTTTGATCCAGCATTGGAAAGAAGAAGAGTATCTGATGAGGCTTATAAGGTGGTAAGTAAAGTTGGATGCATTTTTCTCCAATTCCCAACGTTTACTTACTTGAGAGTAGGCTGCTACACTGGTTGTCCCTACATGCTACCACGTTATCCTTCGATAAGTGGATTCTCATGGAAACATGCAGACAGTTGATGTCAGTGCAGAAAGAACGAAGAAGCAACCACAAGCGTGGGTTCAAGTTCCCACTGACCATCGGCCGGTATACTATCCAAACTGCACAAAAGGCTAAGTCTATCTATGCTGAAATGCAGATCATGACCATCAAAACCTACAGGTATAGGTTTGATTTTGACTACTGAGATGTCAAAAAAAAGTTGCAAAAAGGTCACCAACACAAGTACCGTTTTGAAGACATCTGGGCAGATTGCCGAGATGAAGAAGCCATTTGTAAAATGGACTATTGCAGGTTGACAATTCAACAAATCAAAGATCTTGGTATCGCTGACCTACCAGAGGATTTTGAGGATCCAGGTGATATCATGAACGCTGTCTATGATGAGCAAGGCATTGCTAAAAGGTTGTTGCCTGCAATACAATGGTCTAGAAAAGAGGTTACCAGCATGAGAGAAAGGCTAATACCAATCCTAGCCAATACAGAAGAATGGTTACATAAACATGGTCATGCAATGAAAATTTTTAGAACAGACTCAGAAGGAGAGGAGTCTGAAGTAGAAGCTCGCCAACAGCAAGAACTCCGCGACAAAAACAAATCAGCGGCCGTTCCCACTTCTTCACGGAGAGGCCCTAGGATCAAGTTCACTGTTGGTAAGAAAGATACCCAGGTTGTCCAAGAGACAGAGAAGACGAAATCTCATCCATCTCGCTCTAAGGGTAAAAAGCCCATTCTAGAGGAGGTAGATTCCGATGAAGAAAATACTTCAAGCGACCAATCCGCTAAAGATGAAGATTCAGCAGAAGCAGACTCTGATGTCGAAGAGGTTTCTAAAAGTGGACAAGAGTCTGATGAAGATTCTGAAGAAGGATCTGAAGGTGACTTTGAAGGTGAACCAGATTCAGAGAGACAAGAGGGTGATCAACAGGAACCCGAGCATGATCAAGAAATAACTACTTCTCCTCCTAAGAATGTGGTTGAGGAAATCTACAGAACATCATCGCCCATGAATTCAAACGTTCCTCATACCCCTCCTGATTCAAGAACTCCTCCACCTCCTGTTCCCTCGTCACCTATTCCTACCACATGCATTCCTGCAGCCGAGATATCCCCTATCCCTGTAGCATCAACCCAGCTTGATACTCCATCAGTAACAAGCATTCATACGGTTGATATACTATCAAGCCCACCATCGTCCATTCCTAGCTTGTCTTCGCCAACGTATGATATCACTTCTGAAAATGAATTCAATCATTTCATGAATGAGTCAATGCGTGATCAGCTCAATGTGCCAACTACAGGAGCAATGATGAAAAATACTTCTCCAATTGTCATGATACCAATGGTGAGTTCAGATGTGACAATAACTTCAGAAGTGGCAGTGGTGACCGAATTGTTAGTAGATCCAGAAGTTCACACTTCTTTTCTTCCTCCTTGGCTAATATCTCAAGTGTCGAAGTGCAAAAAGCAAATGATTTCTCCAGAGGAGCTCGACCTTGAAGAGATAGTTCTTCCAAAAGCCAAAGGGAAGAAAAAGGCAAAGGTATACTCAAGGCTGAATGTTGATAAGTCTGGCCACAACTATGCTGAAATTGGCATACCACCTAATCAAGAAGGTGATGTCAATATGGAGGACTACACAGTAACAAAGGTTCAGCTTGGCAAGGTTACCAACGAAAGTGCAAAAGCCGATGCGCAAGTCACTTTGGATATCTTGGAAGGAAGGCTGGATAAAGTTGAGCAAGCTCGTAACATGTACAAACAGAAGGCAGAGCATTATGCCACTATTGTAAAGAGACTTGTCGGTTCTCCAAGTAATGCACAACCGCTGACAGTGGTCAGTATTGAAGACCCAGCTGTCAAGAAAGCTGAGAAATTTGCCTCCAAAGGCAGGGTGTTATATGACTTTGTTGAAAAGATCATCGAACACGGATCTTAGGTAATTCTGGCTACGGATGAGAAAACCACCATGTTAGCCAAGCTCACCATAGAGCTTGATAAAGAAAAGGGCGTACTTTCCTAGGAGCACAGAGACATGGAAAAATTCATGTTGTCATGGTTGGAAATGAAACAGGTAAAGCTCAGCAAATTGGTGGAGGTTGGGGTAATTCCTGACAAAGAAAAGTTTGTAGAGGTAAGAGAATCACTGAAACACAGAATTCAAGTGGTTCAATCTCTCATAGAAGATCTTCACCAAACACAGGAAGATGTCGACGGCATCGCACTATTCTTGACAAAAGTATCAGAGAGTTGCCTAGTCAACTTCTTGAGGAAAATCGTATCTTCCTGCCGGCCACAGAAATATCCCTGATCTTCAAGGAAGCCATCATGAATTTTATCAGTTCAGACTTCCTTCAGAACATCATGTGATACAAGGCTCACATTGGACAACCTGAAGACGCATCTTGACAGGTGCAAGAAGGTTCACTCATCCATGAGATCGATCACGAGAATTCACACCATTGTGGATTACACCGTTGGTCCAGATGAGAAGATTGTGCAGGAGACTAGGAGGAAATTTGAAGACTTCCGTGCCCAATGTGAAGAAACGTGAAGCAGCCCCCTATTCTCTAGTGTTAGACATTTTTGGTGCATCCCATTATGCATCTTGTAAATATTTCTCGACATTTTCGAATGTCATTTTGTAAATTGTAATTACACCAAGTCCAAAGATGTAATATTTTCAAAATAAATTACACTTTGACTTTGGTCAAAGTTAGGTGAGATCTCCTAAAATCTCTCACCTAACTTTCCCTAATTTTCTCAATCTCTTTCCTTATTTTGCTCATCCCTCTTTCTATATAATGAGAGGGATTTTCATTGTAATATGATCCTTTAGTGTTTTGCAACAAAGTGCTACCCTTTTTGAAGCAAATTTGTGAAACTTTGCGTTCATGATTTGTGAATGGAATTCGATTAATAAAGAAAAGGATTGCAAGCCAAACTTTGTGTTGGATTCGATACTTTTGTGAGTTGATCTTATTTGGTGGTGATTAGCTTGAAGAATCTGAAGGACTCTAAGTAGTTTATGTAAACTTTGTGTTACATTTATTATTTAGATTGCATTTGTATTTCTGTTATCATTTGGTTGAATGATCTACAAGACTTTGTGCTTGTAATCATTCATGCTCTTGCATATTTTGGTTGAATGATCTACAAGACTTTGTGCTTGTAATTATTCATACTCTTGGATACCTTTGTCGAAGGATCTACAAGACTTTGTGCTTGTAATCATTCATACTTTTGATACATTGGTTGGATGATCTACAAGACTTTGTGCTTGTAATCGTTCATGCTGTTCAAGGAATTGTTGCATCTAAGAAGACTTTGTGCTTCTAACGTGGCAAACGGTACTTCTGCACGGATCCAACACTGAAAAAGCTACGGAAAGACTTTGTGCCTTCGTGAGCTTTCCCTTTTTAATTTATTTGTTTGTTATTTAATCACTTCTGGTATCTCTACGCTTCACTTTGACGAGATAGAGATATTGGTATTACTGCTAGTTGTTAATTTAAGGTTATTAAGAATTCTAAACTTCCAATGGTGAAGCATTGTAAACATCTTCTCTGAAAAAAGAGAGAAGGATGAATGTAACACACCCCCCCCCCCACTCCGTGAATTTTGTGTACATTTTGTAATTATTTGTTTGATTTACTATCGCTTCTATTAGCAGTAAGAAGGGCACCTCCCCTTTCCGAGAGGAGAGATTCACATCTCACATAGTTGTGGCTGAAGTCCAAGTTGTGTAATCTATCAAAAGTTGATTACATAATTTTCACCCAACAATGCAAAATGGTGATTTGTGTCATTTTGTCTATAGATTCTAAATATATTTTTTCCAAAAAAAATTGAATCATATTGCACTTATTTTTCCATCTCCTTCGAAAACTAGTTTTTAACAATAAACACCATTTTTAAAGAGTGACGTCACTGGCTAACACATAACATTTTTTCTACGAAGGATAAAATTATAATTTTTTCGAATTTAGATTCATAACTATGATATCTAGTGCATGGAATTGGTTTTGTAGCATTTCATTGAATATTTTTTTCTTAATTAAGTTTCAAAGTTGAACCTTTTAAAATTTAAACATGATTCAATGGCTAAAGCATAACTTTTTTTGTATGTAGATCTAAATTCAATTTTTTTTTGTTGGATCAAGGACATAAATATCTAGTGCACTAATATTTTTCAAAAAAAATTGATAATCTGCTATTTTTCCACATGTGCAAAACAAAGATCCTGATTTTTCGGTGAAAAACCTATGTTTAATCAAACTAAAAATAAAATACATAATAAAACCAAAAGATATTAAAATTATATTTGATGGATAGCTCGTTCTAAGGACTACCATCTTCCAGTTGGGTCTGTGAAGTCTCCTCCATTTTCATCCTCAACCCAAGCTTCGAAGAGAAAAAATCTGTAGAAATTGGGTGCAAGAGGGGGAGAAGGGGGAAAAAGAGGGGTTCGAATGAACCTAGGTTCGAGTGAACCTCCCTTGGAGGTTTGCTCGAACCAGGGTTCAAATGAACCCTAGTTCGAGCAAACCCCCCCTTCTATTCACTTTTCCATTGTTTTCATTATTAAAAAATGCAAAAAAAGTGGGTTCCATCATTTAATAGGGTTCACTCAAACTAGGGTCTATTCAAACCCATTTTGGGTCCATTCAAACACCCTAGTTTGTGCAAACCCCTAAAAGAAAAATTGTTTTTCATAGGAGCGTTTTTGCAATTTTCCTTCCTCACTGGTATTGTAAACCAATATTGTGGGATCACCCAAAATCTTAATTTACTAAAATCATAGAAAATAAATTGAGACTTTATTTCACCAAAAAATGAAATAGAAATTTAAGAGGAACTTGGCGATAGAAAATGAAGCTCTCTACCCAAGATGCCAATGCATTGCATAGACATCCTCACATCATGTTGTTATCCTTCACTAATCACTCCATAATATTATAGAATATCTAGTTTAGACCTCAAAATATTTCTAACCTACAAAATAATGAGTTGAGAAAAATGTGAGATAAAAATGCTTGATTGATATATTGATGTTCAGATTAAATGATTTCTCATTACATTGCAATAGATTTTAAAGCCTTATTTTCCTATATCAAACTAACCTATGGGAATATAACTTCCCACAACTAACCAAATTATTTAAATTACTAACAATTAAATAACATTCTAATTATTTAATCTAATCTATATAAACCTATCCAATTAATGTAATATTCCAATAGTCCCTCATTATTATAATTTAATTCAAACAAAAGGTGTAAAATTGCAAGAGTTGAAAGAAACCCTTCTAGAGACTTTGATAAAGCACCTAAACCAATCCTCCTCGTCCACCTAGGAAACACTAGGCTGAATCCATTGTGGATCTCTTGACTATATAACCTACAAAGCCCTGCACAACATGAGAGAACATAAAGTGTCCCCATCCTCCTTGCACAATGAGAGAAAAAATTTCCTATGAAAGTCCATATCTCATTTGAGTGTGTCAGAATCCCTCCTTAGTGTTGCATGCCAGAGAAAAAACTCTTGCAAGAGTCCAAGGTCAAGTAAAAAGTTGTGTCACACTTTCATCCAACTTATCAACACAAGTGAATTTAAGTGTTTCTAACTAAAAAAATTGGTCAAACATATGATCTAGCTAGATTCACTGTAACTGAGTTAGATATGGCCTCAATTTTTTCAAATAAAAGTGTTCACTAAATACATATGTAGCACAAATTTGAGGTCAATTTACCAAAAAAAAAAAAAATATTTGAAAAACTTAATGTTTCAACAACTCTTACTCATGTAAATAACATTTTTTTAAATATAAAAATACCCTTACAGTAGATATAGAAGTGTAGTTTTTAGATATATATAGTTTTTAATATTTTAATTATTTTTTACATTTTATTCTTTATTTTTAGTAAAAAAAGGTTAACAACACCAAATTATAAATTTGATTATTTTATCAAGAAAAATTACTAAAATTTATTATTTATTTTTTTAAAAATAAGGTGCACTAAATACAAGATTCTATGTCAACATGGCATAATTTTTTTAATGTTTTCGAAAAACAATTAAGAAAAAGGGTGGCATTCCATGAGAACAATTATATTTTCAATACATACAATTTTAATATTTTTTTAATTTTTTTTTAATCAAAATTGGGAAAAATAAGTCCATGCACTAAAGTTTCAACTTATAAATGCACACATAAAAAAATTGAAATTAAAAAAATAAAATTTACTATATAAAGCGTGACGTCTTGTTTGATTTCAATTTTTAGCATTTTATCAAAAATTAAATTATAATTTCAATTTCAAAAAATATATATTCAAATAATTATTTAATTTTTAAAAAGAATACAAACATAAAATACATAAAATAAATAAATATTTTATTAGTTCATATCATTTCAAAATTTAAAGCATATATGTCACTTTTTAGCGATTCAAGTTAAAAATTTGGATCATTGTTGGTTCGTTCGTTTAAAAGTGTGGCACAACTTTGTGCTTTTACCCTCCATGTATCCTCTGAGTGTGTCAATATCCCTCCTCCAGTGTTGTGGAAACAAAACCTCCTCTATTGCATAAAATAACCCCAACCAAAGTAGATACATTAAGTGCACTCATAAGAAAATTTAATCCCCCCCTTTTTCTAAGGGACAAGAAAAGAAAAGCCCCTTCCTTTTATAAAGGGAACAAATACAAGTTATTCTCATGCAATGAATCATCTCAAAGCAAGAAGCTAGATCAAGATGATAAAATACCTCATCTTCCATTTCCTCCAATCTCTAATGAGGCGTTGTCAATGATGGAGGAACATTTGGTTCTACAAGCGATCCTACATCGCCTGAAAATATTTATTTTCTTTTCATGTTTAATTTTTAAATTTTGTTGTGGGATGGAGCTTCAAGAGCATCTTGTGGAGTGTTTTAACGATAAAATCTTCAATTACTAATAGTTGGATTTTTATTTCAAAAAATTAGAGCAAACTATGTGTTTAATGTGATTTTAAAATTATTGTATTTTTTGAGGCTTGAATGGTTTAAGGGGTTCATTGGAATGTTAGAGGGAACTTGAGAATAAGAATTAATATCCATTTTATCAAATTTTATACCTATAGAAGTTTTCATAAGGAAAGTGACGTTTGACATTTCATTCTTGTCTTATTGGATGCTTAAAATAGAGGGAAAAGATAGTGATTTTTGGAAAAATAATAAATGACTCTTCAATTACGAAAGGAGCATGACATGGTTATTGATTTTATCCATCTTTCAAATTCATATATAGTAGAAAGATGTTTGATATGGTACAAAAACTTTGGATGACACTTTTGGAAGCAACAAACTATGTTTTATTTCATTTTTTATAAGAATTTTATATTGAAATGAGAGAAAAAAATGAGATTTCTCTCAAATTAAAATTCAGTCATTCACAATACATCAAAAATCTATTACATAATATTTCCTTTATAAGGCCATTATTCATGTATGAAACTAATTACAGGAATATAACTTCTAATACCAAATTTATTTATTAAATTAGCAATAGCATGTTAATTTATTTATTTAACTATTTATATCAAGTACTAAATTCTAACATCCCCCCTTAGTACTGACATAGAGAAAAACTAGAAATTAGTGCAAAATGCAAAACTCTTTTTCTAAAGAAGCCGACATATCTATTCATTTTCTATAAGTAGGGCTTGCACTTCTTTCATTAAATTTGATTGCTTTTCCAACACCTTGTTCATAAAGCCCATTTCTATAATAGTTCAATGTGAAGATTTTGCACATCTTCATGGATTTCCCTTTGTATAGAACCAATACTTTCCTCAAGTGTGTGTTGTACATTCCTGTTGGGTGTAAAATTCATGAACAAAAACTAAATTCCTTGTCATGAGCCTTAATGACAATTCTCTAGTGATTTGAAAGAACTCGTGTTTCTCCATGTATGAGCTTTGGCATCTATTCAATGCACCCTTTTGAAAAAATTGTAGACCTTTGTCTATGCTTCCATTTCAGCATATGTATGCTTAGTTCACACATTTATCTATGTTGTGTGATCTTGGTAAAACACATAAACACATTTGAAACCTGCCAGTAGTATTAGCTTGAAAAATTTTATAGCCTTGCAACAAACCAGTTTGAATAGGTTCCAGTTAGTTATATCAACTACTTTCCATCAACAATTTGAGAACTATAGATAAACACACTTCTGCAATAGATTGAGGGATATATAAATTTTAATTTTAAATTTTTGGAATGACAACAATGAACAGAGTGAAGTGTTAAACAATGGAAAGAATGAACACGGCGAAGAGAAAGGAAGAAATGCAGATGAATGATGAATTCAAAAAGGGTTTTGCACATGGCCTACATTGCTCACCTATTGACAAATGCAAGAATATGGTAGAAAATAATAGCAGTTGCACGTGGTCTTCACTACAATACCATTGTAAACATGAAAGTGAGAAAAAAAATGAATGGAGAGTGATCAAAGAGAGGTCCAAGGAGAAACCTACTATGATACCATATTGAAATGAGAGAGGAAAAAATGAGATTGCTCTCAAATTAAAATTCAGTCATTCACAGTACATAAAAAATATATTACATAGTATTGCCTTTATAAGGCCATTATTTGCATATGAAACTAATTACAGGAATATAAATTCCAACACCAAATTTATTTATTAAATTAACAATATCATGTTAATTTATTTATTTAGCTATTTATGTCAAGTACTAAATTCTAACATTTTAAAGGTCAACAAAACAGAAGATTTGGAAACCACTTTTTGGTGTTTCACATAGTTGAAACCCTCTATAAATACAACCTTTAATGGTGTCAAGAAGCAACAATCAACAACATCAAGGTTGGATAAAGAACATGTAGGTTGCTCGTGAGAGTTGCATAAGAAAGAGTGCAAGAAATCAACTTGTGAAGAGAAGAGGAATAGAAGAAGAGAAAAGGTATTTTTCAAGTGTATTTTAGGTGTCCAAGAAAACCATGAGAGCTATTTTGTGAAGAGAAAAATCAGGCTCCAAAAGGGGTAAAAACACAAACCTATGTCACACTTTATAAAGGAATCGGCCAACAGCAAAAAAAAAATTGAACTTCGACCACATAAAAGTGGTCTTTATGTTTTGAATTTCAAAATGGTGTAACCTAATGAAATGTAGAACTTTTGATGAAGTTTATTCCTGTAATTTTTTAATTTTTAAAAAAAATTGTTTTCATTATGTTTTTATCAATTTAAGGACAAATTTTGGAATGCTGAAAATTTTTAGAAAAAAGTGACTTCACGGGCCATCAAGAAAAAAATTGAAAAAAACTTCATTTCTTCCTAATTTTTTTCTCCAAATAGGTAACTTCAATATCTTGTACATGGAAAAATAATCAAATTTTGATATATATTTTTCTCGTAATAATGTTTTAAATTCAAACTCGTCAGAATTTGATAGTTTTCACATACCATCAACTATTGTCAATTTTTTTAAATTTTAACAACCTACTTGCATTATTTTAAAAATAAAATATATTAAAACTAATAAAAAATGTTAAAAAATTATATATTTGGATTCATCACTTTGAGCTCTACAAAAGGGTATTTTTCTATTTTTTGTAAAAAAAAGTTCTTACTGGAGAAATACTCTGCCAAAGTTGAATGTTTCAAAAAAATTTAAAAAAGGTGAGTTGGCTGCCAAGTAGGATGCCAACTAGACATGCTCGGTCGAGCATATTTCATCCAAGCATGTTTTTTTTGAAACCTTCTTGGCCAAGAATAGCTCGGCCAAAAAGTGTTCAACCGAGACATAACTAATCGACAAGTGTTCGGTCGAAAAATGGTCGATATAAATAAATTTTATTTTCTTTTAATTTTTCATCTCAAGAAAATTTGGTAAAATACATATTTTGACCAAGGAAGGCTTTTTTCGACTAAGGAAGGCTTATTTTGACAAAATAAGGTCTATTTCGACAATTTAGAAGACTTATTTTGATAAAAGAAAATGTATTTGGACAATAGGAGAGCTATTTTGAAGGTATATTGATCTTCAACTTATTTAATTGATTATGTCTTTATTTTCATGAATGCATTTGAAGTTTTTTTTCACTATTTAAATTCTTATATTTCATTATTATTGATCACCAATTCTATTTTCTTCCATTATTGTTCTTACATCCTCCTTGTTCCTATGTTTTATTAAATTTTCCTTTACTTTTACTTTTATTTTCAACTTGGACTTATCTTCTATATGTATATATTATTTTTCTATTTTATGTTTTACATGCTTATGTTTATTAGAATTTTCTTTAAAGTACTCGGGATTTTATGATCTTTGCCTTATAATTTTGGTTTCTCATGTTGCCTCATTACTTCTTAAATTTTCATACATGTATTGTGATACTTTTCGAGCATGTAACTTTTCCACAAATTATTCTTTGACTATTGATTATTTTCTTTGATGCTATATATATGTTCATGGACCACACTTTTAGATCTAGTTACCACATAGACCAGAGGGCATCATGCATTCTATTACATCTTAAACCTTGAGTCATCATGTTGCATCTTCATATTATGGGAATCATGTCTCCATCCCTTTACATCTTATGCTTATATGGTTATATACTTACATTTTAGGTCATTAATCCTTCCTCCTTTTAACATAGTGTGATTTTATTTGTCACATCCTTGCATTTAAGGAATCATGCCTTGAACCCCTTTGTAATCTTATCCTTTCATTGCTAAATACCTTTTCATAGGAGATATATATATCATGTTTTCTCTCTTTCACATCAAATATAAGTGGTGATCTACACATTTAGGTATATATCGAGCTCATGATGTTTCTCTTTCTATATTTTATAATACTCATTTTATTAAAAGATCCACATATATTTCAATGCACATTTAGTGGTGATCTAGTAAGTGATGTCATGATCTAGCACATGCATCTAGTTACATGATTTAAATATTTTCAAGTGATATATATTCCAAATATACTCATGATATGTTTGTAATTTATGTATTTAAAGAAATTTTAATTGATGACCCTTTTTTCAAGTGATATATATACCAAATATGAGCTCATGATACCAAATTTTCTCATGGGTAAGTGCACAAAGTTGAGTCCATGAAACGTGGAATTTTTTGCCTTAACCAAAAAATTGAAATCGGCTTTGACAAAATGGGATCCCGATTTTAATAAACGAGATCCTGATTTTTAAAAATCAAGATCCTGTTCAGCTTCTGGATCCCGAGCCTGACACAGAACGGGATCCCACTTTTTAAAAATCGGGATCTTGTTTCCCATAGGATCCCTAACCAATGGAAAAGGAACGGGATCCCAATTTCCACGAAATGGGATCCTGATTACCATGAAACAGGATCCCAATTACCATGAAACGGGATACCAATTTCTACAAGTCGGGATCTCGTTTTGTAGAAATCGGGATCCCGTTTTATATTGCTATTTATTTTTTTTAAAATAAACAAAGTTCACTGCACAGCAGACGGGACCCCGAGTACTGGTGACAGCGACCCCCACAATCAACTACAGGTACCTGCCTACGTCCCATTTTTTTGCATTTTTCTATTTTAATTGAAATTGTAGAAGAAATAAGTGAATTTAGCATGTTTTTTAATTTATTTCACGCTTTGAGCATTTTTAACGTTATAGTAGAAATGAATAATTGTAAAAATAGACAAAAAAATGCAATGAAACTTGAAGGTTTTTTAATAAAAATGAAAAAATGAACCTTGAATTGTGTTTTACAAACAAAATTTAACTTTTGAAACCTAAATTGTTCGATTAAACCAAAAAAATTGAATTTGAAAACCCTAATTGAAACAAAACAAAAAAAATTGCATTTCAAAACCCTAGAAATCGAAATGAAATAAAAACATTGCATTTACAAACCCTAATCAAGCTTTTTGAAACCCTGAATTCAAATCAAATGAAAAAAATTGAATTTGAAACCACAGTTTGAATTGAAATGAAAAATGCATTAAAAACCCTAATTGCTAGAAATTGAAACCCTAAATTGAATTGGAACAAAAAAATCGTTTAAAACCCTAAATTGAAATCGAACAAATCATTTTGATTTTTGAAAATAGGTAATTTCAAGCTAAAAAAATCATTTGCATTGTTAAATGTTTTAAATTTTATTTGCAGTGATCCCATAATAGTGGTTTACAATTTTTGGCCAAACCGACATAAATTATTTTTTAACTAAATCTTCACATTCGGGCACCTATAGCGGCTAAAGTGAAATTTGGAATGATGAAAACTAGAGTCTCATCACATTTTGTCTATAGATTCTAAAAATATTTTTTTCAAAATTTTTGGAATCAAATTGCACTTGTTTTTCCATCTCCCACGAAAACTAGTTTTTTTCAAAAAATAGCATTTTTAAAAAGTGATGCACACCGTATAACACATAACTTTTTTTCCATGAAGGATAAAATTCTAATTCTTTTGAATTTAATTTTAACTCTGATATCTAGTGCTTCCACTTGGTTAGACAATTTTTTATTGAATATTTTTTCTTTAATAAAGTTTTGAAGTCAAACCAATTACAATTCAGACATAAGCCGAGTATAGCACTTAACTTTTTTTGTATATATCAAAATTCTTCTTCTTTTTTGTTGGATCAAAGGAATTTAATATATGGTGCACTCATATTTTTCAAAAAAAAAATTGATAATCTACTATTTTTCCACATGTGCAAACGAGACCTTCATTTTTGATGAAAACCTATGTTTAATAAAACTAAAAAAACAAAAACATAATAAAACCAAAACATATTAAAATTATATTCATTGGATAGCTCGTTCTAAGGACTACCTGATTCAAGTTGGGTTTGTGAAGATTCCTCCATTTTCATCTTGAACCTGGGCTCAAGTGCCAAAATTTAGGTTTTTGTCTCAGGGAGGGGATGGAGGAATAAAGGGGTTGAACGACCCATAGGGGTTCACTGAACCGGGGTTCATTGAACCCCCTTCTATAAGGGGTTTTGATGGATTTTTGGCGGGGAAATTATTAGGAGGGTTCGCCCAAACCTAGGTTCCAGCAAACCCCTAATGGGTTCGGTCGAACCAATAGGTTCGTACGAACCCCTAAAATCAATTTTTTTCCATGCATTCATTTTCTGTGAGTTTTCCTTCCTCACTTCAATTGTAAACCACTATTGTGGCTTCCACCTTTGTATGGAAAATACGATATATATTAAACTTTAGTTTCAATGTTAAATTATAATTAGATTAGAAAACAATATGTTAAATAATAGTTAAAATTCATAAAGTTTATCTTGATGTTTGTTTGCAAATTTAGTTAGCAAATTTGTAAATCTAAGCATGTACAATCGATTCCAATTGGCACTAACTTGCAAGTCTAAATTATGCCAAGGGCCACCCAAACTTCACCCTAAGTTTTCTAAACTCTAGACCCTAAACTGTAAAATCTAAACCCTCAACACTAAAGCATTTGAATTTTGTCTTAGGACCTTAAAATGAAATTTGATTGCCTTAAAAAAGCCTCTGTTGTCACCATTTAGTAGAGCTTTTTGTAATTTTTTCACTTATTTAAACACATAATATAAAACCTTTTGGTTTCTACAAGTTTATGAAGAGTGGATGATCACTCTCTATGACACTTAGACATGATATTAGGGATCTAAATCATTGGAAGAAAACTTTATTCTATTATATCCACAAGATAGGAGAGCGCGAGTGATAGTGTTATGGGTAAAGTTTCTTTCATTGGACATACCTAAAATTATGTAGGTTCAATGTCAAGAATGGGTCTATTTGGTAGATTTATGAAAACTATTATGAATATCTAGAATGCCATAAAAGTATAATTATAGCAATTCCAATTGGAAACACTTGGGTATATATCATATGAAATTTAAATCTAGTAAGGTGTCTATTATATAGGAAAGTTGATAATACATGGAAAGAGGTTTGTATGGGAATATATGTATTAAGAAACACATACCACATGACCTCTATAGGATTTTTAAGATGTGATCCTAGATAATAATCCACCCATCCTCAATCATAATGGATTCTTTAGCAATTAAGAGAGATTCAATAACCATAAAATTACCTATATTTTGATACTATATAGATTTATGTGGAAGGATAGAAATACATCAATAAGGAGACCAAGATGGAACCATTTAACACCTAGAAGGTACACCTATTACATGGGAAAGGGAGGAGGTACATGATGATAGGTTGGAGGAACTATGATATTATTACAATTTAGAGATAGGAGGATGATTCATATAAAGAAATATATTAAATATTTATATTATTTAATATAATATAATAAATATTAATATAATATATTTAATAAATATTAATATAATATAATACATTAAATAATATAAATATTTAACATCAAAAAATATAATATAAGATCACAATTAAAGATAGGTAATGTTACAATTTACTTGGGGTTCAATGAGGATTAGGCTTAAGATTCAATTAGGTGTGTAGCAATAAATAGTTAGTTACAATTAAAATATATAATAAATATTAATATAATTATAATACAAATATAAATTAATTTAAATATAATATAATTTAATATAATATAATATAGGAATACATTTAAGATTAGGTAAAGGTTATAATTTAATTAAGTTTCAATTAGGTTTACAATTCAATTAGGATATGGTTAGGGGTGGGGATCATTTAGCATTCTATTATGGTTAGAGTATGGGTTACATTTAAGATTATTGTTATTTTTGTGATATGTATAGATTGATTCATTTTTAACATGATACTTTTTTTATTAGAGGGGTAAACACTTTTGACCCAGAGCTAGATGTAACCAATGAGGCTATAGTATGACTAAATTTGGACCTCACTAGACATCTAGATCCCCTTAAGCCATCCTATCACCCTAAATCGTAAATCGATTTCTTAAGGGGTCCCAATATGACAAATTTCTTAAGGGGATCAAAGAATTTCTTAAAATTTGGTGAAGTTTCCCAAGGCAACCAAATTTAATAATAATAAGATCATGCACAATTATAATATGAATGATATTTCATGATCTAGGTTGGTTAGTTGAAACAAGATTAGATCTCAATCAACTATTCCACAATAAAATGTTCTTCACTAACTTACAATCTCATTAAATATTCCAAGGAGCACCAAAACTTTACCCTAAGTTTTGTAAACCCTAAACCCTGAACTCTAAAATCTAAACCCTAAACACTAAACCATTCATTTTGTCCTACCTAGCACCTTAAAGTGAAATTTGGTTGTCTTAGGAAAATCCACCATATTTCATTCCCTTATGCCATGTAATTTTGTCCTAGGATATTACTACATGTACATCCCCTTAAGTTATCCTATTACCCTAAACCCTGAACTCTAAAGTCTAAACCCTAAACCCTAAAGCCATCATTTTTTCTTTAAAGGCTCTTAATGAAATTTGGTTGCCTTGGGAAACTTCACCAAATTTTATTCACTTGAGCCATGTCATTTTCTTCTAGGACCTCACTAGAAATAGATCCCCTTAAGCCATCCTGTCACCCTAAATTGTAATTCAATTTCTTAAGGGGATCAAAGAAGTTCTTAAAATTTGGTGATCAAAGTTTCCTAAGGCAACCAAATTTAACAATAATAAGATCTTGCAAGATTATAATATTAATGAGATATCATGATCTAGGTTGGTTAGTTGAAACAAGAGTAGATCTCAATAAACTATTCCACAAGAAAATTTTCTTCACTAACTTGAAAGTTCATTAAATATTCCAAGGGGCACCAAAACTTTACCCTAAGTTTTGTAAACCCTAAACCCTGAACTCTAAATTCTAAACCCTAAACACTAAACCATTCATTTTGTCCTTCCCAGGATCTTAAAGTGAAATTTGGTTGTCTTAGGAAAATCCACCAAATTTCATTCCCTTATGTCATGTAATTTTGTCCTAGGATCTTACTACATATATCCCCTTAAGTTATCCTATTACCCTAAACCCTAAACTACAAATTCTAAACCCTAAACCCTAAAGCCATCATTTTTTCTTAGGCTCTTAATATTGAAATTTAGTTTGCCTTAAAGAACTCCTGAAATCCCATTCCCTTATATAATAATTTGTCCTAGGATCTTTTGTATAGATACTATACGCTATCTATTACCTAAACCCTAACTCTAAAGTCTAAACCCTAAACCCTAAAGCCATCATTTTTTTTCTTTACAAAGGCTCTTAGCGAAATTTGGTTGCCTTGGGCAACTTCACCAAATTTATTCCGCGGAAACCATGTCATTTCTCCTAGGACCTCACTGATAGTAGATCCTTAAGCCATCATCACCTAAATTGAAATTCAATTTCTTAAGGGGTTCCAATATGACATTTTCTTAAGGGGATCAAAGTTCTTAAAATTTGGTGATCAAAGTTGCCCAGTAGCAAATTTAACAATAATAAGATCCTGCAAGATTATACAATATCAATAGTTAATTGTATTTTCATTCAAGTAACATGTGCCTTAGACATATAAATGAGGCTTACATATAATTTTATCATTTGTATTTAATTATTTATGGCCATTTATATTGAATGGTTTAAAGGTATTTCCTAAACATGTATCTTACATCTTGAAATTACAAATCTAATGCAGGTTCACTCATATCTTAAAGATCACATGGATCCATTCAATAATATTCATAATCCATCTCCACACCATCCATCTCCAACACCTTCACCTCCACCTCCACCCACTCCAGCTCGTAACCCCCCACCTCCACCACCTGAAATCAATGAACATGCTCGTTTGCAAGCAAAAATCAATTAAAATGTTAGAACCATCCAAGATCAAATCAACATTATTCAAAATTAAGAATGTGTCACACCTCCTATGAGGATGTTTGCACATAGGATGCAAACCCTTGTTGATGTTGTCAAGGCTATGGATGGGATTGTAGATGAGCATCGACAATGGCTAGAGGAGAGAACTCTCAATTTTGAAAAGGAAAACACAAAGAAATGAAGATCTATGCAGTAGAGAGCCACAATAGTTTATAAATTAAAACAATGATCTTAAATAGTTATGAATTTATAAATTTGGTGAACGATGGATATTTTGTGTGATGAATTTATAAATTTGGTTCCAAATGGATATTTTTTAGTGACATGAATTTATGATTTTGGTTCTAGATGGATATTTTTAGTGACATGGATTTATGAATTTGGTGGAATTTATGAACTTATAATGAATAATATATAATAGTATATAGTTTATGACTATCTACTAGATCATGATTTCTCATGCTGAAAAATTGTAATATATGTGTGTGTGTGTGTGTTAGACATAAAATGAGCTTTTGTGAATGTTTCAAGTTTATTGCTTAGTATGTATGTGCATGTATTAAAAATTTGCATATATAGTTCTGAAATTTTGAAATTTGTATGTATGTACATAGTTTAGTTTAATGATTTGTACACATGCAAATTATGCATCATATTTTTTATTTTAAATGTACATGTACATACATTTAATTTTGATTTTTTTATGGACATGCTCTTGAGTTGAACAATCAATGTATATATATGTGCATTTCAATTAAATATATGATCTTAATATATGTATGCACATGGACTATTTTGTATGATTTAATGCAGGTGCACATTTATATAAGCATATCATGGATGATTTTAACATTGATGATATCATCAATCCACCACCTCAGCCACAGCCACATCCACCTCCCCCTCCACCTCCCCCTCCACCTAATATGCCACATCCAGCACCTATCGCATCTGATGAGGCTCGCTTGAGAGAATGAATAAATGATCAAGTTGCATCCTTACAAAATCAAATCAATGCTATGCAGAGTCAAGCATTGATTCCTCCACATGTGAGACGTTTTGCATCTGTGATGCAAAACGTTGTTGATGCCATCAGGATGATCGATTCAGATCTTGATAGGCATCGACGAGATAGAGAAAAAATGAGACAATTTTATTCCGATGGTCTCTCTTACAAATAAATATTAGACCTTAAAATAATGAAAGTCCATCTAGCCCCCTACTTTCTTGACCCCGTTACTCGACAACCCATTCCACCCAACAAATCTAGAATATCCATGAGGTGGTGCATACATCCACAGATGAGTGCACATTTTTGGGATCAATGGTATATGGTTTTTGATAGTCCCCATGCTAATTAGAATTGCCATTGTATTTTTTGAGAAAACTGTATGTAGAGTTTGTTTTGGGGCAAAAGCCCAATTATTTTGATTTTAGATCATTTCAGGGTGTTGGTGGCAGCATGCCACAACAGAGATTAGGGGCAAGGGTTGATCCACAATGCCCCATGCATGTGCAACCCCTTGTTGTTGCTCCTGGTCCTCCCATTCCTGCACCTGTACATCATCAAGCTCTGGTCTCAACATTAGGTTCCCTTAGTACACTCGTAGGAGACCTTGATAAGCATGCTTTTGCGATAGCGAGTGGGGAGCATAGAGACGATGATGATGATGGAGGATTTTTTTATGGAGCTAGTCTGAGTACCGATCCAAGAGTTTCGAGGCCCGTCCCCCATAGATGTACTAGTTGTCATCAAGTATGTTATGGACCTGATCAGGCCACACCTAGTTCAAGTGGACAAGGAGATTTTGGTGGTTCATTTGGTTGCATCAGTTCATTTGTAGAGTTCCTCAGCAGACCATCACCCTGAGGACACTATGACACAGGTATAAATATGCATCTAGATGTATGTTCATTTTATAAGAATTTTGATGGTTGTATATATCAAAGAAAATTTTGCAATACATTTTAACAATCAAATTGTTTGGTGTACAGATGACACTAACGATGCAAGGGAAATCATCTATTCCACAAGTACATACATCGACACCGGTCGTACTCTACAACCCTTATGGGGTATTTTGATTTTAATTTTTAAAATTATATATGAAATCATAAATTATTTAACGTGAGTTTTAAATTTATAATTGAATCACATATATGTTTGAAATATTTATGTTGGTTTAGGTGAGTCAATCAGCATCCACGTTGATTCCTCCTAAGGGATTGTCAAGCACTCCTCCACTATCGAGCGTCATAGATCAAGGGCAAGTACATTCATATTGTAATTTTTTTAAAAGTTTACATTAGTATAGTTACAATTTTATAAGTTTTGAATTCACTGGATATATGAAACGCATGCATGTACACTTGTAAATATTATAAGCATTAAATGTCTATGTACATGTATGTCTAGGTTGATACCACAATAAGAATGGGCATTGGGCAAACATCTGATGTTGCAGTCACTCATGAGGCCACTAATTTCCAGGTTGTTTACAAAACTTTCTACACAAAATGTGCAAACTTGAATATATATATATTAACCTAGTTCAATTGTGTATGCTTTAATTTTGATCTTGTAGGACTTTGTTAGTGCAACTTTCAACCTTGACCCAGACATAGTTACACCACCAGGAGGACATGTAGAGCAGGTTCCAGATCAAATGGTAATTTAATTTTTTTTATTATATTTAAAGTCAATTATAAATTTTAAATTGAATATATACATAATATGATATTTTTGCATATTCTTTTTCTTTTATAGCATGAGACACATCTTGTATTTGAGCATGTACAGACAGGTCCTGGAGAAGAGCCTAGTGCACAACCTCAGAATACGGTACAATTAAAATATGATAAATTATAAATTAAATTGAATTAAAAAAAAAATTAATTGTAGAGTTGTACATCTAATTTCAAATTTCTTTGTCTTGTTTATGTAGATTGATTTAGAGAATTTAGAGGTTGCTTCAAGTGCACCAGAGCATCCAAATGTAGATATGATGGTAATTTAATTTTATGATGGATTATAAATTAAATTATCATTAAATCATTTTTTATTGTCTTACATCTGATTTCATATTTCTCTTATACAGAGTGTTTCAGGTCATCCACATAGTCTGCATGGTGTGAAGAGGTCTCTTGATTATAGAGACAGTACATGACCTAGAAACATGTGATTTTATGTGTTATATTTTTTTTTTTCATGGACTATATTTCTTGTTTCTCATGTACTATGTTGGACTTTATTTGATGCACTTAATACATTGGTTTCATGCACTTAATATGTTACATAAATTATGGACTTTATTATTGTTTGAAATTTTAATTTACACATGTACATTTATGCATTTTATGTTCATAGTCAAGACATTAATATAGGACATTAATGTGAAATTTAGTGATCTCATACATGGATTAATATAGGACATTTTAATATTTATACTTTGCACATTTAGTGATTTCATACATGATATACATGATATGTACATTCAATAAATAGTGATAATTACTCAATGAACTTATTCAATTCATGTCAATCAATAATCAATCAATAAATCATAATTTACAAACAAAAGCAATCTATTTATATACCAGAAAGGATAAAATTTTAAGAAATAAACAATACCATAGAAGATTAGAGAATAAAAGCATTAATAAATACTATAAATAATAACATCTAACACTAATTTATAAGTTGTCAAAACAAATAATGACATCTTAAGGGGTGTCTAAAGGGGTTATAATAGAACGTCTTAAGGGGATGTCTTAAGGGGTTATAATACGTCTTAAGGGGATGACTTAAGGGGTCTTAAGGGGATGTCTAAAGGGGTCATAATAGAACGTGTTAAGGGAATGTCTTAAGGGGTCTTAAGGGGATGTCTAAAGGGGTCATAATAGAACGTGTTAATTAAGGGGATGTCTTAAGGGGTCTTAAGGGGATGTCTAAAGGGGTCATAATAGAACGTCTTAAGGGGATGTCTAAAAGGGTCATAATAGAACGTCTTTAGGGGATGTCTTATTGGGTCATAATGCGCCTAAAGGGGATGTCATAAGGGGTCTTAAGGGGGTGTCTTAAGGGGTCATAATAGAATTTCTTAAGGGGATGTATTAAGGGGTCATAATACGTCTTAAGGATATAATTGATTTAACAATAGTGTATGCATGATATTTAGTGATTATACACGTAGACATAAAGTTTCAAAGTAGAAAAACATGCACATTTAAGAAACAAAATATATAGAATATTGATTTGATACATAGAAGTACATAGAGTATGTTTAATTTTGTAAGTATGTATGTACATATATGTCATCTTAAAACAATGTTTACAAAATTTGGATATGCCATCTCAAGATCATCTCAAACTCGTGGCTAGAATGTAGTAGGTCTTCACACCACCTGATATCAAAAAGGTACAAGCATTATCAATGAAATCATCAAAACATACATATTTTAATTTATATAAAACTATCTATATGTACAGAACTCAAGTACCTGCATTTAAAAGTATTCCACACATGTTTGTAGGTTGAATCCAGCCATCCTCTCCTTTTTATTTCAAAGTATGAGAACAATGCAATGATGGCTTTAGGATACAAAAAATGACAACAATAAATCAATTTTAACTATTAATGTCCAAGCAATATCAATATGTAATCAAAACATGTATTTAAATATAATTTAACTAATAATTACCTATTTTTACCAAGTATTCCATGTTGTCTAGGTTGAATCTGCATGGACTAGATCCTTTGATTATGCCTTAAGGATGTATAAAAAGGACAATTTAAATCAATTTCAACTAATAGCACACTTAATGATAACCGAAACATGTATTTAATGTATTTAAAGGATAAAAATAAAACTAAAACTATATTTGCACCTTATTTATTACA